>JARYHS010013631.1:57466443-57642627 GCA_031002005.1 Vandiemenella viatica | reverse complement strand
TAAGTCTCTGTCTTTTTACTATGTTTTGACTAGTAAATGGCTACACCGATATTGATGGAATTTGACAAGGAAATCCTTTGTATCTGTAGGAATGGGACAGGACATTTTTTTCGGTATGAATAACAGTTTTAGTCACGAAAATTTGAGAACTTATCGATTGGTGATAGAGCGGGGGATGTGTGTGTTACGTCGGTTGTTCAAGCTGTGTTTCTCGCGCATTGTGTTAGTGTATTATTTGTTAATAAATTTAGTTTAGAGACAAAAAGTGTTTATTTCGATTTTCTCTGTACTATTACTTATTACTGTCTGCTTAAATGTTTCTGGCGCAAGATTATTTTGCTTTCTATTTTGACATGCCTTGCGGGCCTAAGGTATAGCTCTAGCAGAGGACAACGTTATTAGTACCCAAGAATCGGATGCTCATACTGAAGAAAGAAGAAAAGTCCAAGCTGAAATAAAACTGCCCTTATTTAACCTCGCCCTCTTTTTTATCATCTCCTTTGTTTTTCTGTTTTCAAATATGTTGGAAATTGATTTACTTTATTTGACAGGTTCGACGGTAGGATGATAAAGCGATGGCTTTCCTGTTATATTATGCTGACTTTGTGTTGTTTGGAACAAATCCTATATTATCAACAGCTGTCCATATACAATTCTGGAAACGAAATTCTTAATCCATGCCTACGAAGTCACGGGTATCAGCTAGGCCTTTTGTAGTAACCATCCCGGCATTTGCCTTGAGTTACTTCGGAAAACCACAGAAAATCGAAATTTCGATGGCTAGACTCGTCCATCCATAAGAAATAAAGAGCGGGCCGGAAAATGTGCTATATCCTGACACTATAAACGCCAATTATGGTATGTAACTTTAACAGAATATTAAAGGTAGTACCGAATGACGATCCATAAAATACCAACGGAACGGGGTGGCCTGGACGAACTCTCTCTGTGATTGCTGTTGGGTAGCAATATGATTCTGAACTTTTAATTCGTTCTAGCAATATCAAAGCTGTAACAAATTTTAAGTATTTTCGAATAGTTTTGTGGTTGTTGTTTTTAGTGTTGCTGACGTGTTAGCTTTCAGATTGAAATACTTAAGATTATCTGCATGAAACAAAAAAACCTAACTAGAGATTCCGCTTTGTGTTGGTCTTCGAAATACATCTAATTCTTTGAACAGTTTTATAAACTGTATCATTTAATTTACTCTGGTCATAATAATAATAATGCAGTGTGGTTTTAATGATCTTCTTACCAGTTGCACTTGTTCCTTCTGCCTTAACTGCCGAACTCAGCCCAGTAATTGTCCCTGCCATGCAGGACCTACATCACGGAAGTTTCTAGTGTTGCTCACAGACAGTGTAAACTTTGCAGAATCTGAAATTCTCAAACCGGAATTAGAAAGGAGTACTTTTATAACATCAGTCAATCCCGAGATCAAGTAGCCAGACGTCTAATGTAATGCTGAATGCTTGTTTTTGTAAGTTAAATACTTACAAGACTTGCCGAGATTTGCTGCGGAAGCAACTTTCATTAGGGTGAAGATATTAAAGTAAAAAGGCGAGTTGTTTAATATCTTCCCTACAACAATGTTAGAGACCTTGCAGTTGATACGTGTCATCTCCGAAGTTGTTTCCTTAGTGAAGTTCGTTCCCTGGTGGCGGCTGCGTTAATTTCATCAATCTCTGAGGTAGGGAAACTTAAATGATGGTATTTTCGGTTGGTGCGCCCTCTGATATTAAAGTGACGTCTCAGAACTTTGCCCATTATCGGCAACGAAGGTCCTGCAGTTAGGACGGTGCTGCAAATTGATACTACTTGCCACACGGTTCAGCGCACAGACCACTTGTGTTCACAAACAGCGACTAGGGTGTGCAGTGTTTGTGGAAGCGCTCGGCTCGTTTAACACGATTGCTGCCTAAACACTTCAAGGTGAAAGGACACGCAGTGACGATACGGAACTAGTTGCTGGCAACGGAAATTTTTTAAATTACTTCCTCCATTTATGATTAGTTATTACACATGAAAATAACCAGATTTATACGAAGGTGTAAAGTACACTTATGGGTACCTTTTCGGATACTAAATATTGTCAGCAGAATTGTTAGTGCTATCTTCCTGATGCTATACAGTTTGTTCTGCCAGACTTTTATGTTATCGTATTCGGCAGATGTCTGTAAACAGGAAAATGGAGCCCGCATAAAGATTAGCGTTGGAAGTAAATGAAGAAGACACCTTGAAAATTACTTAGAAACCCAAATTTTTAGTAAGATAGAGTTTCGAATTAAATTTTCTTCTGTTACTTATTATCCTTATTTGCTTTGAACATTTCAGTTTACTTGATTGAATTTAAAGAAGCAGTTTCAGTGCGTGGCGGTAGTGGACTTGAGGACGGGAGATAGACTTGTGTTAAAATCCTGCCGCCGACATGGCAGCTGTCATATTTTTGTTTTTCGACGACATTTAGCTAACGCCGAAACGAATTCTCATTTCTATTAATAAGAAACTCCTGCTACTGACAGTAAAACTCGACTTTATTAGTGTATAAGTGTATTAGATATACCTTGTAGATGATGATACTGTTATTTACCTTCCTAATTAGTCTAATGTAACTTTCTTTGTTGACAGAACGTTTACTCCCAGAAAAACTTACTATCGTTATTAATCTTACTGGTCTTTTTTGTAGCGTGGGCTGTAAGCATACACTTCATAGTATCGTAGATTACAATTTACTGTTTCGTAACTGCAGCAGCTGGGTTTCCAGGTATTCTGATAGCAATATGATGATTTTTCGAGTTCTTCGGATGAAACCGATTAATACCATCCCTTTTTTTAAAATTCACGACACGGCTGCCTCACTATTTCATCAGTGATCACACAATTTACTGTGCTTTTGTACAGAATTATGGTTTTTGACAATGATAAACCGAATACGGCACGACGTGTGTTAAGAGGCGTGATTTCTTGTTACAGCAGTGACGAAACTGTCGAACAAGTACACTGAAGAGCCAAATAAACTGGTACACCTACCTAATATCGTGTAGGGTCCCCGCGAGCACGCACAAGTGCCGCAACACGAAGTGGCATGGACTCGATTAATGTATGAAGTAGTGCTGGAGGGAATTGACACCATGCATCCTGCAGGGCTGTCTATAAATCCGTAAGAGAATGAGGGGGTGGAGATCTCTTCTAAACGGCACGTTGCAAGGCATCCCAGATATGCTCAATAACATTCATGCCTGGAGAGTTTGTGGCCAGCGGAGGTGTTTTAAACTCAGAAGAGTGTTCCTGAAGCCACTCTGTAACAATTCTGGACGTGTGGGGTGTCACATTGTCCTGCTGGAATTGCCTAAGTCCGTCGGAATGCACAATGGACATGAATGGATGCAGATGATCAGCCAGGATGAGTACGTTCGTGTCACTTGTCAGAATCGTATCTAGACGTATCAGGGGTCCCATGTCACTCCAACTACACACGCCCCACACCATTACAGAGCCTCTGCCAGCTTGAACAGTCCCCTGCTGACATTCAGGGTCCATGAATTCATGAGGTTGTCTCCATACCCATACACGTTCATCCGCTTGATACAATTGGAGACTCGTCTGACCAGGCAAAATGATTCCAATCGTCAAAAATCCAATGTCGGTGTTGACGGGCCCAGGCGAGGCGTGAAGCTTTGTGTCGTGCACTCAGCAAGGGTACACGAGTGGGCCTTTGGCTACGAAAGCCCATATTGATGATGTTTCGTTGAATGGTTCGCACGCTGACACTTGTTGATGGTCCAGCATTGAAATCCGCAGCTAATTGCGGAAGGGTTGCACTTCTGTCACGTTGAACGATTCCCTTCATTCGTCGTTGGTCCCGTTCTTGTAGCATCTTTTTCCGGTCGCAGCCATGTCGGAGATTTGATCCCCGATATTCACGATGCACTCGTGAAATGATCGTACTGGAAAATCCCCACCTGATCGTTACCTCGTACCTATCGAACGTATGGAGGGAACTACATTACCGTTTGGATATATGCCGGGTGACACAGGGAGCACACATTGAACATTTATAGTAGGTATATGCCAGAAACTTGGCGAGTTCATGAATCTTTTCATGTATCACTTGTCTTCTTAGGTCGCATACTTTTAAATACACAGAATGCTGAAACCCGATGAATCATTTAGGCTAACCCTGTAATTTATTGGACTGGCTACCGTAGCAATCGAACTTGCGATCTTTATGAGCACAGTGAAGACTACATCAGTAGTCATATGAAATACAGCACACGTTTTCTATAGCGAATTATCAAATTGATGAACCATAGAGTACGTTTCATGGTTTTGGTTGTAGGGTACGACATCGTCAGTTATCATAATTTATGTTATACTAGCAGAGTTCCCGGCATTGCCCGAAATGATCTAGGTTGATTTGCCCACACAACAAATATTGAAGTTCATTGGTTTGGCTACCCCTTTCTCCACTGATCCTAAACTGGTATTAACCTATTGAAATTTGGATTATCTGGTTCCATACAATGTCCTCTTCACGTTTTGTACTCTCCTTTTACGAAAATCAAATTTCATGTCAGTCGCTCCATTTTCTATACGTATTTAAACAGCTAATACGCGGTGTAGCAGAAACGAGATGGGGTTAGTGTTGATTTGTTGCTGCAGTATTTTTAGCCATCCTATCAGTAACAAACCTAGGCCCTACGAAGTTTCATCAAAATAACCACAGCGATTCGTGTAGCAATAGAGGCAATGATTTTTCAGGAAATGCGATAAAGACGGAATCGTTCAACAATAAATTATAAAAATACCGGAAATACCAACACTAAAGATTTTAAACAGTTCTCTTTCATGTTCAAACACATCAAATATTGATTATTTAATATTAACAGCGAATTTAATTTCACTTCCATCCCTCAGAGATCGTAGCTGGCGACCGGAGATCGTAGTTTCAAGAAGAAACAAGTTCTCGGAAGGGTCTACGCTAAATGTTTTAAACAGTTCACTTTCATGTTCAAACTCGACAAATATGTATTACTTACCATCAACAGCGTATATAATTTCACTTCCTTAACATCAGAGATCGTAGCTGTGTTGCCTGAGATAGTAGCTTCAAGAAGCAAAGAAAATTTCAAAGGTTTTTTCATTATATTATCACAAATTAATTTACATATATTCACTTTACGTAGTTTCTTCTCCGTATTCCATACGGCCATCTATGGGTTTAAAGACTGAAAACAAAAATTTAAGGAAGAGACGGTACATGCGATGTATGGCTATTATTATTATTTTTTTTTTACGAAGTATGACGCGTGCATCTAATTGGTATTTCATCTTTGGTGTTCATACAATACGTTCAAATTTTCACTTACTGCTGCCGTTATGTTACGCTGAAGTATAAGATATACCAAACAATTCAGTTGAGATTCTAATATTTAAAATTGTGAAACCCCATCCAAATATGCGCAGTACATTTTTATTTCTTCTGGAATCAACATATTGGGTTTACGTTTTATAGATATAGATGAGTTACCGGGATGTGGACTCAATTAATCATCAGCCGTTCACTGGTACGTTACACAGTGTCTGCGCTGTAGTAGTAACGTCCACGAGACAGGTAGAATACGTCAAACAAAGTGTGAACCACGTAAGTAAATATCGCTCTGCGTACTGCCTGTCGCTCGTTGACGTGTTTATGAGAGCTGTCGTAGAATATATCTCCCCTGCAGATACGCCGACGCGCCTGAGTACGCCTGCGGGGCTGCGTGGGAGGCGGACGAGGGAAATGCAATTCCGATCCAGTGGGCGTCCGGAACAATTGGAGTCTGGTCTGAAGCGCGGGGCTGGCGAACAAGTGCCTGACAGGTAGCGCGACCCGCGCCGCTCTTCGTCTGTTAATGGCACACTGGCTCTGTGCCTCACTACTGGCTCCAAGCAGTGGCAGGCTGCATAATGGACCACACACAAATAAAGCGAATTACACTATGACACCGAGGGTGGAAGGTGAACGGTTAACGTTCTGGCATCACATTAGGGAGGGCGCGGGTTCGAATCCCCGTCCGGGCATCCAGATTTGGCCTTTCCATGGTTTTCCCAAATCACTTCAGGTGAATGCCGGTATGCTCCGGTCAAAAAGGCCATGACTGAATTCCTTCCCGCTCCTTGCCCCCCCCCCATGTCCGTTCCCGCTTCTAGCTAATTAATCAATTATTTCAACAAAAAGATAACTGATACAGCCATTATAAATCTTTATCATACCATGTTTCTTGCACTATTTTTCCTCTCGTTTGACAAAAATTCTTTAAAATCAAAGGAAAGGAGTATCAACAGTACGAAATACAGCGTGAGGAAGCATTTTTTCCGAAGAGGCCCTGGTGAACCACGAGACACAGACACCTGTGCACAAGCATCAGGTGTGTAATTATGAGAGAGGGTTGAGATGTGTCAGACCCGCGTCGACGGTTTGGTCATTAGAGGCGAGAAATAACTGGTGTCGAGGGAGCATCCATAAACTACGCCGCTCAGTCTGGGAGGGAAGGGTTGGACTGAAAACCACGCAGGGCTACGTGGGAAGGGAGGGATGGGTGTGTTCTGAGCCAAGCCTGGTAATTTTTCATTCATATTACTTATCGCATTTAATATAAGGTACATACTTTATCATTATTCTTGGCCGCCGCTGAAAAACTCTATCACTCTTATATTACACAATCCTACATCAATGTCATCCCAGGAAACTGTAACGCAATACTTGCGAACCAGTATTACGTTACTGTTTCTTAGGATTGATGTAGGATTGTGCAAGATAAGAGTGATAGAATTTTTCAGCGGCGGCCAAGAATAATGATAAAGTGTGTACATAACACACAACAGTATGTGAAGATTTATTCCGTCATTTAATTATCTCCGTATGTAATTTACGCTAGTCTGACTAGATAAAACAGTAAAAAAATGTCTTCTGTAATCAATAGAGGGAAAAGTTATGTACCACGCGGAGGGTGGGGGTGTAGAGACAATAGCTACGTCGGGCTGCGTGGATGGGGTTTCAGAGGAGTCCAAAATGGGGTTACGTAGTTTATGGAAGTTCCCCAAGGAATTCGGTCATGGCATTTTTAGAGAAATCATCCCCTGATTCGTCTGGAATGATTGGGGAAACAATGCAAAACCCAAATCAGGATGGTTGGATGGGGATTCGGACCCGCGTTCTCTCGAATGCGCGGACAGAACGTTACCGTTCAACAACCACAATCGGCCCCGTGATACAACTAGATTTGTCATATCCAGAGCCTTGACACTATTGAAGGAATGATGCGTTGCCATCTGTTTACGAAATATCTATGTTCTGTGTGTGATAAGTGTATGTTTGTTTGTAAAATGTGTAATTTATAAGACGGTGATTGGGTTTCATTCCAGCATTGGTGAGAAACCACCCAGAAACCACAATTTTTTCGGGTTCATAACATCAACATTGAAATTTGCTTTATAATTTACAAGATTAGTTTTGCAACATTTAAAATTGTATCAGTATATTCCAGAATAATTAGTAGGGCACAACTAGTTCTTAAAAATAGTATCTCATACACCGAGAATGGTGGGTGAGCGGTAACGCTTTGGCATTGCATGCGGGAGGACGCCGGTTTGAATCCCCTTTGGGGCATCCAGATTTGGGTTTTCCATGGTTTCTCCAAATCATTCCAAGCAAATGCTGAGATGCTTCCTCCTAAAGGCAATCTCGAAATTCCATCCCACTCCTTGTCCTCACTCCTATTCCGCCTCTAATGACTTCAACGTCGACGAGGCGTAAAGCCATAAGTAAAAAAAATGTATCCAATTAAAAAAATAAGAAACTTGTATAGTTAAGCGGGATTGATTTTATACAAGGATGAATGCACTACAGTATTACGGGTTGGATGTGAGTATAATACCACAGTGACAATATGCGAAAGAAATGATATAAAATGAAGTGTTTCATTTCAGGAATATAGGATTACGTGTAAAACACATCGTTTTATTTTTTACCATACTTTTTGCCGTACGTATTGTAGAAAAGTGTGCGGTCATCAGTCACTGAAATGTTTCGTTGAAGAAAGTAGGTTGACCATGTCCTACACTAAGAAATCTCGCTGGCTGTTTGCATAACTAATTTCTGGTGAGAATGCTTAGCGAAATTCAGGTGTCAGATGTCCGGATTGTGAGCCAGACAAGGTTCGCCTCATTTACGAGATAAGAGCATTGTAACTTCCCTGCCAGTGTTGGTTAAGTCAGTATAAACTAGACACTATAATTCGTAAACAAACTGAACAGCAGGAAGCGCTCGTAAGCTCCACAAATAAAGGGAACAATAATATGGTTTGATGCCCGTGGACCGTGGGTTGGCAGCTGTGGCCCAACTCCTGGGAGTATCAGCACTGTCTAGTGTGAAACCTCTCCGACACGGCGCAATTAGACTAACCAAATCCTGGATTATGTAACACTCCACCGCCTAATGAGAGAAGTTCACACTTGGCTCCAGGCAAGACTCTAATCTTCAACCTGGCTTCACGTAGAACATGCCCAATAGCTCCTCCACACATTACTTCAACTAAATTATCACGAATATTCTATAACTAATAAGATTCTTATTAAATTTTTAAAACCTTATTTCCTTGTTTATTGGCTTCAAGTTCTGCGTCTATCAGTCTTGCTCTAGATTTCATCTCTTCAACTTTACTTCTACAACCGCATTGACGGATCATGTACGAACGAAAAGTCGATGCAACATTCTAATTTAAAAAAATTATTATGGTTAACGGTTAATACTTAAATGATTATGATTATGAAAGAGACACTACATGCAAATGTCAATCTGTTTTTCATATCCTCATAGCTTCAACCTTGTGTTTGTATTATTGTACAGTAACATTCCATTCATTCATATTTTTCACTGTAGATTAAAAAAATGAAGCTGAAGTTATAACCGATTGGCTTAAGAGGATTATTGGAATTACTTTGAGATCGGCGGGTACTGAATAGAGAGATGAACTTGAGAGTTCTCTCATATGATACTGATGTTAAAGAAATATATTCCACATCTTCTACAATATTCGTATCTATTGACATTCATAGCATCCGAAATGTAAATGGCAGTAGGATCTCAGAATGTTTTAAATACAACTATCAAACTTCCGAAAAATAATCTGTCTACTAGAAAGGATTTCCTAACTCCTATCTATAATTTCGTAATTGTTCTGCGAACATAGTAAAATAGAACTCGCCAATTAGACAAATGCTCCAGGTTGAAAATAACACAATCTACTCTATAATTTGACTGTTCACTCTGCTCTCGGCTTTATAGATATTGGCTCGAAATGACGTCACCTAATGCATGGCCTTTGTTGGCCTATTAATAGCGGCAGAGATGTTACTAGAAATTCGAGATTATGAGCACAGTTTAATATGTAAGCATCTGTAAAGAAACGAAAATACACAAAATACACAATATTTTAGTTAAGTTTGCTTTTTGTAGCATTTCGTATTAAATTAAATACATTTCAATTAAAAACATGTGGTACAACTTAACGGCTGAAAACAAACTTCAATAAAATTGTATTTTACGATTGTGTGAAGTCCTTCCCGTCGTTGCCAGTTATCTCGCTGCTCTACCATCTACAGATATGTAGGTATTTACATTGGAGATCAGATTTGAGGTTATCTCAGTCTTGAGGTTACATCAGACGTGGTATTAAGACTGTTAAAAATAAAACGTGTGTATTTGTTTGTTTGCGTCTTGTTGGGTGTGTGTTCATTGTACCCGAGTCATTAGTACTTACTCTGTCATCTTTAGGTATCTGGCTATACCGTCTCCGGCCATATTTAATGCTTCTATTATTATTTTTAGTCTTTTAAAGCTCAAGAGATTTTATTTAAATTTTGCAGAGAGAAACATTGTAGTAGCGGTAGGTCAAATTTGTATTTCAGCCAGATCAGGCACACATACATATTCATGACAGACGGCAATTCCGTTATTGTACAAAGAGCTTCCAACAATTTACAATTAGCTGTGTAGGCAGACAGTAAATCCTCAATGAAGAGAGGTGTGAGACCTTTTCTCCTTTACAGTATTGGATGTTTTAAGGAGAAGAAAAACCACTTGAACTAATTTCAAATTAATAGCAGATTAACAACTGGGTATTGTGGGCCATTTCCTCAATTGCGAGTTAATCAATTTTTATAAAGGTTAATAACACGTCAATGCAATTGAATTACATTGCGTTGGCGAGTTATTAACCTTTATAAAAAATTGAATAGCAGATTACTTTTAGCATATGAATACTGAGGACGCTACATGTAACCGCGAATCGCATAGAACAAGATTTGTCATCAGTCATCAATTTGCTGTACCAGTAACAGTTATTTAGTATACCTACCTCATCGAGAGACGTGTGCTGTGCTGATTTAGTCCTAAGTTCAACACCGCCCAGTGCCATTACTTTGAGCAGGTACCAGATATCCGTGGAATGTTCAAGAAATTTTTAAACAGTATATTTTTTTCCAATTATCTTGAATATATGAAGTCTGCCAAAGTCGAATAGTAATATTAACATCAACCCCTTACGATTTGGCGTGAATTGGTAAACTGGAAACGAATGATGTGGTTTCTTTTATGTAAATCTTTTTTATCACCTGTGAAAACGTGATAGGACATAGGCCGAAGAAACAATAATTTTTAATATTTCTTATTTCGACACCGTTCTACATCTGCCACGAGCCTTTTATACGCCCTAACTCACACACCTAACTGTTTTCAATTAGGTTAAACATCCTGTATCGTACGAAATTTCTATAATATTACGATATTTTGGCAGGTTGTCACTAACTTAGTAATGAAAATACGCATTTACTATGGCATAACTTCACAATCGCTGATTTAGATAAATCCTTTTGTTATAGAAATTAACAAGATGCATTTCACAATGAACGAAATTTCGAACACTTGTCAACTAATTCAGTTAAATCTCCAACTAATACTGCCTCCACTAATTGAACAGTTGGTTAAAAATCGAATGCGAACAACATCATCATCATAAGAGCGAAATTCAGTTGATAGGCAGTTTTATTGTTGAAACAATCTGATTGCTTGTCTGGCTGCAGACGTTTTTGAATTAATATTAGTACCCATTCGCGGAAACTTCGGCTGATTTTTGTGCACTCTCCGCAACAAATTATTTCTTCGAAATTGCAGACTAGACCAAAAAACTTATAACCATTTCTGTAGGTGACAGTAAGCATTAAAGAGCCAGCAGCAATATATGTACCGTATTCATGAGACATTAAGTAAAACAAAAGAATCCCCTCAGAAATTTTACAGTCTCCTCTTAACCAGCCAATGAGATTCTTAGAATGTCGGCTACCAATGTTTTCTTACTAATCTGACATCTGCAAGTTCCTCTACCAGCCTCTAAAATACTTTTTCACTGGTTTTACAGTCACAAAAAATTCCTTGTTGTAACGCAAATAACTTCTGTTACTTTGAAAATAATCAAAATTACTTGTAACGCTTTCAACCACTTACAGAAACATCTAGGTTTTGAAATATTTCTACACAAATAATTTTAATCTGAATTTGGAATTTCTTTCAAACAAGAGGCTTTATGACTTAACACAGTGATTTCGGTACGTTACAACTAGTTTACATAAACAGCGTAAGCTCAACAACAAAAACGAGTCGCAAATAATTCTCTTTTGGTGAATGTGGAGATGAATTGCGGTTAGTTCAAAGTAGAAGACGCATACAGTCGAGAGCTTTTGGGTACTTAAAAGTTTTGCAAAATTTCTGGATAGACCCCATATCTCCTCATGTTATAACATATAGTAACATTAATCACTGAAACGTGTTAATATTGTCGGAGACTTATGTCCAAATATTTGGCACTAAGAATTGTGCATAACCTCGCAATTCTTCCTACGACATGTTTTTTAAGACGTCTTTTTATTCAGTCGTTCTTGTCATTTGCCGGGGACTGTAGGTTGAATTTGTGAAGTGCTATTTGGTATGGTTACATCGATTTAGACTTGAATTTTTTAGTTTGTGGTATCGCATTGTAAAACTGTTATAAATTTTTTGCACCCAACGTGCAAAAATTCCAGAAATTGTTGTTCGATTGAACGTCAATTTATACTGAGAGAAAAGAATGTAATATGTCCTCTGACAGTTGTCTGACGAAGATCGCTTAACGCGTCAGATCACAGTAACAGCGCCTATTCTCTACCTCATATGGGATTTAATCGGTATCCTTGGATTTCGGTGAGATTATTTTCCGAACAGCATACGAATTTTTTATTTCAATTTGGCTTTTGGCGAGTACAATCTCACATTTACTTTCAACTTTACTCCCGTACAAGATCTGAATAATCACTATATGCTAATTGTTTTCACACAAAATTGATAAATGTTGGTGAGAAATGTCGTTTGAGACTTTAAAGAGCTTCATTCGTTTGCTGGTATGTGAGTCAGGGTTATTCTGCTTAGAATTTTCCAACCGAAAATGCTGGATCAATCACGTTCGAAACGTCACAGTTCTTACTCATTTATAATTATTGACTGGTATATCCGGACTTCGAATGTAGTACCAAACTGTATCGTCAATTTTGATATCAATTAAAGACGTATCCGTGTGGAAAAGAAAGAAAGAAAAAAAACTTTCGAAAAATTTGCATACTGATTATGCCTCTCTACCGTGCACTGCGCTAGAATTCCTGTGGTGCTGTCCCCCGCCCTTGTCACGTCGAGTGTGCGCCTGTGCGGTAGGCAGCCGGCCGTGCCTGACGCGGGGGGAGTGCTGTACCATTAGCTGTACTTGCTTCGGCAGTACATATACTAAAATTGGAACGATACAGAGAAGATTAGCATGGCCCCTGCGCAAGGATGACACGCAAAATCGTGAAGCGTTCCACATAGAGTCCGCTGTCAGCGGCCGTCAGGTACGGACGTGTTTGCAACAACATCCGTGTAGTCGGTCAACGCCGCAGCGATCAACAGTAGTGTGCAGTGTAGAAGTTTTGTGTGAGTGTAATAGAAAACCATCTTCTCAGCCGAGTAGAGGCGAGTACTACAGTTAAAGGTAAGAAATGGCAGCCACCGCTATAACAAGAAAAAACACCGTAAAATTCACATTCGATCGTGCTTTCGTAAGGCCAACGGCGTACGAGATACATGAGTGGCTGTTCGACAAAGTAAAATTAATAGATGAAGAAATATTGGGAATTCAATTAGATTCATTCCAAAACTGTGTGTTTGTCAAAATGACAAGTGAGGAATATTGTGTCAGCGTAATAGAAGAAAATACAGGCAATTTGAAATTCCACCATGCCGATGGAAATGTAAGTAATGTTCAAGTAACAAACGCAGGAATGGGCAAAAGACATATAAGAGTGTTAAATCTGCCATTTGAAATATCCAACGAACTGATTCTACAGGCGATCAAACCTTTCGGAAATGTGATAGAAATTACAGAAGATAAATGGGGAGGCAATATCCGATTTAAGAAGATAAACGGAGTGCGCATAGTTAAAATGGAAATAACAAAACACATACCATCATACATAAACGTAAGTGGATTCAGAGCACTTGTTGTATACGAC
Source organism: Vandiemenella viatica (assembly GCA_031002005.1). Lineage (NCBI taxonomy): Eukaryota > Metazoa > Arthropoda > Insecta > Orthoptera > Morabidae > Vandiemenella > Vandiemenella viatica. Next base: position 57,629,013 of record JARYHS010013631.1, on the reverse strand, counting down.
GGGCAGCCACGAACTTGTGCTATTTGCAACTCAATAGAACATATCAGAGCAAACTGTCCCTCGCATGCAACCGACAATACTACCGTTAACATACGCCAAGCGCTCAGAAACAACAAAACAAAATGAAGAGGCCGCATTAGGAGAGCAACTGCAGTTTCCACCACTAATGAAAACGGACATGTCCCCCCCTGAGACGGTGATACAAAAAGAAATAAAGTCACAAAAAATGTACAATACAAAGAATACTGAAGAAAATATGAGCGACGAGGGACGCCAAACCCAGAACAAAATGAGTGAAAACCTCCAAACTAAACAACAAGGAGACTGGAATGACAAAACAAAAACAAACACGGACGAGAAAAAGCAGAAAATAAATAAAAAAACCTCTCGAAAACACGATAGTAACTGACGACAACATCGAGTCAGATCACGGAAAGGAAGAACCGATGCTGACAACTGACCCGCCATCCACAGCAGAAGAAACGGAGTGGACGAGGCCAACGGTCGCCAATCTCGGTAAGAAACGCCGCGCAAGGAAACAAACGGAGACCAAAACCAAGCAAAGTAGGGAAACGTCAACAGAGAGAGAAAGTACAGAAGAAGTCAAAGGAAGTGGGAAAAAACTAAAGAAACAACCAATAGAGAAGAATCAGCCAACTAGCAACACAGAGCCAACTCCAAACCCAAACAGGCGCAGAGGCGCAGGGACCGAAGTAGGAAGTACGCCGTGTAGTTGGGCGGACGACGAGAAGCAGGAAGATCAAATCGAAGACACGCACATTGTCTGAATGCAACACACTGACAGTATGATGCAAACGTACACCGTGGCAACGTTAAATATAAACTCAATTATAAGCCCTCTTAAAGCGGAAATGCTGCAAGACTATGTGAGAGCCGCAAACATTGACATACTACTATTGCAAGAAGTCACAAACGCAATAAACCTGGACAGAATCTCCGGCTACAACTCTATAACGAACACAGGTGGCGATATAAGCCTCGGAACAGCAATTTTAACCAAGCTAGGTATTGAAACCTTAGATGTAACAAGATCAGAAGAAGGAAGAACTATAGCTTGCACAATAGCCAATACCAGAATAATAAATGTATATGCTCCCTCAGGCAGCAACCAACGAGCCAAGAGGGCGTCATACTTTAAAAATAGTTTAACCTTACACATGGGTAAGAATACCCGACAAACTATTTTAGGAGGAGATTTCAACTGCGTCCTACATCAGAAAGACCAGTCACCCAATTGCAACAAAAGCATAGAATTGGAATACATCATAAGCAATCTCAAACTACTAGACACATGGGAAGTATTAAACGGAAACACCATAGGATTTACATATACGACAGGAAAATCAGCTTCACGACTAGACCGTATTTACATCAGCCAAGAGCTGAAGAGCGAACTTCAAACAACAGAGCGTTGGCCGGTTGAATTTTCGGACCATGTAGCATACCAATGTAAAATAAACCTAGCGAAACAAAATATATACATTGCGCGGGGATACTGGAAACTAAATACCTCTATTCTAGAGCAGCGCCAGCTACAACAGAACTTTTCAGATACATGGATACAGTGCTGCAGCCAAACTCTGAAATTTCCGTCAACCATAGAATGGTGGATAAAACTGGCGAAACCCAGGATCCAACGAATGCTAAAGACCTACAGCATCGAAATAAAGAGGTGGCAACGGCAAAAAGAAGAATTTCACTATCTATGTTTGAGAGAGCTATATAAAAAGGTGGAAACAGAAAGGAAATACATTCTTGAGATCAAGAAAATCAAAGCAAAAATAATTGCAATGAAGAGGAGACAACTTGAAGGAGTTAAAATTAGAAGCAGAGTACACAATGCTATATCCTCGGAAGATGCTTCAATATATCATCTGGTCCAAGAAAAACGCAGAGCAAGAAGACATCTGATTACGGAGTTGATAACAGAAGAAGGAGCAATCATCAAAACACAAAATACAATAAAACAACAAGTTCACAATCATTATAAGCAGCTATTCGAAAAAGCAGATAGTTCCACAGCCCCAGACGGAATATTAGATTCGATAGAAAAACAATTGAACGATGAAGATCGAACAGAACTCAACAAGGAAATTGACGTGGAAGAAGCTTACCTGGCAATCCAAAGAAGCCCCAAAAACAAATCGCCGGGACCAGATGGCATCGGGATAGAGTTTTACGCAACATTTTGGAGTCAGTTAAAAGACAAACTTATACAAATATGTAATGAGATTATGGAACAAAAAACGTTACCTGAGGAATTTGTGAACGGCGTAACAGTATTAGTCCCCAAAAATACGAAAGCCAAAAATATGAAGAGCTTCAGACCTATAACCTTACTGAACAGTGATTATAAAATATTCGCTAGGGTGTTAGCACACAGAATAAAAGACAAAATACACAAGGTGATAAAAACCCACCAGGCTGCAGTTGGATACAACAGATCAATTATCCAACTACTGTCGGAATATCGCGATGTCATAGGCAGTATGAACACAAGCAACTCAGAGGGTGCCATCTTGTCACTAGATTTTGACCGAGCCTTCGATAGAGTTAACCATAACTTTTTAAAACAAACGATGGTAAAGATGGGATTCGGAGAAGAGATATCCAACATAGTACATAACTTACTAAACAAGGCCACAACGAAAATAATCGTCAACGGGACGATGAGTGGACCTATACGAATTAGGCGATCAGTAAGACAAGGTTGTCCCCTATCTATGATTCTATTTGCAATAGCACTAGAGCCACTATTGTTAAAATTACAGAAACAGTAACCGGAATAAACATAGGAATCGGGAAAGTGATCTGTCGGGCCTATGCGGATGATGTAGTTGTCTTTGCGAAAGATACGACAGACGTTGAGCTTGCAAAACAAACCATCGAAAGTTACTGTCAATGCTCTGGAGCAGTACTGAACATAAAAAAATCAAAAATCATGGATATTGGAGCGGGTTTGAGGCATAGTAAACCCTCCTGGCTAGAAGAAAAACTCGGAAATCAACCTCTTGGGAATCAAATTCCAAAAATGCCTGCAAAAAAGTGCGACAACAAATTGGCGGAACCTATTAGCCAAAATTAGAGCTTGCCTCCAACAACACTCCGTGAGGAATCTTAATATGATACAGAGAGTACAACTAATTAACACATTTGTCCTTGGGAAGCTATGGTACACGTCGCAAATACTCCCAGTTTCTACGCCTCTAGCACGAAGTATTATGTCTGCGGTTGGCTTTTTTTATACATAGAGGAGAAATCTTCAAAGTTAAAGTCGAAACACTGACACTAGAAAAGAAAAGAGGGGGACTTGGCCTTGTCGATGTATATAAGAAGAGCAAAGCTCTCTTCGTTAAACATATGCTGCATGCATAAAGCAGGAATCCGCAAGGCATTACAGCACACGTGATAGACCTATATAAACCACACAGCATGACACCACCCATCAGTATGGCCGGAATACCAAATCAGATGAAATACTTACAACTCTTCTACTTGGAACTCAGCTACCTGAAGCTCCAACACAAAAATAACCGGCCTTTGACAACCAAAATAATATACAATATTATGAAGGATAACACCCCTGGGAACAGACAGGAAATAAAGTATCCCAATATTTCATGGAAAAACCTTTGGACAAATATCCACAACCCAGTGTTACAAACATCAGTACATTCAATTTGGTACAAGGTAGTCAATGAGACAATAGCCACTAACACCAAGCTAAATCAAATCCATCTCGTAGAAACAGATAGATGCAACCACTGCCAAATGGCAGACACCCTACTCCATAGGATTACCTGCCACCGTGTCAAAGACATTTGGAACTGGACAAGGCGCACCGCAGCATACATACTAGACACCACAACGAGAAGAATAAGTCCTGAACTTTTACTGAAACCAGATATGACATCCACTTCACAACAGAAAAAAGACGCCCTAATATGGCTAATGGGGAACACCATATACTATATATTCTCTCAAAAGAATGTAAATATAGAGGACTACTGGGTCCATCTTGTGGTAGACTACCACAGATTCAAAAAGAGGAGAAAAAATGAGCAAACTCCTCTCGCAAAATATTTAGAGAAAATTATACCGTTTAAATAAATAACAAATAAAAGAAGAATGACTACATAAATCTAAACTAGAGGACAGAACTTAAAGAATGTTCCTCGTGACTAAGTTGAAGTAACTGTTTCAATATTGAAATAAATGTAAGAAGTCTAGGAAAGGAATAAAAAGGTAAAGAGCCAGGCAAAGAGCCAACTATCTGGAGAGCGAAAGGAAGAGCTGAAGGGGAGGAAGGAGGCCCAAAAAAAAAATGGTCAAAAACAAAAAAACATAAAAAAAAGAAAAAAAAAAAAAAAAAAAAAAAAAAAATTAGCACAGCGCGTTGACGGCTGACGGAGAGCAGGCGGCGTTTGAGGTGCTCGGCGCGTTGACGGGGCAGCATTTCACGCGCTATCGCAGAGGCCGGCCGTTAGGCGTAGAGATGGGTAGGTCCGGATGGATGCAGTTCCGCGGACCCGTATCACTTGCGCTAGGGATGGATGTACATCCGAGAGCTTGTCGGACCTGCTTCCAGTCGGACCTGTAACAGCGCCACAGTTCTCGCGTGGCCGGAGGTTGAACCACGGCCGGACCTGCAACCGCGGAGCTGGAACGCAGTTTTTCATTACAGTTCCGATTTGAAATCTGTGTTCTGAAGAGTTTAATGTCATTTACTGTACGATTGGATTACAGTTCTGTTTAAAGATGAGATTATAAATGAAAAACTATTTCTTAATGTCTGACTACTAGTAGATAATTACAATAACTATTAAATGCCAATGGGTAGCTAAAACCCGGTAGTACATTTTCATTGGTCGGGTTCGTGCTTCTAAGGTGAGGAGTGTTTTTCGTGCTAAATAAGAATGGACTTATAATTTAACTTGTAATTTTAATGCGTTGTAGTATTATTAAACTTTTAACGTTCAGTTTGATTGATCACAAAGTGTCTAGAATTTTTAACTTTCTGAATTCTGATGGTTTAAGGCAAATCAGATAATACATTTAACATCTCTTTATTGCAGAAACACGGTTCGTAGAGTTTCCAAGGAACATTATACATATCTATACTAATATTATAAATGCGAAAGTAACTCGGTCTGTCTTTGTCAGTTTGTTACGTTCCTTGGGCTAAACGGATACTCCGATCGTGATGAAATTTGACGGGAAGATGCTGTTTGACATTAGGATCGAGATGGGATACTATATTATGTATAAATAAGAACATATTGTCATTAAATTATGAAAACTATCTCAACTGTGAAAGACAAACGCATAATATATATCTATATTTGTAATGCGCAACTCCTTCCAGCATTGTTAGAGTGGCGTAGTGGTAACGAGTTTGCTTCTTATTAATCCTCCAGCGTTGCTTCGGGATCTAATCCCATTGGGCACAAAAAATTTTATGAATTGTTTTTCATAGTTCGAGCCAAGTCTAGGATTTTATAGTAAGGATACCATGTTCTGGCAAATCTTTGGCGCTGGAAAGCGTTAACTTTATTCACGATATACTGGTTCCACAGGTAGTTTTTGTGTGATCTAAACTAATAATATTGTGTATGCGAAAGTGAGTCTCCATCTTTTTTATTTTACGTTTTGATGAATATATGTTTATACCGATGACAAGGAAATACTTTGTATATTTGGGAACGAAATAGGATACTTTTTCCGATATGAATAACAGTTTTAGTCATGAGACAGGTTCGAAGGTAGAATGGTATATCGATGGCGTTCCCGTCATATTATGCCGACTCAGTGTTGTTTGGGACATCTTAGATAATTTTCAGCTTTGTATATCCAATTCTAACAATCAAATTCTAAATCCACGCGTACGAAGTCGCGGGTAACAGTTAGTAATATATATAAATGATTATGTGACATTATTGCGAGCTACTCTGCTGGCCGCTTTTACAGAAATATTTTATAATCCAGTCGTTTCTAGAACTTCTAACAATGGCTCAAACAATCGGTTATTATTACTAAGAATTAAATCTTGATTAAAAATACGTTCAGATAAATTGGAAATAATATTAAATAAAATTACAAATAAATTAAAAGTTTCTGAAATTGCACAAAATAAAATAAAGATTTTGAAAGCACCAAAAACACGTTATGGTAGCTGGCAAAACATAAATATTACTGTTTGATTAAAATGCATTGTATCGCTCTCGATTTAGCACTCACGTCAACGTTTTATTCACTCAATCAAAATAGTTTCACATAGTATACAGAGCAAAACACTATACATAATATAAGAACAAATCTCACGTAATTTCTCCCTCACAGTTTAAAATAAGTTATACTTGCAATTTTGTTTTTTGTTCATTTATAATAAACTGTTTCTTAAGCTGGTATATTGTGGAAAGGCAATATTTATCTCAAGATGTTGAGTCTTGAATAATTTCATTTTTAGTAAAAAAACTAACAGTTAACAAAGACTTTCGATTTGTTTTAGTAGTACTTAAACATTATTAAGAAATGATTTCATTTTATTCTTATAGAAGTCCACAGAAATTTTACTTTTACTTTTATCATTATCAAGTCTGATTATGCTGTGATTTTCTAATATTACGTACAATTGTGAGTTTCAGACAAAAATAAAACAAAATTATCAGAATTAATATTCTTTCATTTCATAAAGTAATGGATGAACACGATATAACTCATACTGCAGTTCTCCTTGGTAGGATTTGTAATCCACCATACGCTCGATTGTAGGTTCGGACCCATACAGGTCCGCCGGACACGTATTTGGATGTAGGTCCATACACATCCAGTTCCGCCATACACTCCGCGCGCTCGATTGTAGAACCGGACCCATACAACTCCGCCGGACACGTAACTGGATGTAGGTCCGCACAGATCCAGTTCCGCCATACACTCCGCCCGCCCGATTGTAGAGCCGGACCCATACAGGTCCGCGGACATGGAACCTGGATGCAGGTCCGCAGCGCTGGATGTACATCCGGACCCGACTCCTTTAAAATCTCGGACCTGCCCATCTCTAGTTAGGCGGTGAATACGCTGGCGCGCTCTTTACCACCTGCCGGCAGCCAGCCTTATCCACCTCATCCAGCTCCCGTGTGGCGCCACTGTACTGCGATAATGGCTGCTTACAGAGTATAAACTGAAGACAAATTTCATTTCTTTGTCACCATTACAATTGAAACATGTTTATCATTTATAGTCTCAGTGTAAATACTTAAATGTGAAAATCAAAATTTCTTTTGGTAATCGTTAGTAGAGCAAAATTAGTTCTTTGTAATCTAATCGTCAAGTAACTATGACATTGTTTCTTCTGATTATCGTACCTTTAATTAGTTTATTTCCTCTAAATAAGGGGAATGATTTACTTCCTGGAGATTATCTTAGCTTGTATTAATTAATAAGTGACGTTATGCAGTGCATATGATATAAAAATTACATTGTTTTTTGTACAGAATCTTTATTATTAGGTGCGCCAATGGTCGTTGATATATTCTAACTCATTTTTTGAAATTAGAAATTATTAACTATGTTTAAAGTAATATTCAACACATTAATATTATTTTTATAATAATTTAAAATTATATCGATAAGGTTTTTATCAAAGTAAAACACTTTAAGATTGTTATAATTTAATAATAACCGATTGCTTTCGCTAGCCTTAAGCCATGGTGGGAAGTAAACTCTATGTTTGGAAGACAGCACTTAATATCAGCGAAGCGTGGACTTTAGGAATACCATTAAGAATGAAAATAGAATTATTTGAAATATGGTTCTATAGAAGGACACAGAAAATTAAGTGGACGGATAAAGTACGAAACGAACGAGTTTTTGAATTGATGGGTGAGGAAAGAAGTTTGTGGAAGAGTCTTACAGAAAGAAGAGAAAGGCTGGTAGGTCATATTTTGAGACATGCAAGATTGGTTAACTTGTTAGTGGGCGGAACAGTCGAAGTTAAGAACTGTAGAGGAAGACGGAGATTAGAATATATATGAAGCTGATAGGAACGAAAGGAGGTTTGCATAAAACCAATCGAGAGTCTCATAACAGCAAAAAAAAAAAAAAAAAAAAAAAAAAAAGCCGTTATATAGATTTCTATTACAGCTGGAAAGTTAGAGAAGTTTGCCTTAGTATAAATGTAGTAGCGTGCATATCGTCCAGAGTGGACTTATACAAACAATGTTTACAGAGAACTCACATAGTACAGTGTAGCAAATGTGTCATTATGAATGAATAAGCAGTAAAAGATAATCATCGAATATCGTCATTTATGAAACATTCTTTTCATTTTAAGCAGCTAAGAAATTGATTCAACTGTATTAGTATACATTTAAACTGCTTGCCACCGAGATTACCTGTATCTTTGACAGATATTTGTTCTGTAGATGTAACTCGTTAAAGCCTTTTAGCGACTTATAACATATTAAAGATCCTTGCCAGGAATAAACTCTACAAACACCGAGTTGAGCTAAAAAGAGGTTAGAATAAAATTATGAGTTAATGTGATACAAGCACCAGTTAAGGAAATAAAGAAAAATTTCTGGCCAAGAAAGAGAAACGAAATATTTTTCACAGGAGATTTGTCTGCGATGTTAACGAGCATTTAATACAAATTCCTTAGTCTCACGAAAAACGTATTATATATGACACTTTCAGTGACAATTTTTGTAAAAAATCCAGTATTTTATTTCTTGTGGAAAGAAAAAATTTCATTTTTAGTTCTTTTGCCTAGCTCCAGTAGTAATTTTTCCATTAACAGAGACAATGGATTAAAAAGGGCAACCTTTCGTAACGGATTTTCTTTTAGGATAAAAAATGGAGTTCTTATGCAGGCAACACAAATGTAAAGGTGTAATAAGTGACGTCATTTTTTCAGCTTAAAACTCTTTCATCAGCAATAGTGGAACGCGTGTGTGAAGGCCTGGCATTTGGCTGAGAGCGAGTTTGATCCCCGGTCCACCCAGTTAGATGTTGATTTTACATCGTTACTTGAAATCACTCCAGTTGAATGCGAGGACAGTATTTTCAAAATTCCGTGGTCCAATTTCTTCCTGACCCTTGTTGATAATCCCTTTCCAACACTAAAAACCTCGAGATCAACCAGCAGTAAACCTCTAATGTAGAAATCCCTACAAGAATTGGCCATGTACTGACTGATGCAAACAAACGAAATCCCAGAGTGTGGAACAGATGGTAAACAACTGCTTGATGCATAAAATAAATTAACATTGACCCTTCTGTTGCCACATACACAGTATATTAAAAAATTAATGAATTTCCTTCACAGATGTCGATATAATATACTTAAGGTTTTATTTAAGCAGACAACTAACCTCATGAATATCATCTTTAAAGCGTACCATCATTAACATTTGTGATCTCACGCTGCAAACAAAAAATATGTTCTTACTTACTTAAATACTATTTTCTTGGGGCTAAATAAATATTTGATGATATTGTCAGTCATGTGTGCAAGCATCACCATTATTTTCACCTATTAGATGTTTCGATTCTAAATTCCTCAATCCCTTTTTGGCTGTAGTTTGTTATCGTTTTAGATAGACTTTTTCCATTTGCATAGGTGTTATATCTTATGAGACAGATATATAGATTATGGATTAGCTATTTCTGTATATAAAAGTTCATTTCTGACTCCTGTAATTTATTTTAGGTCACATTGTGCAAATGTTCGTCTCGCATATCCATACAACAATGCGAGAATTACGATGATTTTATAGAATTTTGTTTGTTTATCTCTGCCTAGAGATTTTATTGTTACTTTATTGTTAATACGACTATAATATCCGAGTAATAATTTAAATCAAGTTTCAAGAGTTTTTCGTATCTTAATTGGCACTTAATTAATATTCTGTAACTGTTTTACTACATAAAAAGTTATTGACTTCTTTTATCAAATCAGATAATAATTTTGTGTGTATTTTCTCATACGTTGTTAATAAGTTTCCAGAAAATCATGCGTTGTGCTACCAGTGTAGTTAATTATTGTTCACTATCGAAAACTTTCGATTGTACATACATTCAAGGACAAATTCTGTGTCGTTAGAGCATTCTGATTAATTTGAGACTTTGCTATTGTCTACTCTTTATCGTTGCATAATATTATCCTCTTTCAGTGAGCAATGAGATTATGTTTTAACTGATACACAATATACGATTCACTGTTTTTCATCACTTCCAGTACTTACAATCCTCAGATGTTGGTTGTATGGAGTTTCTCGCTTGGAGATTTAAAGAACTACTATTTTTTGCGTATTGTCAGAGGTCTAGAATAGTTTCACTATTTACGGTCATAGATTATGACGGGTTTACCAGATCTGGCCAAATACGAACTCCATCGGGGTGTCATCCTGAGGGAGAATAAAATCTCTTGAACTTGAAGAACTCAGAAGTATTAATAGTCGCATTAAACACGGACAGAGACGATCGTTCTATCGTATAATTGTTTCAGAGGTTGTGGTTGCTAGACTCGAACTTGATGATATACAAACTTGTATTTCATCCTAAAAGTGCACTCTGCAAAATTTTAGGAATATTTGTTTAAAGAGAGTGCGCAACTGCTTCGAAAGCATAACTTTTTTTTTATAGAGGCTGGGCAAACTTTCATAATGTCATCTTCGTTCATATTGTCTGTAACGGCCAGGGAACTTAATGCAGATTCAAAATTATTAAATAGCTGAGCAACTCCAAATAAATGAATTGCCAGAATACTAGATTTGGTAACATATTTGGTCTGCTGTCCACTTTAAATAACCCAATAACTCAGGTACAGCGAACATGAATAAAGACCATTAACGAAAGTGGGCAGTAAAATACGTAAAAAGCAAATAAACCGTAGTGTATAAACATTGGTCAAACAGCAACATTCGCGAAAGTTTCAATTAAACTGATATTTAGCTGGAATGACAATTCGTATTTATAGCAGAGACCATGAATAATTTAAGGTTTTTTTTATGTTGCTTTCCATCAGCAACATGTTAGAGAAAAGCAGTTCCACGTTTTTTTCTCAGCACTAAAGTTTATAGATTTTTTTAATATGAAATGAAAACTAAATGAAACTTATTATGATAATTAATTTTGTAACAGTTGCTTGGCTATTAAATTGTGGACATAACCTCAAATTTCTTCTAATGATATCTCTACCCACTGTTAATTTGCGACCGACGGCTGGTGCCCGACGTCACCGTTCTCCAGCCAATAGCTATAGAGGTGAGTGAGTGAGCGACCTAAGGAAATTATATGGTAGATGCCATTTATTTTTCTGCTCAACATGAATGTTGGTGGGTGTTCATCACGGAAGACATGATATGCACTAGGTTCACAGTTTCTTTCTTCAGTGTTACTTTATGTATGCATGATTGTGATAGTGTGTTTCTTCGGTGTAGTTTCTCGTGTGAGACGAAAGAAGAGAGATAGTGAAACTATTTAATACTATGTGATTATTGTAGGCCACTTCTTCTGTAGTTGTTTGTTAAACTATAATTATTATTTAATAAATAGTCCAATGCAACTGTTGATGGATATTATTTATTCTGGTTGTGGTATTTTCAGCGTACACTGTTTTTTCTGTATTATGTTATCAGTTATAACTTTTGTACATAATGGTTTTTGTTTATGTATAACAAAACTATTCTTATATATAGGAAGCATAATGTGACTTACATTTACATATTATCGGTTTTTGAATTTTCATGGCCGAACGTGGAGTGTAAACGGTTAACATTCTGGCCTCGCATTCGGGAGGACTCGGGCATCTAGATATGGGTTTCCATGGTTTCCTCAAACCACTCTAGGCGAATACCGGGATGCTTCCTTCAAAAGGCCATGGCCGAATTCTTACCCGTTCTTTGTTCCCAGTCCTTTCCCGCCTCTAATGACCTCGACTTCGGCGAGGAGTAAAGCCATAAGAAGAAAAAGTTGAATTTTCATACAGACTGTTTTGTTTACATAGGTATAATAAGATAGGATTCATATTGCGACTTAGATTTACATTTCCGTTTTGAGGCGTGGTTGTTTTTCATCTGTACCCTAAACCAGTAAGTTATTTCCAACATTTCACTTAATTTACATTATTTGGATGTAGTTGAGGCAACAGGTGATCAATACCACACCTCAAAACCGAAATGTAAATGTAAATTACAATATGAATCCTATCTTATTATACCCGTCTAAACAAAATCTTCTACATGAAAATTTTTTTAAAAAAACGATAATATGTAAGTGAAATCACATTATGCTTCCTACATATAAGAAAAGTATCGTGATATGTAAAGAAAAATCATTATGTAAGAAAGTTAAAACTAATCACGTATTACAAAGAAACATTGAACGCTGAAGATACCTCGACCAGAGGCGAAAGGCGACTGTGAATAAATAATATCCCACAGCAGTTGCATTAACGTATTATTAAATAATAATTATTAATTTTTAAAACTACCATTAAAACTATACCAGGGCCACAAAGTTATATATTAGAATAAGTCAGACGAATCACTATCAACAACTTATTATCTCTCACTCCATACCCACTGAAGAGAGAGTTGAGATTTGACTTGGCACTTGGGTTCACAATCTGGTGATTGGGAATTGTGCCTCACCTTGCTGGACAAGAGGAGATTTACTAAAATTTCTGACCGAGCATGTTGTTCTGTGAAGTTCGGGCCCCGCATTCGGGAGGCCAAGGGTTTGAAACATCGTCCAACCATCCAGATTTTGCTTCTCCACGGATTCTCCAAATGAGTCAAGGTGAATGCAGGAACTGTTCATTCAAAAGACCATGGTCGAGTTACTTCCCTTTCTTGCCTCAATCCTGTCCCGCTTGTAATAACCTCGATGTTGACAAGGCGCAAAGCACTAAGAAACAAATCTTTCATCATCAACCAATTGACCGCATGTCTAACGTGAGTTTCAGTTATTGTCTCGTAACCTTTATCGAATGAAGTGGGTATAAAGCACCGCGAAAATAATATTCTAAACAAATTTATGGCGATTTATTTCAAGAATCCATCGTTCAAGTTTTTAAGCTCATTAGCAATTAATTAATAACACCGAATATAAAGATTCCATAAAAGTGTAGCCGAAAATGAATCTATCATTGACCTTGTGTAAGATCTTAATTTTCTTGCTGCTGTATGCCATCGTATTGTGATTTCCGACTGAAAGCAATTTTCAGCCAAAACTCTAAACTGTTTTCACTTTTTTTTTCGGTAAGGCAAATTAAGGGAACAATTCTGGAGCGGTACTTAGATTCCTGTGCTCTGTTTAAAGTTTCAAGTAACGACGGAAAGTAAACCGCTTCGGATGTTGATTAATTATAAAGGTCTCGAAAGAACTTTTCTCCCGGCAGAACTCGGCTCCCGATCCGGAAGAAAAACATTGGGAATAATTCAACAGAGGAGCTAATCACATTTGTTTCCTGATTTCTTCCTGCCGACTTGCGGAGCATAGGCTTCCAGACTTGATTGCTTTCGGTAATCGAGTTCGTGTTCTGACCTGACTCACCTAATAGGCTACACTGGCCGAGAGGCATGGCGAAAAGAAGGAATTTTCTGTTACATTCTTTCTGTATAAATGCCACTGTTTTCACGGAAGTGATAATGATTTTAATGCTACAACTCTACTACATTCAGCGCCACCATGTAGAAAGTAAATTTTGTTAAGACTGCATTGAGTGTCATATTTTTCGACCAAATCAAAAAATCGTTAGGTTCCCACCATAACATATTCTCCATGTTATAAGAATGTTACGCATTATCACTCCATCCCAAAATATTATTTCTATTATAAGACCCGTGCGAAAATTTCGCGAGTACAATGAATAGTAAGGTTGGGGGTTTGTAATAGGATGAAATAAGAACTGGCTCATTTGTTTCAATTGTTTATTTGTTTATAGTAATAGGTACGTAACGAAAGTCGACGCCAGTGAAGTAGTTTATTAATATCTCTGTGGTATGTGCTACTGCTATATAGCATCTTAGTTCTGAACTGTCTCATAAGCGCGACATTCACAGTTAATACTTTTTCCCTTTAAGGGTTGAATTCCGAAAATTTTCTTAATTAAAATATGATTTGACCAAAGCGAAGACCTTAATCTCTAAAATTATACCTCATTTCTCGATTTCGGTTAGGTATTAAGGGTGTAATGATCCGCGAGAGACAGAGGTGCGCGTGTTTCTTTTCTCGTCTGGTGTGTGTCGGTCCCCGGTCCCAGGGGAGGTTCTGCTGCTGTTTGGGGAACGCCAGCCCCTGAGTGTTTCCATTAAATGTGACTTATGGCATAACAGCCTCGTGACAAGGCCTGCGACTCAAGATGGAGTGGGAGCCTGGGCTGTTTTAGTAAACAAACAAAATAAGAAATAAATCGGTATCCTAGAACGAAGGGTAAGGGGAAGCCAGGGAGTACACAGCCAATAGGAACAATTTGTATTTTTATTTCAAAAAAAAGGGTGGTTTTGTTGCATGTTTCCGAGCCAACCAGCAAGAAAAGCTTCCCTCCAAATACAGTGATTGGCAGACGTCATCAAGAGTGGGGGTGGAGAACGACGCTTCTTGGAGGCAGCGCGAGAAGACATGGGGGACTTGTTGACTACCGACGGAGAGGTGTGGATCGACCGAACAGCTGACTACTGGGGACGGCAGTGAGGCAGCCGGCCGTGATGGAGAGCTGGTCAACCCACCGACTGCACAACGTAGATTCGCCTGCACGGTAACCACCATTCAGAAAAAGGAACTTTTGCATCATCGTCGTTTTTTTACCCTAGTTATCGCCCCGAGACAGACTCTCTTGCTCCACCGATAAAGTTATGTACCCTTGTGTTGCAGAAAGAAAATCAATCTTTATACAATCTTGTCAAGCAAACAATTAAAGTAAATCGTAAAGTCAGATTGTGAACCTTGTTTTCAATAGATCCCATCCAATAATGTAATGTGTCATTTGAGTTTATTAATAATTCTATTTGTCCAATAATTCATGTTTAAGTAACAATACTTTGAGATCTGGATGTCGCTTCCCTCAGAATAGGGTACACTCCAATCTCTGGCGCCCACCTGATTTATTTTAATCTTAATATTATTTGGAAATTAATAACTGGTAGTGAACGGCCACAGTAAGGTCGAGAAGTCGCTTTCCTAACATAGGGAACACTTCAAGGGAGATAAAGAGTTCGTAACAAAAAAATACCTTATAGAAATAATGATAGTTTTGCCCTTTAAGGGTTGAATTACGAAAAATTCCTTTCTTAAAATATGATTTGCCCAAAGATGAGATCTTAATCTTTAAATTGATACTTCATTTATCTATTTCGGTTAGGAATACAGGGAGATAAATGATTCATGAAAGGAGATAAACGGTTTGTGATACAAAAATGAGCTGTAGAAATATTAATACTTTTGGCCTTTAGGGTTCAAATTCCGAAAAAATCTTTTCTTAAAATATGATGTGATCACGGCGCTGACATTAATCTCTAAAATGACACTTCATTTATCTATATCGGTTAGATATCAAGGGAGATCACACACTAACGCGTTGTAGAAATGTAGATTCTTTTGTCCTTTAAGGATGGAATTCCGAAAAATTCCTTTCTTAAAATATGATTTGCCCAAAGAGGAGATCTTAATCTTTAAATAGATACTTCATTTAACTATTTCGGTAAGGAATACAGGGAGATAAATGATTCATGACACAATAACAGAATTTTAGAAATATTGAAATTTGTGCCCCGTAAGGGTCGATTTGGAAAAATTACTTTCTTAAAATATGATGTGACTAAGGTGGATACCTTAAGCATTAAAATGATGCCTCGTTTATCGATTTTCGTTAAGTATGAAGGGAGATAATGGCTTGTGACAAAAAAAAAAGCCTGATAGAAATAATATATGTTATTTTTAAATGTTTATATAAGACAAACGAAAAGTATTACATGAACTAACCGAATTAGATATTCCAGATCTGCTATATACGTTTCATAAAACGTTTGATTGAGGTATTATATGTAAAATCTCGTTCTGTATTTACACTTGATTTTAGTGTATACTTTATTATGTTTGACTTACAAGTGTAGATTTCGATGAAGCAATTCAATAAAAATGAAAAAATAATGTTTAGTTGGTATACGCTAGTAGTTTATATCAGCGCAATGGAACAAATTGTTTCAAATGGAACAATTGTTTCAAAAATGACAGAATCTCAGGCGTGGATATTGCGAATCTGATTTACGACAATACCTCCACATTCCCTGTATCGATTCGTGTTTTTTGTCTACAGCAGGTAAGAGAGCGGTAGGTAATAACGACCTAATGATCTGGAAATTAAAGAGTGAGGTAATGAACTCAAGAAAACACATGAAAAAATGTTTATTTGATTTGGGCACCTTATTTTTATATTTTTTGACACTCTTAATTGCTTCCTATGTAGATGGAAAGTACCGTAAATTTAACGACGTTACGACTGCAGAAGATAAAACTCGATATTCGGAGATTCACGCCGCAGCCTTTTCACATCTATATGTCAATTTTCATTTTGCACAATACCAAATCGACCTGTGTGGTCGTTCCTGGATTTACCTACCATGAATAAATAATCTTCGTTTACATCTGGTTTTGAATTCTGGTCTCCGGTGGTGTATGCAAAAAAATTATTTCGTTGCATTGCGTAAAGTTTCTGATTTCATGTTCATAATTTAGTTTTATTACATTTCCCACCCTCCCACACTGACGAGACGTGACAGAGAGTTTCAGTGTCTTCGCTGCTTTGTTCACCCCTTAAAGTCAAAAGTAATCTTGATATTTATTTATTTTCTGTTTCCAGTATAATTTAACCAAGAAACGGAAGAAAATTCTATTAACTCTGTAAAAATCAAGTTGTAATAACAAAAATTGTCATTCTCGTACCTCAGTGCTGCAATGATATAAACTAACGCCATGATTTCCTTGGAGGGTGTAATGTCCAGCCTCTGCTGTCATTGATTTTCCGTCACCTCTCCATTTGTGAGACATTTCATCCAGCCGTTTTGGAAGACAGGGAAGGTTGGCAAATTCCTGCTGGCGTCCTGTTGTCGGCTTGGTTGTTTTGTTTGGCGCAGGTAGAGATGCCACTCCCGGAGGCGGGGGGTGAGAGTGGTCAAGCTGTCGCGGGAACTTGGGGGCTAGACCCCGTATAGTCCGCATGTGTATGTGTACGCGGACTTTTCAAAGAAACGTGGAGGACGCGTTTTTGTCATGACATCATTTGTCGTGCTGTTTTTCGTCATGTGCTGCCAAGAGTGAACTCATCTCAGTTGGTGGAGGGTGTTAAGTGGTTCTTCATCGCGAGGGAAACATCAAGGTCGCCGACAGCCGTCTGCGTAACGATAAGTGACAAAAATTCATCTAATCATATGCCCGGTATTCGCCCAAACTGATGGAGTTTCGTGCTCTCCCTAGCCGGGAACAATTTTGTTCATTGTCTGATAGCTTATTTTCTTTTTCTTTAGCTAGCTGAGTCCAATTTTTGGTGTAAATGTTAAACAAACATGTATTTTTTCCAGTGTTTTATTTTATGAATGTAATTTTTTTCCTTTTGTAATTAGAGGGTGTCATTTAAATTTAAGCTTGTTATTTTGCAATTAAAAAAATATTAAAAGAATTTTTTTTCTAATAAATAAAATCTTGCATCTCATGCACTAAAAAAAATGTTTTTCTCGGCATAACGAACCTAGACATATCAAGGGGTTGTGCCGGGGAATTGTGGAGGTAGCAAGGAATCAACATTACGGATACGAAACCTAGAGTTGGAAGGAATGCAGAGGAAGACAGCTATATTTGTTTGCGAAAATTACCGTAGAACACAATGAGTGACTGAAATGATGGAGGAGCTGGGCTTCGAATCGTTGGAAGACAGGAGGCACGCGAAGTGATCGATGGTTATTTGTAATTCACACTTTGGTGAGAGGCCTATGTGGATAATGGGTGGAGAAGTACAAGTAATATGAGAGAGCAAAGAGGGGATCATTATCATGAAGTTACACCGACCGTGGTAGGTGAGCGGTGAACGCTCTGGCCTCGAATTCGGGAGGACGGCGGTTCGAATCCCCGTCCGGGCATCCAGATTCGGGCTTTCCGTGGTTTCCCTAAATCACTCCAGGCAAATGCCGGGTTGCTTCCTTCAAAAGGCCATGGCCGAATTCCTTCCTGTTCCTTATCACCAATCCCATCCCGCCTCCAATGACCTCGACGAGGCGTAAAGCCATAAGTTAAAAAAAAAACACGAAGTAACCGTTTATTCCAGGCGTAAGTGACACAGAAATTTTCGATTTGTAGTTAAAAAATTCGTGGACTGGAATAAGTTATCGATTGCGGCGCTGTAGAGTAATTCAAAGAAACAAATTTACGTATTGCAGAAGCAGATATGTAAGGAAATTACTCAGGGGCTTAATCTACTTCAGTAATAAGGATCCGTCCAGCACTTGTTGACCCTCCGTCACAGGTTTCCCGTTGTTCCGCTGGACTGGAGAACTCATCGCCGACTCTGAGAACACTCCAGAGAGCCAACAGCACTTCTCCAGACGGCGGAACAAACGGCTTCACCGCAAACTTCCCTCCGGATCGCCCGCCATAACTTCAAATGGCTTCTTCTTCTGCTGCCGCAGGAGACTGCGTCAGAGGCTGCTAGGCTTCTCTCAGGACCAGCACCACCGTAAACGGGATAGAATTTCAATTTAGGCTTCAATACAACACTGAGAAGCCAGAAACAACTACGCTCCTGTGTGGTTGAAACTGTAACACTGGCTTCTGTATACCTACTGTGTGAGAGAGGCTAACATAAGGAAAATGATTCAATGAGTGAATCGGAGATCTACAAAGCTTGAAAACAAAACAGAAACTAAGAAAAAAGTCATTGCTTCAGCACGTACAAGATGATTTAATTTTGGATCATTAAAGCGACGTATTGCAAAGCTCGAGTTTCATTACGATTTTGTTAACTTTACTCAAAACAAATTACTATGGGCCTTTTCTTTTTTAAGCTATGATATTCATGCATATTTAGTCCTGTAAATACGTTGATGAACTTATTATATATTCCTACACATAATAAAGCGAGAAAACATTGTATTCAGCGTTAAATTGCGCGAAATTTGTGGTGCTTGTTGTAGGTATTGTGTAAGTTTTTAATAGACTTTCTCGTGTGCTTCTGTTCGCCTGATATTCAATTTTCAGGTTGAAACAACGTACCACACCTAAAGTTTGTGAGATGTTTGTGAAATAAAGCCTACACTTGGTAATTAGAATAGGTGAAGAAGTGCATATTGTAATTTACTTTTCGGTTTCATGTAATGTATTTGTGTAATGATATTCACTACATTTCCGTTTTCTACTAACGTCTGTTAATTCCTTTCAAAAGATTTACTCCAACTGAACGATGTGTCACGACCTTCCTTGACGAGCTGTGTAGCGTCAGTCATTTCTGCTTTATAAATACAAGTAATGTATGACTAAATGTTGGAAAAGCATAAACATGTCTGATGGTTGATATGTGCCTCACTTATTCTAAAATACATTTCATACTTCTCGAATGGGTAGAAGTAAGACGAAATTGCAAATAGAATCTTTTGATTGTTACTACATTCACTTCTAAAATCACTGTAACTTTAAATCATAGTAGAAGCTGACAGCAAAAACTGTAAACAACATTATACTCTTAGCTTTAGCTTGCAGCAGACATGGGCGCTTATGGTTTTTTAACTGATGTCAAATTTGCCAATAGTATTGCGTCTGTCATAACCCGTCAGTGTGGCCAGGGCGCTGAGGCACTGCACACTGGATTGATGAGTTATAACGGACGGGGCACGAGCCCAGGACCTGCTTACCGGCCATCCTGGCTGTGGTTTTTAGGCGATTTTCAGCAGCATCCAAGGCGAATGTCGGGACGGTATCCAATCTCCGCCTCATAAACTACACATTTAAAAAAAAATACCCTTATCACATGTTGAACATAGTTAACTTTTATAGGTAGATGGCAATACTTCACTTCTCCCATTAATACTTATTACTACCAGGCAGTAGCTAAAAATGCTTGAAGTCAGCAAAGGTATGCGTCCGTAAAACTATAGCCCCAAATTTGATCCTACCAAGGATGAGAAAAATTCATCGAAGACAGACGAGCCCGAAATATTGGGAAAAGATGGTGGAGAACAAAAAGTAAGGTTTTTGTCTGTCAGATCTCATGAAATACCTGTATCTGATGTAAGTAGACTTTATTGAAGAAATGTCTGAATCGAAAAGCTGTTGATGTAATTATGAGCCTAATTCTGAAAATTAGTAGAAGGACTCCAGGTGGTACTGATACCCAAATATACAATGATTTTAGACTTTTAAAACACTACCTTACAATTTTTCACCACTGAAAGCAAGAAGGTGTGTCATTATGCGGGTATAACGAACTTGTTACTTTTTAAACTTTCAGACAATTAAATCTTAGAGATCAAATTAAGTAAAAACTGCAGACCCCATCCTAATGCACAAGCGGTGTCTGTGTAAGATGTTGCTACTACACACCAAATTTTCTTAATGATAAACTACGGTTTCTTTTCCATATCTTTTCCCCGCCTTAGAGTACTTGTTATGTCTGTGTGGATGACTGATGGGTTTATGTTCCATTTAGAGTGTTGTGGATTAGAGATGAAGGAAGGGAGACAGTGAAAGCCGGTAACAGTTCGCACAGGTGTACTGTGCCGAAAGGAGCTTATACGCGTACTAGCCGCATAGTTAAATATTAAACGGGCGACACTATCAGCAGAGTGTATGCCCACTTCAGGTTTAAGAAGTGGGTTGGAAGAATCCCGGTCCAACCATCCAGATGTTGGCTTTCCATGGTTTCCGCAAACCATTTCAGGTGAATGCTGGGATGGATACTTTAAAAGGTCTAGGGCGAGTTCATACGCGTTCTTTGCGCGCAGTCTGTCCTGTAATGACATCGGCGTCGACGAGGCGTAAAGCCATAAACATAAAAAAAAGTGTTTAGCAGTAGTATACTATCACCTCTGCTATTCTGTCGACCAAGTGAAGAAGGATGATGAAATTCCACCACCACGGTTCACCGAAGCTAACTCCTTCTCGAGCTCCAGATACGAGGCTGACTAATGGCTTTAAAATTTTGCTGCCGTAGAGCCAATAGTAAATAATTGTGCCATAGAGAAACCAAAACAGTATACCACTACTTAAGTTCAAGAAACTGTGTAAAATACCGTTTATCTGAAACAGTGTTGTTTCATTATTTTATACTTTTATTTTTTTAATTAAAAAAAGAAGCACTCGATAGTTTAAGCCATGTAAGCAGCACAATATGTTTAATGTATATTCTCACTTCATTCGTGTAAAGGGGCCTACACACCTCCAGTTCATCTGACAAGCTTATCACGTGTGACGTCATGTCTTAGGGATAAACGGAGGCAACAGCGCAGTTGAGACATGTTTTTACACAGGCATGCGCGAGGGACATGTCTTTTGCAACGATAAGTTATGCAGTTTCCTCCGCTGATTGTGCAAACGGTACAGTCTTGTCGTGACTAGTCGCCTTAATCTCATCGTACTCATCGTATTGCATTTTGACTTCCACGGATTTTGTTAAAAACTGTAGGGATTTTCCTGAACTTTGGGATATAGAATGTGCTTCATATTTAAATAGTTTACAAAAAAAATATGGCGTATGATGTTTTAATAGAAAAATTAAAACTTCTGACCTAACGTAGTATGTGAGCGGTTAACGTTCTGGCCTCGCATTCGGGAGGACGCGGGTTCAAATTCCCGTCCGGGCATCCAGATTTGGGTTTCCCATGGTTTCCCAAAACCACTCCAGGCGAATGCCACAATGCTTCTTTCAAAAGGCCATGGCCAAATTCCTTCCATTTTTTTGTCCCCATTCCTATCCCGCCTCTTAATTTCGAAGCGTAAAGCCATAAGTAAAACAAAGTGAAACTTCTGGAGCCTGAAGCGAATCGTGATAATGTCGTAAAGAAAAAAACTTTCGATACCACTCTCGAAAAGAATTAAAGGAAGTTGGCAAATCAAAGAAGCCGGAAGTAGATAGTGCCACTGGTATTTCAACGAACCGATGTTTTATTTGTAACATATTGTTATTCATTTTATGTTACGTACAACGACCTTCAAATGTTTTTGTATACCTTATATCGCAAAACTGACACATGAATTGTAAACAGGTTTCTGCAGAATTAAAATCGAAAATTGACACAGGTGGCTGTTATTATGTTCCTGAGTGCCTAAAATGATAAACTCGTATAAAATGTCAAATCTTGAAAATGTATCCCCACAGTAGCAATCACATGAGTAGTGTGTCCTTTTTTTTAATAAGGGAAGAAACTTTGTTCAAAGAGCCTTTGAAATCCTGTTTCGTCCATTCTCACATAATTCCTAAAATTATTTATTTCCCCTCCGTCTTGTAACTCATTCAGTAGCAAAACGCTTCTTTGCAGTAACCAGTCTTTGCTCCAAAGTTCACTGCGCCTTTTCCTTTCTTGTACTAACACAGCAGCAAATCGAGGCTCTCTGTTTTCTGTCACACATTCTCATTCGTCACGTCTGCACAGAATTCTGGTATTGAGAGAACTGTGAGAACTGAATAACGGAAAACTGAATATAGCCTACAAACTTTTGGTTCAGATAGCTACATAGATTTTTACACAGATAACTGCGCAGTTAAATTGAAGGTGTATAGGCCCCTTAAAAATATTCGTCTTAATCACAGTTAAGACACAACATACACAGCCTCACAGTACGTGCGCGCTAAGTTACTACGCTTTTGGGGCTCGTAGGCAAATGCTAGTACCATGTCCGACCCCGCTTAACACGTCCGTCCGGGAGGCTGATACGTCACTGCGAGATACGACTGTGGCTTGTCCAGGTAACTCAGTCGGCTCGTCCAGCAAAGCAGGACGAACTGAGCTCTCATTAACATACGCGCCACAGCTCACGAGCTGAGCGGCGCTGACGACGGCATTATAATCTGCGTGAAATGTGGCGCCCGCATTTGCATGAAACATGTGGACCAACTCGCACCGCTTTAAAACGTTCCCGTCTCGCGTGCCGCTGAAAACGCGTTTAGGACAAGAGGCTCTCTCAAACTTAGTCGGACTTGGTTTAACTTGGACAGTTAAACGTGCACACTTCACAGGCTCATATACTGAGAAACATCTTCCCAGCCGACTGAAATCTGTGTCGCGGCTAGCTTTTAGATTATAACTTCCCAGAATCTGGTTGGTAAGGGATGTGAGTGCAAGAGTCCTCTAAGAGAATGGTACAAAGAAATCTGGTAGGCTACCAGTCTAGTAATTTGAAAAAAAAGAACCAAAGATGGTGTTAACATTGTTGAAGCACGCACAAGTATTAGGAAGCGAGATATGTGAAAATTTCTAGACTTAACATTGGCTGCGGTGATGACTTCGACGGAATGCTGCAGGAGCAGAAGAATTAAATAAACTTATGTTTTTTTTTGTGAAAGTTAGTTCTTGAAATAAACAAAACAAAGCAAAAATTAGGTATAGGAATTATTTTATTTAATATGTTGGCCCTTGGACCAAAAATGCGAAAACAATAATTGGCGCGGATTTAAATATATCTTAAATATATTTCTTTTGATCCATGATATTGGCTACCCTGTATAACTGTAAGTATATTGCACCGTATTGCGTTGTGAAGTCATTAGTCGTTGCGTCTGATAGTTTTTCAACCCGCATCGTGTTTTGAAGTATTTTCGTAGGCGTAACGTTCAGCCGGAATTGCAGCATTTAGCTTATGAGCCTCGAGCGCCTATAAATTAACCTCAAATCGAGATGATAACTTAAATAAATGAAACTCGACCATAAAATTACTATAACAAGAAAATTTAAAGTGTAAGCTGACAAATCTTAATTAATGACTGATTTTCTTTGCGGACTAACATTGGAAGTAGCAGGGAAGTTTACAGCTAATAGAAAAATTAAGAACAAAATTACTGGTTGTAGGTATGTGTCTACGATTCTGACATACTATCTTACTCATATTCTCATTCCAATCATTAAAGTATTCCGACACTCCAGATTTTACGTATTACCAACATTACTCTAAGCTGTAAACACATACTGTCACATGCGACTCTAATATTCCCAATAAAGATATATATTGCACAACGATTCTTCCCACTGTCATCCAGCAATCAACCACAGTATTTGACTTTTTCACATTCTTTAGTCCTGATTATTATTTATTTTCCTTTTTCTTCTGAATGGCTTTCCAGTTGCCAATGCAACGTCTCGGTAGATGAACTGGGATGGTTTCCTTCTGCTTTCTCCAGCTTGACAGTGTTCATAAGTGTGGGTGACTATGATAGAGTATGTGTGTTCAGTGTATAAACTACGTAGCTCTATTTTTGCCTTCAGTGACCTCCCGCCCCTCCCCACGAATTAGCTCAACGTGGCTTTTACCCCCACAGTTATGGGGCGTACATAAATTACGTGAGGTGAAATAGGGGGGGAGGGGTCCGGCGAAATCTCACTAAGGGGAAGGGGGTCATCGGAAATCTCACGTGAAGTTTTAAAATTTTTGTTGGACTGTCAAGCTTAAAAAAGAGGTCGATTTTAGGGGGGTATTAAGTCGAAAAGGGGGGGAGGTGTCACCGGCTTTGGAAGGGTGAGACCTAAAAAAAAAAATGGTCTCAAAAAGTTGCGAGGGCGATTTCTAGGGGGGGAGGGGGGTCTCACGGACCACGTCTCACCAGAGTTAGGAGGAGGGGGGTCGGAACAGATCTCACGAAGTCTCACCAGAGGGGGGGGGGGGTCCGGAAATCAGGAAAAACACCTCACGTAATTTATGGATGCTCCCTTAGTACGTAGCTTTTTATACCTCATTGTGCCTGTGACAATAATAAGGATGGGAAGCTACATGATAATATGAATGGAAAGCTACGTGGGCTGGCACGGAATCTCCCCCTCCCCTCCCCCAAGTAGCACAGCACAGCTTGCCAGTCAACCCCTCCAACCCGTAGACCGAGCACGTAGTTTAGGGACGCTCCCGTAGTAGTGTTGTTTGTGTTGTGCATGAGAGCTAAAAGAAGGGAGAGATCGAAACCCTCTGCTGGTCCATTCAGGCCAACTGCTCCGAAAGACTCAAGGCTTACCGGTTCTATCCGACGGGCGAATCATCATCAGCAGTGTCGTATGCCATCGCAGCATACGAATTGCAGATTGGTTTGGGATTTAACCAAGAACTTTGACGCACAATCTGGTGACTAGTAACTGTGCACGCCACCTCTGCTACCCTGCCGGCCAAGTCCTGATGATGAAAATTTCTTTCATAATCAGGACTCGAATCATGTACTTTGGATCACCGCTGGACATCATATAACCAGCCTGTCATTAGTCGCCAGTTATTAATTACCATAATACAAGGTCGTCAAATATAACTTCCCATTAAATATTAATTAACTGCTTCTGCAGAGGATTGCTTGCTATAAGCTACACGATTATTGACAACTTCCTAGGGAGCGTTTATAAACCACGTAGCTTTATTTTGGTCTCTAACCCCCCCCCTCCCCCACGTAGAACGTAGCATTCTTCCCTTTTGATTCCAGAAGACATTTTGTACCATTTCCTCATGTCAGACTATTGTTAATTACCACAATTAACTGAGGGAAATAAATATTCACATGCTGTAATGTGTTCTGTTGCTCATTTAAACTGTAAGAAATGTTATGAAAGGAAAGATACGTGGCCGGGCTCGGAACCCCCCTCCCCCCACGTAGCTCAAGTAGTTTGTGCACGCTCCCCTACTACGAGTCTTTGAACGGTATTTTGGACCCTTTGTACACCGTCTACTCGACCGCGCACGTAGTATGGAGTTAATAATTTAATACACTGTCAATTCTAACATGAGGTCAGTTGAATATTTCTAATTAAAGATTAATACTGGGATCAAAATTCACTACGGTTGGATTTAATGTTAAACAAAACCATCAACATACACTCCAACAAACAAAAATAATTAATGAACAAGAATAAGTAATGCCACAACATTCATGATACACCGTGCGCGCTTGGTATATTTTCCGCGATAACCACCTCACTCGTTCAGAGCACCACATAAACACTCTATATGGCCGCGCCAGCGGACCAAAGATTATAGTAACTTAAAAATACCCAAAGGACATTATAATTATTACTAGTCTGTGGAATTCGTGAACAATTACTTTATACAAATTATTACATTTCATTGGTATAATACATTGACCATTGATTTAATAATAATTAAGATTTACAAAAACTATTTACTGTAAAATTGGGGTGGTAGCATATATGTTACAACCATCATGATGCCACAACCAACTGAATTATCGGGACGGGCTTATTTTGATTACATATGCTTTTCCTTTCTTTCAATTTCTTCTTCTAACAGTGTTATCTCACTTTGTAGAAATATTTGTGTCGCCTGAAATTACCAGCGTCTTCTTTTCAGACTACTCTCGAAGATTTCATAAGCTGTAAGTTAGCTCCGTTGAGCCAATAGGCTTCCCTGGTAACCTGCACCAACAGTTTCCAGCGTCACGGAACGGATGGCTTTGTCGGGAAATAGCGCATCGCAACGTGCAATGCTCTGCTGATGGGATATTTCAATTATGCAGGACTACCGCCCCGCGTGGGAGGCCTCAGTTCCTGTGATTGCGGGATGTAGGCTTGACAGGCGGCGCGTTACGATGGCAACCGGCCTCCGCACAGTAGTTCTGCACAGTGGCGACCGCGCGCAGCCTCCATTCATTCTCTCTCCGACAAAGCGCAACCGAGCGCGCATTCCGCGGACACTGGGGAGGGCGTACACCCCTCTCGGCCATTGTCGAACAACAGGGAGCCGATTTACTGCTCCGACCTGGGGTTTGCATTGACTGGCCAATCGGATTGTGGGCCGAATGTCCTACAGGTGACATATTGCTGTATATGGAATATTGTTGCCAATTCGTTACACTCTGCAGGATTGCACCGACCGGGATGAGTCTGCATTTTTACTTTGTTATTTCAGTCAATTCAAATCTTTTTCACTGTCTTCAATTGGAGTAAGAGATTGGATTCATTAATTGTAAAATGATTACACCTTATATTATTGGGAGAAGCCATTACATGTTTTGAGTCCTTTAACATACAAAATTTCAAGTTGACACTTATTCCACCTATATCATGACAACAATAACAACGACAATATTTTTATTTTACCCGGCATTTGGAGACTATCAAACGGTCATACATAATAGAGCAAAGTAATAATACTGGATAGGCCAAAAGCATGTTCCGACCTCAGTATTCCTGTAAGGTTTATGAACAATGTATGTTTTCTGTGGAACGATTACCAGCCTTTCATACAACCGCCAAACTGTAGGATCAGGGTTTTCTTTCCCTTAGTCGGAGAGGGCCAGTTTCAAGGCGCCGAGAGCTCGTCTTCCATCCTCTAACATTGGCTACACTCCAAGGAGTATACTTTCCAGGTGGCGTTTTTTCGCCTTTGGGGACGTGGAAGTACTGTTTGCTGGTAGAGCAGATAAAACATATTGCAGAGGCATTTCTCAAGGTTTTACTGCCTCACCCCATTCAGCTGAGACCCTTGAGGCTATGCCAGCCTTCTACCCCGCCAAGTAATAACGTAGTAGTATATTAGTACACACGAGTAGTTACTGAAGTATATCTGACCTGATTGTGGCCACTATAGTTCACATTTAACTAGCTTTGCAGCTACCGACACACTAGCTTATTCATACACAAACGGAGCATGGTGAGTGCGTGGTAACGCTCTGGCCTCGCATTCGGGAGGACGCGGGCTCGAATCGCCGTACTACCATCCAGATTTAAATTTTCCAAGGCTTCCCCAAATCATTCCATGTAAATTCAGGGAAGGCTCCTTGTTAAGGCTATGGCTGAATTGTTTCCAGTTCCTGATCTCTAATCCCTTTCCGCCTCTAATGACCTCAATATAGACGATCCATAAAGCCACCCCTTCCAAAAGAAAAGATAAAATCGTACTCATAATGTAGTCCAACACACTACGCGGTTCATATATCGTCTTTGTAGGGGAAGATTGGTAGCCCCGGACACTTAAAATTAATTGCAATTAAAAATAAAGTAAACACATTTTCTGTCTTTATTTTTATCATAAAATTAAACTGGGAAATTCTTCTGTTATGTTAATTAGAAGTTAGTAATCATAACATTTGTTCAATGAATTAGATTTAAAACACTTTTGCTTTAATTTTTTGGCAACACAAATGTTGTCTGGTAGTCCCGGACACAGTAATAAATGGCGGGATAATCGTATTTTGCTCTTGAAAAAATGACAATAATAATGGATATCTGAAGAATGTAAATAAACGCAATCTTCATGGGCCCTGTATTTGCTTCATAACACTGAATGCAGACTTCTTCAAAAATTTCTGCGCGAACGATGCAATCGGTCTGTTGTACGGAAAGATTTAGAATACATTTTTCTTTTTATTCAAAGTCTTTATAGCGCCTTTGCCTTTTTATTTTTCCACTTCCCCATTTAACGGCCGTTTCTTTTTTGCCCATCCTCTCCAAGTTTTTTATATGATGAAGATGTTAAAATCTCATCCTTTTGGATTTTTCGAGCCCACAGTACTAAGCGTTTATTTGACGCATCATATTAAATAATCACCAACGAAATTTAACACGAGCGACGAATAACTTCTGCCAGGAGCAAAACACACACTAGTGTGGAACTCACTGGGTGCCCAAGCCGCAGTCAGTTGCATTTGTTTTTGCACATACACGGTGCATACTTGCAATAAATTTTCGCCGGCGCAGCGTGGTTGGTTTGTTAGACCTTTAAATTTCCGGGGTTACCCGCCATCCAGGGCTACCCGACATTCCACTAATAAACTGTTTGAAAGCTGGGATGAACGGGATTCAAACAAAAAAAAAAAAAAAAAAAAAAAAAAAAAAAAAAAAAAAAAAAAAAAAAAAAAACACTTCTTGGATTTTTATTTTGTTGTGACGTCGAAAAGCCGAGAAATTAAGATGAAAGTGTCTACAAATTAGTGTCGTAATCGTAGTCGAAATGTTTTTCGGGAGTCGCTTGATCGAAGCTGAATTTGTGTTCTATGAGCCTGGGGGGTGGAAGATGATGTAGCTCTTGGTGTTGTGGCTTAAGATACAGGTCTCTAATTAACGTGAGCGAAGTTGGCTAGTTAAAGGAACATAATACGTAATTGTAATAAGGCAACTGCAGTGCAAATTAATATTACATTTAGAGGATTGTATGAAGGACATGTGTATATCCTTTGTGTGATTTTGTAATTCTTGAAACGTTGTAATGTCCGTTCCACTGTAGGCATTGTCCTGGATTATGCTTGTGAAAGTCGCTACTTCCTCTCTTAGACTCTCATGCCGGGACCACACGCTTGCCAAACATTGTCAAACCTTCACAAATTGGAACATGTGGATAGGGCGCTTGGCTTGGCTTGTGTAGGCATGCAGGAACTTGTGGCTGATCCGATCGAGTGTCGGTTTTTTGGCACAAATCAAAGGCGTTTGCGGCAAGTGCTTGCGAAGCACCTACACGTTTGTGCCCTGAAGGCGGACAAAACGTGCGTTTCTTTTTGTTGTATAAAAGTGCTGCAAGAAAAATGAATAACTGGTCCAACGAGGATATTTTACGATTTCTCGAATCTACCAAGTAGAACCCTACATTTTTTACCCGAAGAATAAAGACCATAAAAAAAAGCTGATGCTTGGAGTCGTCTTCGTGAAGTTTTAAATAAAACTGCTATGGAGATTAAGAAAAAGTGAGAAATTTTTATTGCCACATTTCGTAAACATTTAAGGAAAAAATAAGATTCTATTCCCTATGGCTCAGGTACAAATTTATTAATTTAGCTGGAATAGCTTCTCTGAAGTATGTATTTTCTTTAGAAACCATAGGTGAAATTTCATTCAGCGAATATTCAGAATCAGCATAACTCATCCGGCAGAAGTTATAAAATTGCACGGCTGGCTCAAAAAGCAGCTCATTAAATTTTTCTTTCATAAATTCTCTGCAGTCAAATAATAATTGATACAGACGTTATAATGCCGTTAAAACAATAATTATTATACAATTCTAATTATAAAAACAAAACACTTATATTAAATCAAATACATACATGAAACTGCATAGTATTCATAGTTGCATGAATGAAATTATAATAATTACCTGGTACGGTTTCTACAGATTTTTTAACACCCACGATCTTCTTCGTCGTCTCTCGTTTTTTAATTTCCTTTTTCTAAAAATAGGTTGGGGCAAAGGTTTTGGCCGACACAACCTCGACGTCCGTCATGCTTGCTTCTCCACAACATACGAGCAGAAGCAAGTGTGTGGATGACGATGTTTGGCTCCCATAAATTAACCAAGCGTTTGTGGAGGTTTGGGGTTTGTGACAAGCGCCAAGCGTGTGGTCCCCGGGTCAGAGTTGCACAGTTGCCACTCTCACACATTTTTTTTTCTGTCACTAGTATCTCGATCTATTTGTCGCAGACATACATCTCCTCGTTTCTTGAGCTAATCTCAGCAAACTCATTACAACCTACGTGCTCTGTTGTTTGTCTCACATATTCTAAATTTTTTCTCCTTTACAATTATTTCATTAGTGTATGCATCCACACAAGATGTGATGTAACGTCGTACTGATTATTGGGCTGATACTGTCAAGTTCTTTGTAAATTTGACTCGATTTCGTAATCACTGAAATAGCATTACATACCCTTCAGCCCATGAAGTTTCATTTTATTTCCTTCTCTCCTTCTTTTGTCAGGCAGTGTGAATGTTGATTTATTTCGCTGTCTGTCCTGAGACAGTTTTATTTCTCGAGGCTGGCTGTAACAGGTGCGATGCCTCTGAGGGGTGGAGCCTCTCGCTGTAATTCCGCTGTTATTACCCAGTAATAAGAGCCATGCGACGTGCGTTTACGAGTTGAAGCGCGTTGCCTAATGGCGCCATATCGCCACTGCTGTAGGTACTTACGCTCACGCCAAATAATCTCAAATAGCTAATTTAAATTATCAACTTTAAAAGCGTCCTAGTTCTTCACGCCTCTTTTCGCAGCAGCTAATCTCTACAACGAGCATGTGTCTTCTGTCTACTTTTATCGTTATGATTCTGTTGTTTATTTTTAGCAGAAAACTTTGAAATTTAAAAGAATGAGTAGCGGCTTGGTGAGTGGGGAAAAAGTCTGACTTGAAATGTATCGAACCTTCCGGACATACTACACTCAAAACTGATATGTTTAAGAAATAATTACTTTGAAAGTATTAATTTTCAGCGAACATAATGACCAATCGCTTTCAGAATTGAAACTATGGGTTGATTGGGAGGAACAGCATATTTTTAGAACCAAGAGTAGCTTCGTTAGTAAAATCGTAGCCACTTTCAACAAGAGAGCAACTTGCAGTAAGGAGATAGTAATAAAGTCCGTTTAGAAACCGGCAATACGAAACATTACAGATTTCTTATAATTAGGTCTGAGTTTATATGAAAATAACTACCATATTTCCCAAACTATTTTTTCTTTTATTTATAATTGTTTCTTCTTCGATCTCTCGCTACCTATTTGAACTTATTTTACGGTTTATACATGATGCATATAGTATTTGGATTCTATGGTTTTTAACAAATAGAAGCATGTGCAGTGTCCAATGATACTTGACTTTTGAAATGCCTACTGGGGGACTGGGACCGCCTAAACACGGCAATGATGATTGAAGTGGCGACAGGATGAGGAAATCAAGGAACGGGAAGGAACTTGACCATGACCATCATAAGGAGTGATTTCGGTAAACCAAGGAAAATTGAAATCGGAATGACCTTACGCGGATTTGAACCCGCGTCCTCTCAAACTGTAACAAGTTGGTGGTGCTACAAAGCGCACCATCCAACTATGAGTCCATATTAATTCAGGTGAAAATAACATTATAAAGTGTAACTCGAAAACAACTAGGAAAATGGAGATCAAAACTTTTGAGAAGTTTCAACAACTTTCTTCCACCCTCTTCCCCCAAGGAACCAAAGAGACAGACCTTCTCGTTTTAGCACAGTTTGATGATATATCCTAGAGAGAAGTTTTTGCAGGATTTCTCGAAATGTTACCTTAGAACTGCAAGTAAAACATAAGCTAGTTCTAGTATTACATCCAAGCAAAATGTGATTATTGAATTTTTATTCAATAAAATCCAGCTTTTTCGAGAACAAGAGAGAGATCCGTTTGAGAGAGAATAAAGAACATAACATAAATGATTAACACAATGATTTTCTGTTACGTAACTAAAGTGATATTTATTTTAGTTTCAGTTTTTTTTTGCGTTTCCAGTTACAGTTTGTCGTATTTTATTAGGATTATTGTCATCGTATTTTAATGTGTTATCGTCGTGTTGTTATTCTAATAAATATTCTTTCCAAGTCTTGGGTCGAAACTTCAAAACAATATTAATCCTTAAACATTTGAGTGACGATAAACTTTCATTTAATTCATCGATTTTTATTTAATTTACACTTTACTAATTCGTATCCGAAGATTACGAAGGTCCTCTATAAGCAGCAACTATATATCTTCAACCCCAAACGTTCACACTAAACCTTCTTGCTCGCCTGCTGGTTCTTGATACGCTGCTGTTTCCCTAGCAACCAACTCCCTTTTAAAACTTCTCCGTGTTATGCCACAACCCTCCCCAAGTTTATCATATCTTTGTAAAAAGATATTGGTAAACTTTTTGAGAGCTTATATAGGGACATTTGTACTCTTCGCTCTGTCATTAATTACAGTACATATACAACTTTTCCAAAATCACAACAATGAAAAAAGTCAATAGAACACTCTTTTAAGGTCCTGTCACGGGACTGCAATGCTGTCATCAGTCCACTCTTATTACACTGACACGAAAAGTCGGTAAAACATTTTAGTATCATTAGCCTTATCAGCTAGATCAAAACAAAATACAATGTTGCAACCAATATTTATATTAACATAACAATTCATCGGTGTTTAAAAATTGCTAAATTTTAACCTCCAGACTCATCGGAGTACATAGCTAACAGGTATTTAGAAATGTTAACTTTATTGTAATTTTAATTACTTTCTTGACCTTTACATATTTTTCTTTCAAGATATATATATATTACATATAATAAATAAAAGACTGATTCTTCAAATGTAAAATCCATATAACCAGCCACACATGTTCCTGAATGAAAGTAACAACAACTTTTAGTATGAAAAACTCACCACATAAGGATACTTATCACAAGAACGGTCATTTTTTCCCTTAGGCTCCATATTTTCCTTGTTTTGATACTGCTAAGCAATTTCTCCCACAATTCCGCGCTACTTACAAAATCAAACGATGCGTGAATATTTCTTAACGTGACAGAAATGTTCTGCTCGGTTCAAGATCTTAGGACGGGCCACAAGCAATGGATCATGATAATGTACTGTACCTTCAGCGCTATGATTTCTGTATAAAAAGTTATTTTTTCTTAATTTAAAGCTTTTGGCAGTGGAGTTATTAGATGGGAGACGACATTGCTGATACGGAATGGAAAGGAAATCAACATTCTCTTTATGTTTTCGACTTGTGGTGATTTTGGGAAACAATGCAAAACAAAAATCAGCATAAATGTTGCGGGGAAACTCTTTCTGGTACAAGCGTTACTACTCGCTTCTCAACTTTTGTTACAAAGTCGGTGAGCATAGTGGACAGATCTGTTGTCAAGCTGCTAACACGCAATGCCAGGAGGCCAAACTACCTGTTTCGTCGCTCCTCCCATTCTAGCAGTGTTTTGTCGTCACGCCGTTGTACGCTCCATTAGCTCGTAACAAGCCCCCAACTTGTTTTTAAAATAGCGGCCGTGGGGATATATAAAGCCATTTCGCTTCCTTTGCTTTTTTTTTTGCACTCTATACTGCTTGTTTTCTTTGCGTGTCCCATACAAAAATCATTTGTTGTATTTCTAGCGACGCTCCAAGAGAAAACAAGCTTTGAATTGTCACCGACACCGACATTACATCATAGTCTGCGGAATGTATAGAAGCAAATTTTAAACGTCGATTACAATTGACAGCAGTCAGATCATATATACGATCATAATCGTTTTGTGGGATTACGACAATTCATTCAATTCTGTGTACAAGTCACATGATAACTTTTCAAACACCAGCGAACTCAAATGGTTGTTAGAATAAAATGCAATGTTTAAAATTTTTTTGTAGACAATTAGATGAACGGGATCATGTATCTCCTCATTCGCGTTTTGCAACATCATCGATCAGTAGGAATCTCCTTTCAGAACTTTGGTGTTTCATCTAGTGCAATATGTTTAAGACTGTATTAATTAAAATCCTTTGTAATTTCTTCTACTGTATGAACTCTGGACTGTCTTTGACGTTTCGAACTCCATCCGGGACGATTTTCAGGAAGCTGATCGCATGATAAGTCGACTGATAACGCACAGGAACGCTACACAGTTTGCATGGGGAATTCAGATCCATTTTTCCTTAAACAGAGAGGATATGCTATTCCAAAGATAGCTGGAATGAGTTGTGCTCCCTATGAAGAAGCGACATTACATTATTTCTAGTTTTACTCTATCTCGAAGAAGGCTATCACATGCATTGCAGGAGAGTAATATTTATCACGATCCATAGGACTTTCTGCAACTCAATATAATGAAATCTGTTGAAATTTTTAAACACAGCAAAAAATGAAAAAAGGATGAGTGTTAGGGATTGAGTCAAATGCGAGATTATTGATAAATGTGATTGGAAAATTCTCCCTGAAGATGATCGAAACCCTCGAACAAAGAGCAGGAGAAAAGAGATGAAGCAGAAAAATCTGAATTTTTTTTAATTACTTTGGAATGACGACTGCAGAATGAATTAAATTTTTTTATGTTTAAAATTAGCTTAAAATATTTTCAAATTTCCTTATGAGTGATGTCACAGACAAAATATAGTAACAGAGGAAATTTTGGTTCAGATTACGTATGTTCTAATATAAAGGCTTACAGGATGCGTTTTGATTTTTTTTTTATGTCTGTATTTGTTTCTGTGTATCTGGTATAGGTTTTGCGACAATTAATTGACCATTTAGATTTTGTTTCGCCCTAAATGTTCTGCTGTAGATTATTGGCTTTATTGATTTCGGGACTTCCCTCCTGGCTTAGATTGCTTCGGATTCCCAAGGTTTACTGAGATCAGAGTAGCCGAACAGTAAGATGAATCCTTCATAAAACCCATGGTTTATTTCTTTCACTTTCAATTCGACAATCCTTTGCCAGTTTTAATCAGTTCGACAACCCGCATTGTCGTTTTCAATGATTCTTATTTGACTAGAACAACTACACCATGAAACAATATTAAATAATTGGTTCTCTTTAGTCTTTATTTCAATTTAATTTTTCTTCCACCTACTTCGTTGGTCCATCTAGATTTCCCTTCACATTATTTTGTGTATACTATACTTAGTCCTAGATAATTCTTTTATAGAAACTTATCGAACAGTAGTGCTGACATTTGTGATAGTGTAAATTATTCTCAATAGCCTTTTCGTTTGGTTCTGCGTATTATTTTGTTCCTTTTTCCGTAGCTCTCATCTAATCTCAGTGACTTGCTTGACTTAAAATTTTCCAATTTTTTTTTGTTTTGTAAAATCTAAAGCTATGCATGAGCAACGATTATTATTGATAATTCATACATCTCTGTGTGATACTTCTAAGAATTGTTTGTTTCCTGTCAGCTAGTTTGATGTTGATATTAAATCATTTTATTTCCTATGATCGTAGTTTTTTGTTGCTACACACATTTTAACCACTCGTTTTCTTGTTTTTTTAGTCTTGCTGTCAATTTCATTCGCTTTCTTACCATCCAGCACTAAACAATACTTTGAGCTAACTGTATGGCCTAAAAGTAGTTTTATCCAATTAATTAGCCAAATTACAGTATGCTGAAAATTAAGTGGACGGATAAAATACGAAACGAACGAGTTTTGGAAATGATAGGTGATGTAAGAAGTTTGCGGAAGAGTCTTACAGATAGAAGAGACATGGAGGATTGTGTAACGTACTTATTTGTAACGTCTCTATTTTGTATAATACTTTAAATATACCTGGTATTTATATATTTTATTGCCTCGTATTTCCAGCACCAGACCAGTATATAGAGATTTCCTTAACCCCTCTTTGTCCGGCGCTGGTTTTAATATGATACTCACGCTGAAAAATCAAAATTATTATTATTCCAATTCTTATCACACAAACTCAAATTAATTCCTTTGTCTATATCTACATATATCTCAATCTCAAATCCAAACACTTTCTACTTATCTCATCACTTGTATATTTTTTATTTAACAAACAATTCTCTTTTCTCAAGTCATATAACATTATCTTTATTCATAACCCTAAACCTTCTGCCCTCAGGCTAATATTTTACTATTAAATAATCCCGCCAGGATTCTTGTGGCTTCTCTAGTGAGCCCAACTGTTTCATCTCTTCTTTCAAACTTATTCATTTGAAAAAAACAAAACTCGTCCTCTCCATTCAAATCTTCTCTTCAACAACTCACTCTTGACTCTTCTTTTATTTTTCAGATATCTCATTATTCATCTTGTTATTCTTTGACCTTTGAACTTAAAAATTCAGAGTTAATACACACCATTACAATTTATTAAATAAAAAAATAGCATAATTAATGTAAAATCACACTAATGTGAGGTTGTGTACCTCACAATTGGTTAACTTGTTAGTGGACAGAACAGTCCAAGGTAAGAACTGCAGAGGAAGACAGAGATTAGAATATATATATAAAAAAGTAGGTCACGCATTTTGGTTATACCCTTCAGTTTAAGCGTTACGTGAAGACCAGGAAATGTATTTTGTGGGAAGTGAGCCTCGACCTTTGCCATTTCCACGTAACGTTTTACAATTGAACAAGTGAATAGCACTCGTAAAAAGGCTTTAAAACTCCACGCTGTTGTGGCGCTATTCCAGGTAGAATGTTTTATTCTGGTTTCTAATCAGAAGATAAAAATTGCTGCGCAGTGTGTAATGCTTTGTGGAAGACGTTTCTCTGTTCCTTTGTTCTGTGCATAACAATTAGTGGCAACATTAACTTCTGATGATTTACTGAACTCAAGATTTCAATGAATTTTTACGATTTGATTATACAGGGTCCGGCAATAAAACCTCCCTCATTTTAATGTGTTGTCACATAAAAACTAAATATGATAGAGAATAAATACTTTTATTTATGAAAAATACATACTTTGCCATTTTTAATTATTTGGTTTTAAAATTATATTTTCCCTCCATTGTTGACACATTGACAAAGTCTATACAGAAAGTTCTCCATACATTTTCACGTCATTTCTCTTGGAATGGCTGCCAATTCTTGGGTAATGGCCTCTTTAAGTGCTTGCAGTGTTGTGGGACGATGTTTGTACACTATAGGATTTAAGTGTCCCCAAAGATTGGTGAATGTTGCATAGACACACTCACACGCGCCAAATTTTCCGGCGTTGTTGCAGTCCGAGGACGATCTGTAGGTTTTTTTATAGTGCTGAACCTGTCTTTCTAAAGTTTGACACCCACAGTTGAATAGTTTTTCTATCCGGGATATGATCATGTAGGCCAAGTTCGAATCGTCTCCGAAAATCTGAGAACAACTGCTACGAATAGATTCTTCCACAACAAACGCACGATGCTCACCAAGCCATGACATGGCGCACACTGAAAATGGCAGGTACACCTCTTTAAAACAAAACACACTCCACATCGGTATCCTCACTACAACCCGCACACCGGCTACGTGAAATGTGGGAGGTTTTATTGCCGGACCCTGTACTTCCAGATTTTACTGATATATCTTTGCTGTCTTCATTTTCTACTCGAGCTGACAGATTTGGAATTACTTAACACTATGTTGTCGATGTAAACATTTGGGTTTCTAACACCGTACTATTTAATAATATATACCTATTATTCTGGTTTTTGTAGTGACGATTGTAATACGTGACCTAGCACCAATCTGTTAAAATGTTAGAAGTTGTATTATTTCGTTTCAACATTCTGCTTGTTCCTATCGTTCAATTAATACCAAATGTGTAACTGTAATGAACATTAATTTTTGTTTTGTGTGACTCTGAGTGTATTTATTTTCATTAAAACAAAATTTATTACAAACAAAAAATATTAACTCTGAAGTAATCTGGTATAAATTACCTGTAAAATAAGAAATTTTTTATGCTGATATTTTGCTTCTACTAGCCGAAACACAGATTATATTTATTAATTTTACTTAGGTAGTGAAAAAAAATCAGACATTTTTTGATTAAAATAAAACCGAAAAAAGATTTTTTTGATTGAAGAAATATTTATAAAAAAGTGGCCAACCTTACGCAATTTGGGTTTCTGACTGTGGTATCTCCGACAATCCTACAAAAAATGTTTCAATGTACTGGAAAGTAACAACTTTATTCTTAATCATATGTCTGTATTGTTCTCTGACATCATAAGTTTAAATACCTTGTTAGACGCAACTAAAGGGGATCAGGAAGTGAAAAATCATAAGAAATTATAATTTATTTAGTTATAGTGTGTACATTTTTTTATTTTTTTTTTAACAAGTATCTAGACCGTTTGCGTCCTTGTGGCATTCATTAGTTAATCAAGAACGATATAAATTTTTTGTGAGGGATGCAATTAAAGAAGTGAAAGACGAAACTGAACGTAGCATAAGGGTTCAAGGAGAAACATTCAATACACTGCTTTCTGCTGATTACATTATTCTGTTACTAGACTAATGATATTGAGAAATTGCAAAATTACAAAATACTGGGAAACGAACAGAAACAATAGTCATAACTGTAGATTAAATAAATAAAATAAGTTTACTTGCGGTAGTAGAAGAAATAAATTTTGATATTTATGAGGCAAAGTTAGAACTAATGTCTCAAGCGAGAACGATATCACGAAGGAAACAGCACTAACGAAAACAGCGTTTTTCAGAAAAAGAAAATAATCTTCTAGTTCAAATATTGCTCTAGTAGTCAGCTCCCCAAAGGTGTACTTGCGGAACACAGCTCGTTATTGATTTTAGGAATAAGGAAAAAAATAAACCTAAAGAATTTTAAAAGTACATGGTAAAGTACGAAACGAACATTTTTCGGTATTGATAGGAGAAAAAGAAGTACCGAGCGTGGTGTAGTAACGGCTAGCGTTCTGGCCTCGCATTCGGGAGAACGGCGGTTCGAATCCCCGTCCAGGCATCCAGATTTGGGTTTTCCATGGTTTCCCCAAATCACTCCAGGTGAATGCCGGGATGCTTCCTTCAAAAGGCCATGACCGAATTCCTTCCCATTCCTTACCCCCCATCCTTTCCAGTCTCTAAAGACCTAGTTGTTATAGGAGACGTTAAGCAGTTAAAAAAAAAATTATGTGAATTATTTCACAGAATGAACATACAGGATAGCGGATCTCATTTTAAGATGTACAGTATTGCTGATTTGGTAGATACGGAGGGTGAGAATTGTAGACGAAGCCAAGATAAGCTCATTATGAGGCAGATAATAGACAACTTGTGTTGATACTCGCGTGTTTGGATGATAATATCAGCTCAGGATAGGAAAAGTAAGAAATAAAACGTAGATAGACTGATTACAAGAAAAAGCGTGAGGAATGGTAGCTGGAGACATGCATTACTTGCCTTGTAAGCTTTCAGGCGATGTGCTTTGACTACTCTGTTTGTGTAACATGTAATGCGACCGGTCCAAAGTGAGATTTTGTTTTCGTGAAATGTTTTTTGCTTCCCCCGATGTTTTGTGGATTGATAACAACTTCACCAGTTTGACTTATGAAAAAAAAATGCGTTCTCTGTTTACTTTCGAACACTCTCATTGAAACTTTCAATTATAATTTACCACACTATACTGGAAGAATATTCTTGACAACAGATCTTTAACGAAACGTACGCGTTTAGTGCGTATACCAAAGTTGGGACTAACCATCGGCTGTCGTTAATGTTCGACTTCGGTGGGGGTATACGAATATAAGCTTTTACAGGAGTGATAAAATGTTCAGCAAATTCTGAAAGGTTGGCTGCATTGAGAAACTAAGAAGTGGATGAAATTGCATCTATAAATATATTCGGCTATACGATTAATGACAGCGCTTGAAATAATTATGGCCGGTACACATTCGGTAGACGATGCTAAACTCAGCCATATTGCAAGCGATTTACAAATTTAAAATAATCGTAATATTAAACTTTCAAATAATATTGAATTTTCTATGAAATACCACTGATGTAAATAACTAAAGGCAATTACTTTATTGTTTTAGATTAGAAATTAAAGAACTTTCGCGTTATATCTATGTAAAAATTAGTGAAAAATGCAACTACAAAAACTGGTAATGTCGAAAATAGTGTGTAAATACAAGCAAACATGAAACAATGAAAAATCTAAGTAAGTCTATATTTATATCATAATTTCGCTGTGTAAATTGTAGCATAAAGGAAATTAATCATTTGTATACACACTCAACAGATACACAGGCCGAAATTAAAAGTGCAACATCCACACGGAGTTGTAATAAATTAATGAAATGAAGAGTATTAAATTATTAAATTGACAGTTATACATGTAATAGTATGAGAATTACAGGGCTATTTGTTATGCAAAATTGCTATGTTTTTATTGTGTATGTGGTGAAAAGTGTGGTGTAACATGACACTTTTTTGTCCACAAGTTCTTGTTGGGTAAATATGCCAGGGAGAAGAATGACGACCCTCTAGACCCAAGTGTCTATCTGTGAGGCAGGCCGGAGAATTGGTGTGTTTGAAACGGGTGCATATAATAAAATCTACTGAAGGATTGGCCTTAGTGGAATGTTAGGATACAGACTTGTTAGACAGTGGATGAATGAAGGCTCTAGTACTCCTGGAACAGGTACAAGTTTATACAGAAGGACAACAGCACGTGAAGACCGCCAAATTGTGTTCGTGGCTGTTGCTGGCAGACGGGTGTCTGCAGGCCAGATCCAAGCAGTGGTTACAGAGAGAGTTACCCCCCGGAAGATTGTAAGCCAACAGCTTGAAGCTGGGTTACATTCTCTGACCCCTGTGAAATGTGTTCCATTAACCTGATTTCATTGCCAGATTAGTCTAACCTATACAGCAAAACGCAAATGGACACGTGAGTGGCGTACATTTATGTTTAGAGACGAGTCTCGATTCTGTGTGTGGCAAAGTGATAATCGATAACAAGTACTAAGGCGCAGTGATTTCAGAACGTCACACAGTTGCAGCCACTGGTGTCATGGTTTGGAGGGCTCTAAGTTTCGACAGCAGGACGGAGTTGGTTGTTGTTGAAGACACAATGATAGCCCACCACTATGTGGATGGGGTGCTGCACCCTGTTGTGATAACTTTCATGTCCCCCATCCAACAGGATAATGCCCGTCCTCATACTGTGGCCATCACAAGCCTCGCAAGGCGCTACGATCACAATTTCGACCGCACGGTCCCCAGATTTGTTCTCAATAGAACATGACTGTTATGCCCGGAGTATACAGGGTGTTACAAAAAGGTATGGCCAAACTTTCAGGAAACATTCCTCACACACAAACAAAGACAATATGTTATGTGGACATGTGTCCGGAAACGTTTACTTTCCATGTTAGAGCTCATTTTATTACTTCTCTTCAAATCACATTAAACATGGAATGGAAACACACAGAAACAGAACGTACCAGCGTGACTTCAAACACTTTGTTACAGTAAATGTTCAAAATGTCCTCCGTTAGCGAGGATACATGCATCCACCCTCCGTCGCATGGAATCCCTGATGCGCTGATGCAGCCCTGGAGAATGGCATATTGTATCACAGCCGTCCACAATATGAGCTCTAACATGGAAAGTAAGCGTTTCCGGACACATGTCCACATAACATATTTTCTTTGTTTGTGTGTGAGGAATGTTTCCTGAAAGTTTGGCCGTACCTTTTTGTAACACCCTGTATACATTAGATCACATAGTCACCCAGCACAAACTGTGCAACAACTGACTGCAAAAAACATGCAGGAGTTGAGAGACATCCGAACGCTTATTGATTCAATGGCGGCAAGGATCCACATATGTATAGGTCGTCAATGTGGGCCCACTTCTTACTGTCAACTGTATCTAAAGGTGATACACTTATCCTGATCCATTTCAATTTGTTGTCATTTCTTCTTGGTATGACCCTGGATATATCTACAAAGTTTCCTAAAATTCCACGATTCCCGTCTGGATGTTGCACTTTTAACTTCCGCCAATGTGAAACCGCTGGATATGCTTCAGAGAATGAAGTGAATCGCGTTCGGTAAAAATAAATAAATTTAACGCATTTATTATTTATTTTATTAATTATTCATAAAAATTGATAAAATTAATGTATTTTCCTAATATTCTATTTAAGCCTTAAATCGTATTTGCACTTAACTGTAGGCAGTAAAGAAAATTCTGGCAGCAATAAAGGTAAACTTAGTTTTGGGTTTCTGTGTTGGTCGACGTGGGTGTCGCCTCTGCCGATGTGGGACGTGAGTCCCTCCAGGTATTTCATTAGTGGGACGACCCAACCGAGTCCAGCTTCGGTCGCTGTTTTTCCAGCGTTAAATTCGCGACACCGAAATCCCTCATGACGTTTTATTTGCTCTGCCTGCCTTCGCTAATACAGTTTATACTCGCAGTCGGCGCATTTTGCACGTTTAATTTTGTTTTTCGATATCGAATTTCATACAGGGAATTTCGGATTACATTTATTGGGACTAAACTTTACGATGATAAAATTGCGTTAAATTTCTTGAATTTGTGTTCGTATCACGTGGCGGTTCGTAAACAATTTACACTGCCAGAGATACTACACCGCAAGTTAAATCACACATCGCAACATGACGTCAAACATCACGCTGCTATTACAATTCACTAAATTTTGTGTACTGCAAAATAAATCGTAATTCTTTTAACGGTTAAACGGATATTGAAATAAATAATACACAGTTAAAAATAAGAATAATGAAAGAATTTCACGGAACAACAGCCTCCAACGCGTTATGTCACACGTTGCCAGAAAGTGGTAACAAATTCGGAATAGAATGATCCACCACGCGGGAAAATTAGCTTAGCTCGGGATGTTGCGAGAGGTATTGTTTAACAGAGCTTGACTGTTTCTACAAGATAACTATAATAGTGACAACAGTGAAAAACAACTTAAAAATTATACACAGGCAAAATGTAGAGTTTAATAACATGTTTCTTTAAATTTCAAACTGTCAAAATACCTACAAAACAGGAAAATAAACGCCTATCTGAGAACTAACAAAGTGCAAGAACAATACTGGTAAATGAGGAATTCGCAATAATTCCAACGGCAGCAGAGTGAATGCGGAGGATGAGTAATGTTGGCAAGATGAAGAAAGAATCAGTTGCAGGACGCTGCACTGCCTGAAGCCAGTAGACAGGCAACGGATGTCGACAGACAGATAGAACCGATGAATTTTGACGGAATACAAGCAGATGAAAAGAGAAACAGCGTATAGGTACAATCCACTAGCTTCTAGCGACGGAGCAATTTGGAGAT
Organism: Vandiemenella viatica; assembly: GCA_031002005.1. Classification (NCBI taxonomy): domain Eukaryota; kingdom Metazoa; phylum Arthropoda; class Insecta; order Orthoptera; family Morabidae; genus Vandiemenella; species Vandiemenella viatica. The sequence goes on along the minus strand of JARYHS010013631.1, from coordinate 57,585,273 downwards.
TTTTTTTTCTTTTTTTTTAATTTTCGGCTACTGGGCCATACAGCCAGCTCAATGTGATTTGTTGCTATAAAATATTGACACAAAGACACTACAACACGGACAAGACATTCACAGACACAACACTAAACACCCATGCCCTCGGCCGGACTCGAACCGGCGACCTTCGGTACGCGGAGCTAAGCACTCTAGCCCCTACGCTACCGAGGCCGGCTAATTTGGAGAGTAGCTACATTGCAACAATTTCGTGGTCGCATATAGTTCGACAATTATTTCAAACGGCCTACAACAGTAATTTGCGGATGCAGACTTACAACAGTTTAAGTAGTCACTTATCTACAGGAAATCATCATTTCAGCTAAGAGCCACAGTTGAGATAGAATAACTACCAAAGTCAACACACTTTCTGCTTTTGCATAAACAGCACTTTTGGAGAGATTAGTTGTTCGATAGGTCCACCAAAGTGAGCGTATCAGTTACGAGGGAAAATACAGTATTGTGGATCAAGTTGTCGAAACGGCCTACGATATCTATGAAATACTCAAGCAAATTCCGATATATTTGTAAGACGTCGAAGGGGTAAAAGTTAATCTCATTAAAAGCATGATCCAGGTTACTTAGAGAAACCTGCATTGGAAACATGAATGGTCTTCTTAGTAGAATAGCAGATTTACAAGATATACAACATGTAATGAGCTCAATTTTTTTGGACCTGACTGTTCCCCGATTAAAACAACGATTAAAGTTTTCCACATAAATGACTTCAACACATAGCCTGCAAAGAGTACATCATAATGGCCAATAGTCTGGTACTGTATAGTCTCCAAGAAACGCTTTCCACATCCACTGATCTTCAGGTATTCTGGTTGCAATTTCATTCCTATGGTACCGTTATTTTTAGGATACTGTTTCGTGACCCACTAATAACGAATTGTCTATTTTGAGATGTGCAGGTAAAATTACTTATTATTTAAATATAAAAAAAATTCCAAACTGTCAAACTGGCGGCAGAAGATATTTAAAGAACTTATTACCTGAGAGATAGATCTCCAAAAGCTTAATAGAAGGCAGAAAGGGGTTTTGACATTTTTTGGAAATAACTGCTCCATTTCCAAACTGTCAAAATGGCGGCAGAATGTATTTAAAAAAATTCTTACCTTAGATTTAGATCGACAAACATAGAATTGACAGCAAAAAGGGGTTTTGCCTTTTTTCGGAAATAACTACTCCTCTTCCAAAAAGCAAAGTGGTGGCAGAATTAATTTAAAAGAAATTTTTCCCTTAGAGTTGCTTCTCTAAACGCAGAATAGACGGAACAAAGGGGTTATGACTTTTTTCTGAAATAACGACTCGTCTTCCAAAATGTCAATGTGGTTGCAGAATTTATTTTAAAGAAATTCTTACCCTAGAGTTAGATCTCCAAACGTGGGATAGACGGCAGAACGGGGTTTTAAGTTTTTTTCGGAAATAACTATTCCTCTTCCAGACTGTCAAAGTGGCGGCAGAATGTATTTAAAGAAATTGTTACCTTAGAGTTAGATCTCCAAACGTGGGATAGACGGCAGAACGGGGTTTTGACATTTTTCGGGAATAACTACTCCTCTTCCAAACTGTCAAAGTGGATGAAAATTTATTAAAAAGAAATTCTTAACTTAAGGTTAAATCTCTAAACGCAGAATAGACGGAACAAAGGGGTTTTGACTTTTTTCTGAAATAACTACTCCTTTTCCATACTGTCACGTTGGCGGCAGAATTTATTTAAAAGTTATTATTTTCAGAGTGTTAGATCTCCAATACTGTAATATTGTTGTAGAAACTGGGAAGTTTATGTGGGAGGTACACGTAACTTGTAGGAACTGTGTAGTTCCTGTCTGTGACACTCCGAATCTTGTGGAGATTGGCAGTTGCTGTGGGCGACACTTGGAATCTTGTAGAAACTGGTTAATTTCTTTAGGCGACACATGGAACGTTGTAGAAATTATACAGTTTCTGTTGGTGACACATAATATCTTGCAGATGTTGGGCTGTTTCTGTACGTGACGCATGGAATCTTGTAGAAACCAGGGAGTACCTGTAGGTGGCACATGGAATCTCGTAGAAACTGGGCAGTTTGTGTAGTCTGCTCATTTAATTTTGTAGAAACTTGGTAGTTCCTGTAGGTGACACTCGGAATCTTATGGAAATTGGTCAGTTTCTGTAGGCGACACATGGAATCTTGTAGAAAATATGCAGTTTAGCTTTTTCTAAATCTTCCTTGCCCGAGCAACGTAGGTTATGGACACTTCCTAACCTCGCATTTTGAACGACACAATTACCTAAATATCATATTCAAGTTGCAGCAAAAATTAAAAATTATCCAGAAAATTGTACCATTTCAAAGCTGAGACGGATATAACAGAGTCAGCTCTACACCTCCGAGACTTTAATTTCGTAGAAGATTGCTGCACTCAATTAACAGCAGTGTAAGTTCGTAGTAAGTCCCTTTACTTACTGGTTGGGAATGTGGGCGGGGAGACTGGCATCCCATCACAATACTGCCTACTGGATACTGATGGTATTAATTGTATAACCTCTCTATATAAAAAAGGAAAACTCTAGGATAAGCGACACCTGCGGCCGCCGCAGTGCGGAAATGGCAAACCCCTGCCAAGCACCCAGTGACGTCACGACCGCTCGTTTATCACCGTCCCCCAAACAAAAAGGCGGAAAACAAAGGCTGTTGCTGATACACGCGCAGTCCACAATCACACTACCGCTGTGTGAACGAACGCGTCATTCTGGAGAACGTTGACTGAGACAGTTTTTTTTATTTTTTACTGGTGGTAATCCTTCTTTCCGTTGGACGTATGGAAAGCTTTGAATGCAGTGTATCTAACAAAACAAAACCTTAAGTCTTAATCACAACCGTTTCGAATAATGTGGTGGCATGCTGGATAAATTGACTCAGTGGCAGAATATCTGTTGATATTGTTTGATTAATTAACTTCTTTATCTCTATTTTTAATTACGAGCTCCTGTCACGGTTGCCATATGAAGCAACTGGTTTTAATTAATTGTTTAAGCCGCTAGACTGCAAGATTTAATTACAACAGCCAAGTAGCAGATTTTGTTCCATTCCCAAGACAATTTAAACCCCGAAATAATTTGTGATTACAGTGGCCAAGATATTTCTTGAATGGCTTTCCATCCTTTAATACAATTATTCTTCTATTATTCGGAAATTAATATAACCCCGAAATTTATACTGTTTCATCCGGAGATGAAAATTTAGGTAAGAGGGACTGAACTGTTAACTATTTCGTTAGCAGACTCCAGATACGCAACTAACTCAATCAATTTTTTCCAAAGACTCAACTGGTTTGACTGCTGTCGTTCGAAAGACCAAGTTGTGCGAACCAATTAATAAATCTGAGAATTCTTCGTAGTATAGACTTCGCGGGATCGCGGTTAATTCCCGACGTATAACGAAATGACAAAAAACTATTTTTGAAAAACTGAGCTACCGTATGGCAGTTATATTGTCTAATGGATATTTCAGACACAATAGGCATTATGGTTATCGTATAAAATGTTTTCGGGCGTCCTACTGGAGGAGCGCGTCACTTTGATTCGACGTTTCAAAGTCACTCTACAACTTCATCTTCCAGCTCATTTAACTGATGCGCTTCTCCGGTTGGAGGCCGAGAACATTTTATACAGTAGATACACAAGGAATCACCTCCATTCATTCACAAAATTGAAGATTGTTTAGTGAGTGGGAAATAGTTACGTTATTGTAAATTAACGTTTGTATTCCATATATCAAAAATAATTAACCATAAGCTCTTTTAACAGGGAAAGGGCTTTAGGCCTCATCAAGGTCATTGAGGCTGGAATAGACTTGGGACAACAAATGGGAATGAATTCGGCGCTGCCCTTTCTGATAGATTCCAGCATTCACCAGTTGTGATTTGGGGAAACCATAGAAAACCCAGATCTGAATGGCCGGACGAGATTTCGAACTTGCATCCTCCCAAATAGGAGAGCGTTATTACTCACCCATCACCCTCGGTTATATACCCATGTTCCTTGAAGTTCACCTCGTAAACTGACCTTCGTCCCTCACTTTATGTGAGCGACAATGCTTCAATGTAAAGCTTTAGGTCCCACTCACTTGAATCAGTTAGTCGATTAAGAAGATTGAAACTGTCAGTAAAGCAGCCAGTAGAAATCTTACACATAATTCCAGATGTTGACTTATCTTTAGAATTGTAAACGCTCTTAATATTTTAATCTTAGGAAGCCGTTTCAAATGATTTAAAAACGGTACCTCTCCAATTTTCAGGTAATTTCAAAAACACTTCCGTTATGATTATCCAAATTACATGGAGTTTTTTGGCGTACACTAAGCAGCATCAACACCTTACTAGAAAACTTGCAGAATATGGAAGATAACGGAATGAAAAATATGTACGCAACTATCAGGACTGCATGGAAAAAATTGTTGAATATTATTGTGTAAATTTAAGAATACACTCTTTTCATTTTATTTGAGTAATTAATCCTCAAACTTTAAATGACTTTTGGAATCTAAAGGCTTCAACCTTATTCAAGACCAGTATTCTACGCTAAGGTAGTTTTTAATACCACTTCTATCCATATTATCTTTCACATGGAGAGTCATACCATGCACTGCTATGGAAATATTAACGTGGCAGTGTCCCATTACTTTCCACATATATTAGAGGGGTGCTGTGTTACCACCTGTCAGCGAAACGTTTAACTATGTTCTGTGTGTGATAATTGTATTTTTTGTTTGTGAAATGGTTAGTTTATGAGGCGGAGATTGGGAATCGTTTCATCATTCACCTTGATGATTGCAGAAACCTAAATCAGGACGACCGGTGCGCGGGTACCAGGACTCTATGGATCCAGTGTGGTGGTGCATGAACGTACACAGCTACACAGACGGGTGCAAAGTAGATTAAATTGCGATATTCGTGGACGCAGTATTTTCCACGGGTGAAGCCTGGTTGAACACCCATCGCAATCAATCTTGGTTACCTTGTAGGAGTGGCGAAGAAGAACCGACCACTGTGGTTTTGCACAGTTCGCGGCCGGAATAACAAGTTTGCCAACCACGAAGAGTCCTTGCGGATGGATTGCTGTCGCTCGTTTATCAGATCCTGCGGTACTCTCTCCGAAGGCCTCAACTAATCTCCATTGCAGTAAGAAGGATGGCTGCTCTCAACGAAATCCAACCGCCTGCGGAACACCCTCCGAGAAAAAATAAAGTTATCAACGTGGCGCAACTCGATTTATTTTCACTGCAGAATAGTCTTGTTTGAGCCTAGATACATTTATCCTTTCTGTCTATCCATTGTTAAAAACATGTTTGCTAGTTGTCTTCCAATGTAGCATACAGTTTCATCTTTCTATGCAACCTTCGCGTAATTATTTTTGGACTGTATAATGGGTAGTATGGTTTCAGTATATTCAGAATGAGCTTACTGGCTATTGAACTATGACTGAAATATTGTGATGTACGAGTAATGTTTATAATTAAATACACAGTTTATTAAAAATTGTTTTAGACAAATGTTATTATTTTAAAGGAACTGTGCAGTATATTTCCATCGTAAGCGCAATCACAGTTTTGAATATTTTTCAGTGTGATAGCAGTTTATTTCGTTTAATTTATAGATATAGGCTTTTAGTATTTTCTTTACTACTTGCAAGGTTACTTGGCCTTATTTCAGGGCTTAATTTGAGGAGTTTTGAGATATTTTCTGGGTATTTAGCGCGTAGCACAATGTTTGTATTGTTCTTAGGTGAAATTATTGCACCAGATCGATACCTTTATTAAGAAAACGTTTAAATAGCCGTCACCGATCGAAACAGCAGACTTTCCGCGAACAGCAATCAAAGATCGCTCCAAAAGTATTAAAAAGGTGACCAAAGTCTTTACTGGAAGTGGATATCGACTTGCAGGGTAGTTGAATTCGTTCGTCGTTTTGGAGGAGTAACTAGAAGATAGTAAGCCAGCGAAAAGTGACGAGTTGCCATCTGTTATTTTGTTTTGCAATAACGTCTTTTAGATTTCTCGGGGGCTCAGAGTATTATCTGAGACTCGATTTTAATTTCTGTGTCTGAGAGGCGACGACATTTAGTGACCGAGCGTGGTGGGTGAACGGTTAACATTCTAGCCTCGCATTCGGGAAGACGCGGGTTCGAATCCCCGTCCGGGCATCCAGACGAGGGTTTTCCATGGTTTCCCCAAATCACTCCAGGCGAAAGCCGGGATGCTTCCTTCAAAAATGCCATGGCCCAATTCCTTCCCGTTCCTTGTCTACAGTCCCATCCCACCTCTAATGACCTTAGCCGTCGGCGAAGCGTTAAGCAATAAGTAAAAAGAAGAAAGAAAAAAAAGACTTTTAGTGTGCCGCTTAAGGCCTTTTTTTAAGTTTATCTGTATTTAGTTGCTATTCAGCAGTTTCACACCATAATGATAGGTTCGTGTGGGGAAGAAAAGTGAAGATTTTAAGACTGCGCGAGATTTAGTATAAAAGATTTTAATTTGTTTGTTATCCTTTAAGGACGCGACATGGGTTTATTCAGAAGATTGAAAATAGTCGCATATATCTTCTTGTGAAATATCACTACAGGAAGCGAGATTAAATTGTTGAAGACGAGTGAGAGTATTGTGTAACATGTTTTCAACTATTGAAGGAAACAAGAATATGGCTTCATTAATGTAAATATTTATAGGGAAACTTTTTAATATTGTTACGTAACAGGCAGATAAAATTTGGACCGACCAGTTGAGTCAGCAGATGACAGAAAATTTTACCATTGTATACGGTGGATCTTCTGATTGTAGATTTTTGTTCTTGTAAATATCGGTCGGTGAGCCTGTTAGAAAAGAAACGACAGTATTAAATAAAAAGTTCAGACTATTGTGAAAATTAACTTGGCTCATTTCAGTAGTTTGGAAATTCTTTTCGTTTCTTTTGGTAAGCATTTAAGTCAGTTTAGATTCCAAAGGAAGTAATTTGTGTTACTTTCTCTGATTCACTTATGCACGGTTTTAATTAGTATTTGTAATTTCTGTATTGTTTAAGGTCAACAAGGTACGATTATTGAGTACTCATTTTCATAAATGGTTAACGTCATGATGGTTCAATGATGAAACAATAGGTCATTGCGACTTTCAGCACACCTTAACGTGAGAGCACAAAGTTATTGTTATGTCATTTCATACAATTTGAGTCAAGTCTGACATTAACTCATTAAAATCTCAGGAAGTTGTGTGTTATTTGCTTAATTTTCTGTTAGGCATATCTGATGAGTAGAACATTATTTATGAAGTAATAAATAAGATATGAAATTATTTTTAATTTTGAACTTCAGTTTGGTTGATTTTAGTTGGCAAATTATAATTTTTTGTAGTATTATCACCTAGTGAGCGAACAAGAATCGAGACATCTGATGGATCCAAGTTAATTGTGGTATTACTTGTGTTCTAAGGACAAGAACAAAACCAGCAAAATGACTGATGCTAGCTCTCTGGCAGCCGGCTACAGGCCTTCAAATGCGTTCACACAGTTCGCAACCTTACGTGGTGCGACTTACTGTAACTTCACACGGCTGTAATGTGTGTCATTACAATACGGAGGAACAGGAACACGTAGATTCCCGTTCCTGGTAAATATTAGCTAATCATCACCAATACCCCGAGTAAATGTAACAGGTCTCATCGAACTGCTACTCACACAAACAGGTAATGGTACCAAAAGTAACGGTATGGATCACAATTTTCTTTATCGAAATGCAAAGCGAATACCGACAGAGCAAAGTGGTTATAGGCTGTTGAGCCAGTGTTAATCGAGAAGCGCTCTGTCCATTCCGTTGTTTTGGAGCGTTGTCGTCGCCCAGGCACTTGCCAGGAGGGAATCCAATCAAGAGGACGGGGAGGTTCCAGATTGCCTTGCCCTCCGCCCAGAGTTTATTTCACTTGATGGCCAACAAGAGTCCGCAGCTTATATCGTACAACGCTACGCACACAGGGGTATTTGACACAAAAAGCCGATCAAAAGTCAAAAAAAATTTTAAGCAAATTCCAAGAACTTGTATCTACCTGACTAGAGGCAAATGTCTATAGAATAACTTTCAGCTATGTTTTTTAAACAAGCTTCATTCCCCACCCCGTGAACAGTCATCTTCTGAGCACATTCCAAGACCCACGTACTGTTACCAAGCAAATACAAGAAAATTATAAGTTGTACCAATTTAATTTGTGAGTGATGTTAAGTGAGCAGAGGTGATTTTAATCATGGATATTGTTCAGCCAGGTACCTAGAATTGAAATAATAGTAACATACATCCAAAGGTATCGCACAACTTTATTTCTAAACATTTTTGTAAACTGACTCATTTTGTACTGATTTTTTTATTACGAAAAGAATTAAAGAGTGATTTTGTTATGTTTCCGGACCTTTCCCGAGTCTGATTTCTTGTATGGTATTAGTTTAGTGTACTATCTTGGTGTATCATTGAAAATTAGGTGCCAAAAAGTGCCAAACGTCTATTTATTCGAAAAAAATCTAGATTATTTACAATGAAACAAACTTACTTTTTTTCCGTCACATTAATTAATCTAAGATTTTCTTTGTTATGGGCTCTTCTGGTATCATGCTCATGACCCGAAAAGTTATTTATGATATGAGTAAACACGAGAGCATTATTTGTATTCTCAACGCCAAGAAAGACTTCGTAATTATACACGAGGAAGTTAATTATTTCGTGCAAACGTTGGAATTAGTCGAGGAAAATATTTTAAATCAACCGACATTCACGGTCGAACAAACGCAGCAGTTCGAACAAACGTTTTCAAGGCTTAAAATGGAAATTAAAAGAAAATGGCAGGGTGCTAAGAGTACTGAGAGTGCATTTTAGAGAAATACCTGATTGGTTCAAAAAATGTATCGAAATCCCCATAAAATTCAATCCGACCAATGTGGGTCGGCCTAGAAAATCTCGATGATTTGACCGATTTTGGCTAATCATGTCCGCATAGATAATAGGTATTAACAAAACATTAATTGACAGATTTTATACTATTATGTGAATGATATATAGTGGACACAAGATAGACTTAAAAAAAATTATTCCCCACCGCCACGAAAAATTTAAGATTGAACTGTACTCGTGGCATCCAATGTCACTTACGAGAAGTATTTATTGAGGGCCCACTTATAATAGAGTATGCACTTTTGCCTATAGGCAATCTGTCAGAAGCAGCAGAAGAAGCTAGAGACAAATATTTTCGACGATTTAGGGAGACACACTCCAGAAAACTTAGTTGGGTTTAGTGCAATACAGATGTCATTAATAGGCTTTCATTAACTTAGGATCCGTATTTGAGCTTTATCAGGCACAAAACTCCAAAAACATCTAAATAATTCAATCCAGAAACTATTAAAATATTGATTTAATGGGACCCGGTTACTCAAGAAGACAACGAGCCATAAGGAGAAGCTTCCGACGACGAAGGATGGGACGGTTCGTCAGAATGATTTTTTACTGTACATATGTGATTATTGTTTAGGTATTTTGTAAATATTCGCTTAATATGTTATAAAGTGTATGAACACAGTACATGTTCTTTAGAATTATTCCTACTTCACAGTTATAAGTTCTAATACACAAAAGAAGCGAAACAAAAATCAAAGTTACGTAGAAATAATTTTGATCGACTTTTTGTGTCAAATACCCCTGTGTGCTACGTCTCTTCGCTTCACTACTTTGCGTAACATTTGCAATAAAGCAGCGCTATTTCACGAATTTAAATACTGTTTCTAATAATTACAAAGCAGAACGCCGAACGTAAACCCACAACCAAAGTTAGAGCGAGAACGGGTTCCTAGCATACTTCATCATTCTATTGCATATTAATGAGTTCTCTGAGATATGGTGTTTTGTGTTATTTCATTCTTTCCCTAAATGTAGTAAATTATAGCTTTATTTTCCGAATGCTTCTTTGTATTACTATTTCTTTCAGACAGCTTCATGCATATTAATGTGATAATTTCTACTAACCAACTTCATGTAACTACTAACTGAAACTTGTATTTTCTAATTTCACAAGAAATCCTGGTAGCCGATGCTTTCCGCAAGCTTCCACATTCTTCCCTACAATTTGACATCTAATGCTCGCCGACGAGAAAGCTCAGGGTTTAGCAGAAAGTTTTTCTTCAAATAAGATGGAGCTGAATGGGTACTTGACATAATAATTTATTATTTTCCCCCTCCTCCCCATCTTCCCTGATTTTGAAGCCTTTTAGTAGTGCAACGACCATGACTTACAGAACTTAAAAAACACTTAAGACTCAACATCAATACCATCTTTTTCTTGCTGTACATGGTCTGGTTTTCCGAATGTTGCCAATGATACAGTAAAAGTTTGTCTCCATGTTCTCAGACGAAACAGCTACTGAGTACTACGAATCTAGTCCATTCCTTGCGATATCTAGTACAGTGGGTTGTATTTAGTTCCAAATTACGAAATTTTCAATTAAAGTAATTGCACAAAAGAATTCAGTGGCATCTTATGTACGAGGGTAAGTTGAAAAGTTGTTAAAAGGCAACGGATAATGTTATCAATGCGTTTTGATTTTGTGGTAATGGTTCACGATTCTTAATAACGAAGATTCAATGTCAACTCGATTCGTGTGGTAGTATTACCTTCTTAACGCATTTTGTGTTTCTCGATGAAATTGATATATTGGAATATCGAGCTACCATAAAACTCTTTGTTTAGGACTGTTCACTTCCATCATTAATTAGTCCAAAGTTGGTACAGATTTTTAAAGTAGTCTGTTCCTTAATTTACAACAGTGAAAAAATGGGTGGTTGAATTTAAAAGTTATCGTACATCTCTTGCAAATGATCCACTTAAAGGACGACTAAAAACAACAGACGTACATGAAAAAATCTACTAATCTACTAATGCCTGTTGTAACTATTTCTGCAAATGATGTGAATAGGTAATACATGAATTACTAAATAATATGAACTACTAATGTGTGGCTCCAGTACTGTAAAGTCCAGCCCTAATACTTCAGACATTCTTTAGAATAAACAAGTTCTTTTTTGACATGGCCGCCAATCTGATATAAAACTTCTGGTGTAGAAAAATAGGATGGGCTGATGTGAGAATACCTAATGTCCGCGGGAGCGAACGATTCACTCGTTAAAGTTTACAAGGTTTTGTTTCACCACAACTATACACCCGTAGGTCAACAACCGAATCAATTTAGAATCTTCAGCGATGATGCAATAATTCAAAGGGTGAAAACTGGCAGTTAATGTTCGAAAATCTTATCAAATTCAAAGGAGGCGATACAAACTGGAACAATGTTCATAACACTCTTTAATAGTCCCCCACAAACATTAGTGTTACTTAAATGTTTCCGCAGATCTGCCTGTTGTTCAAACCTCACTCAGAATCCGGCACACTGTTCACTATGTATCAAATCACTGGCTCTTTTTTTGCTTATTGATTTACGCCTCGTCGACGTCGAGATCACTTACTGGGGGGGGGGGGGGTGTTTGGAACGGGAATCAATTCAGCGATGGCCTTGTGAAGGAATTCGCCTGTTGTGATTTGTAAAAACCGTAAAAATCCTAAATCTGGACGAGGATTCGAAACCGTGTTCTCCCGAATGCGAAGCCAGATCATTACCGCCCACCCACCACGTTTTATTAGCTCATGGCACTCCGCTCTCTCCCCATCCATATCCTTTATTATACCTCTCACGAAACATTTTAATATTGATTCTGTTTTTTTTTTAACTGCTTTATGTCTCTCAACATCGAGGTCTTTAGAGACGGGAAAGGATGGGGGCAAGGAATGGGAAGGAATTCGGCCATGGCCTTTTTTTTAAGGAAGCATCCCGGCATTTGCCTGGAGTGATTTGGGAAACCATGGAAAACCCAAATCTGGATGCCCGGACAGGGATTCGAACTGCCGTCCTCCCGAATGCGAGGCCAGAACGCTATCCGTTACACCACCACTCTCGGTAATATTGATTCTGATACATACATTAAGACTTATTTTGAAACTTATATCCACATTTTATGTTTAATGTTCCACAATCAATTAAACATGAAGGAATCAAGAACACAACGTTCAAACCCCAACGTGTTTTATCTTCCAAGTTCGAAACTATTGGAAACTGTTCTCGGGGGAACATGATATACAAAAAACACGCTGATCGTATTAATGAAACCGTTTTAACAAGACACAAGCAACACTCACTTCACTCATCCAGTACATAATAGCTGACTATCGAATACTATTCAAGCTACTCTGACTTACAGATATTTCTACATTTAGAGACATTTATGGATAGAAAAGGTTTTGGGTCGGTAAGGTAATATCAGCAGTGGATCCGCATTTTTCAGCCGTTCTAGAAGCATAAATCAAATATAGAAGCTATTCATTGAACATAAATACTATAGGTTGCAGTGAATGGAATTAAGGGTCTAAGTGGAAAAACAAATGCATTTTTTAACTAAATGGCACTTTCATTTGTTGCCTGGTCGAGAAATTTTCTTATTGCCCTCATACTTATGAGAACACTACTGTTATAAGAAAAATATAGTAACATTCAATAGTAGTATCAATCAATGCTTCATTGTCGCACATGCCGTTGCGTAGAGCCGGGTCGTTGAGCTGTAATGATCTGGCCTCGCATTCGGGAGGACGCGGGTTCGAATCATTTTTATTAATATATACCAATTACACAATTAATTAGTGGAAAGTAAATAAATTTAATTACTTCTCGGAGTCGTAATACTTACAGTTGGGTGTTTCAACACCTCTAAGGAGCACTTGTATTATATTATGCAATACGCTTACTACTATCATCATCTGTGCCAATTACTGCTCGCTTAGAGGCTTTGTCAGTAGACATTTACTCCAAGTATGTTGAACTGGACGTTTCTTTTCTGTTGGTGTGTCTTGTTGGTTGGCATCTGTTGTTTCTTCTTTGGGTGGCATGCCACTGACCTTCCTTGAAGGTGGATACTGTCGCAGGAGGACGCAGGATGTCCGTGACGAACCGTTGTACCGTCAGAGTTCCAGCTATGTCCTGAAGTCATAACAGATGGCTCCCCACACCATGACACCAATGGTTGGACACTAGCAGCAGCAGGAGTATGGAATTGCCGTCCCATGCACAGATTGTCGTTAACACCGCAACACAAACAGCTGCGTTTGGAGTGGTGCTGAGACCGGATAAAAAGGACTGCTCATGAATAGCGCTGTATTGTGTTCAGCGATAAATCGCGTTTTCTACGTTACATCGGATGACCATCGTCGGTGATTATGGCGCTGACCGGAGAATAGGTCTCATTCTTCCAACGTTTTCGAGATGCCCAGTGGAGTTGCTCCTTGTGTCTTTTTATGGGGAACCATCGGGTATGACTTCAAGTCACGGCTGGTAGTGGTTAGGGAAACTCTGATGATATGCCACGAACATTTTGTATTCTCATGTGTTAGCCCTCTCGCGACAGTATCGTGCTGCCATTTTCCAACAGAACAGTGCTCTTCCGCACACGGCACGCGTCTCTATTAACTGTCTGCATGACGACGAGGTACTCCCTTGGCCAGCAAGATCCCCAGATCTGTCCCCGATAGAAGATGTGTAGGACCAAATCCGACGTCAACTCCGTCCTTATGCCAGTATCAATAATATCAAGGACCAGTTACAACAGTAAACCTACCGGGTATAGGAAACTTACATCTTAACGTGGAATCCGTGCTACAGGGAGTACTTATCATTATGCAGAAAACTGTGCCAGAGGTGTAGGTCGGATTAAGAGCCTTAGAAAATGCCGGATAAGACCGGGATTCGAACGGGGAAGCTTTTGGTCTCTAATCAGACGCCTTAGCCGCCAGACCGCTTTACTGAAACACAAACAAACTAACTTTCGGATTTGTATTACAGGGTAACTTTTCAACTTTGAAATGATATAGAAATTTGTTGATATACCTTAAAGAATCAGTAGATGTTTCATTTTGTACCAAACAACCTCAAGTTTGATGCACGTAGTGCGTCAGTACACCATCCCGCCACCAGGTGCGCCAATGTAATGCACAGTTAAAATGGGTGCTCGCTGTGTGATTTGGCTTCATGAACTCTGCAACAACTGTTCGACGTAAATTTCGTGTCGAAGACGCTAAAGAACCTCCAAGCAGGCATACAATTTACTCTTGGCATAAGAACTTTGTTGAGAATCTACGCTTTCGTTGCACAAGTTACGCCCAATTTTCTGCAACGATTGTGGGAGGAAATTGATTACCGGTGGGACGTTTGCCACATAACAAATCGTAGTCACATCGAATCACAATGACACACTTTGATACAATATGAAACTCAGGGCTGGCGCTAGGAATTTCGGGCCCGGGGTAAAATGTGCGACCTTTTTTTTTTCTTTTTTAGCTCTACAAAAGAATAGCCAGGAGACAATAGGCTTTGAGGCTGGGGGGGCCCTGTAGCCGATGATCGGGGCCCCCACATCAGCCGGCGGGCCCGGGTACATTTGACTCGCTTACCCCCCCCCCCCCCTAACGCCAGCCCTGGTGAAACTTGAGGTTGTTCACATCTACCGATTCTGAAAGTTATCTCAATAAATTTCTATATCATTCCAAAGTTGCAAAATTCGACTGACCTAATATTTGTTGTTTTCGAAAGGGTAGTAGGAACATTAAGCAAAATCATCTTGCTACCTATCTTGCGGTTACCCCATATTTTACACTGTTACTTGGGATTTTAGCCTAAGTGTTGCTGAGCAAGGTGATAATACCCCTGACCTTTCTACGCGGGGCCTGAAATGGAGCGTGTTGCCCCACAGGGACAAGACAAGGACAGTGCTGTCGTCACCTCCCGTGCGGGCGAAATGAAGACAAACCGCTTCCGTGGCGAACCCCATTACGCCCGAACGTATATTACCAGTTAAAACGCCCCGCGCTAACTAATCCGCACAAATCATTTGGACCCAAATGGAAGAGCGGCGCGCTACTCGAAAAACAAACAGTACATCTCGCGGTGTCAAAACGCCTGCGCGCGTGTGCGGGCGCCATTGTAAATCACAAGCTCAGCGCCGCTGTCCCATGATGCACTGCGTCCCGTTCCTGCCGCCCTCAAGCCTAGACACGCGAAGCTTTATTACTTCCGCAACGATTTAGCTGGCTGCACCAACTACTAAATTACTCTACTGACCAAAGAGTACCTCATTTGCTACGAGATCTCTTCAAAATGCATAAGACTTTCGACCGCAAACGATCCTATTTCTCACCAAGGGAAACTGGACTGTTTTGTCTTTTTTACTTTTTTTATGGCTTTACGCCTCTTCGACGTCAAGATCATTAGAGGCGGGATGGGACTGGATACAAGGAACGGGAAGGAATTCGGCCATAGCCTTTTGAAGGAAGCATCCCGACATTCGCCTACAGTGATTTCGGTAAATCATGCAAAACCCAAATCCGGACGGGGATTCGAACCACCATCCTGCCGAATGCGAGGCCAGCTGTTTTTTTCAGTTAATTAACTGCTTAATTGGTAAGTCTGTATTTCCTTTTTAGCTTGACGCTGATCCTGTCACAGAAGCAATGAAGAAAACTTGTCTCGGGAAATGTCGTCACGGACATTGCAGTAAATATTTATAGTTAATTATTTTAATTAGTGATTATAATGCTTTGATGTTTAATTAATCCATAAATCATCTACTACACCCTGATAACATCCGAATATTGGAAGTACGAGAGAACAGAAGCCTAATTAGAAATGACTCTAACGATTCTTATTATTACATTACAACACTGTCTTACTGTCGCAGAGTTTTCTAGAAACTTAATTTATATAGCGGGCAAAAAAAATATGCATTACATATTTAAACTAATATAACATTTCACGAAAACTTCGTAACTGGTTATTTGAGGAGCAGATAATAACTGTAAGGACAGTAAAAGAGCGAAGGAGAAGTACATACTGTCAAATTGTCGATTTATCAGTTCCCCTACAAGTAAAGGTATTTATATAGAGAAAACGATATTTTAAGTAACGATCTCTGAAATCCCAATCCTGTTCACGATATTTTCCTGGCAACCCGCACCCGAAACGTAAACAGAACATACATTATATGGAATAGTTAAATACATAGTGTGGTATAGTATTCATACACAGTGTGAACATGATTATCAATACCTTACCGTCTGCCCTTCGAAGCATGGGAGGATGAGACCATAAAAAAAATAAAAAAATTACAAGGTCGATTATTAGGGAGAGGGGAGTATCTCCGTCAAAATCTCGCGTCATTTTAAAGTGGGAGGAGAGGTCTGACCACATCTCAAGAAGTCTCATCACAAGGGGGGGGGAGGGGGCTGAATTCCGGAAAAACATCTCACGTAATTAATGGACGCGCCTTAAGCCAAAAATTATTCATAGCTCTGATATAAATATTTATCCACGGAATTTTTTAACATCTCTTCTTCGGAGTCATAAAATTTCATTTTCACCGAATAAATCAAGTTTTATCGGTATGCTATTGATGGTAATTCTGATTCGCGAGCATTAGTGCGGACTGCGGTGGTGGCAGGGCTCGGCTGAAAGCGGCAGTGGCCTCGTGTTGCAAACGCATTTCTTGGAAAACTATAGAAACCAGTCGTGAGATCTGCGGTCAGCCTTTGCCGTTTGCGGTCTGCAGTCATGTTAAGCCGCGTTCCCACGACGTCTTGTAACGAAGGCGTGACGGGACAGGACCTCATTAGCCGAAGTGTAGGGACGAGCGCGCGCGCAGGTTAGCCCTCGCTTACCTCGCTGACACCTCCCCACCACGTTGCCTAGTGTCGTTTTGCAAGAGCACTTTACAGCAACAGAAGGAGTGCGCGCCGCTGCTGCAAACCGATGGCAACAGCGCTCTACTACTCACGCCTTTGATGTTTACCGATACAGAGTGGGTAGCTGCGTCTCGTCCCCGCTGGGCAGAGGTGGCCCCGTTTCCATGGCGTATTGTTGATTATCCGTCCCGTCCCGCCTTCATTACAAGACGTCGCGGGAACGCGGCTTTAGGAATCGCACCTTAAGTATTGTCGTGACTATGGATAACTGTGATAGTGCATGTGTTCAGTGTAGAGCATTGCTTGTTTTGTGGATGAGAGATGAAAGAAGGGGAATGGGTGAAACCCGATGTCAGTACATCAGCCCTACTCTTCCGAAAGACATCTGGGAGCCAGCCAGGCATAACGTCGCCATCCGATAGACGAATCACCACGAGTCCATCAGCACTGTGGAGAGGGTGGGATTTAACCCAGAACTTGATTAGACAATCTGGTGATTTAGAACTGGCTACCACCACCTTTTCTACCCTGCCGGCCACGTTCTGATTATGAAAATCTCTTCCACCAATAAGACTCGAGCCAGCTAGACTCATGTCATCACCGGATACCATCACGGGGCCGCAGCCATCTGAGCCCATAGACACTGTAAGATAACCATTCCAGGAGAGCTGATGTGTCTTCCCAAAATCAACCTTCCTGGAATATTTCTTTTTACTGCAAGTTATGTTCGAAGTATATATTATACACGGAAAAGATTTCCAAAACGCCTGGAGGGGTACTATTTTTTACACGCTTTATATTAGCTTGACTTGTATGTATGTATGTATGTATGTATGTATGTATGAATGTAACGGAATTTTACAACTCCATTTTGACCCACTTCCCGATGTCCGAGCTGTTTGAAATTTGGCACACATATTAAGAACCGGTGACAATACAATAATTTCATAGCTATATCCTGCTATGCTCATTACTTTGATAGTAACAACAGAAAAATGGTTGAATGTCGTGGAATTTTGCAATATAATTTTAACCCAACTCCAGATGTCCGAGTTGTTTGAAATTTTGCTCATGTATTGATAACTGATTACAATACAATAATTTCATAGCTATGTATTGATATTCTGATTACGTTGACAGTAAAAACATAAAAATTTTGCACACGTCTTAAGAACCGTTGACAATACAGTAGTCTCTTAGCAACGTCCTGCTATTCTGGTTACTCTGACGGTAACAATAGAAAAATGGTTGCCATGTAATGGAATCTTTCATTTCAGTGTTTACCTGCTTCCTGACGTCCGAATCGTTTTAAATTTTGCACACTTATTAAGAACCGATAAAAATTCAATAATTTCACTCTCACCACGTTGTCAGTGTATCCTATACTTGATGGGATTACTGAGTTAGGCAAATGTAGCCGCGACATTAGTGCACAGGTACGATTCGAGAAATCTTCGTCATTTGGCGGCCACACCCTTCGGAGATTTCCCACCCAATATAGCCATCATCATCATCATCATTCTCCAGTTTCCCGGGTGTGATTTACGAGCCTTGGTTGCTGTAGACGATCGTCTTCTGCTGTCTCCTATTCAGAAAGGTTTTTCTGTCTGAAGTCGCTTAACGTGATGTTGAATAGTAAGTATTCGAAATATTACTTCGTACTATTATAGAAAAGTAGCTTCCTCGTTTACCGTGCTATTGGATCTCTTGTTGAGTTGACCATTTAATTGTATTTTACTCGTGGGGATAATAATTAATAATGAAACTACAACTCAAAGTAAAAGAGAGATTGGCGAAGAAAAGCCAACAGTAAGGAACATACTTTTTAAACTATCTGAACTAAAAAGTTAAAAATAAAATTGTAGTTTAAAAAACTAAAATCACGCTTTCGTAGTAATGTGAACTAAAAGGTTAAAAACAATATTTAAATATAAACATTTTGTTTAACATTGATAGGACGTCCCACAATTCAGGATAAATTAATTTTTTTGAATAAGCTTAAAGTATAAAGTCACTGATTACAAAATTAACTTTAATGTTAAAAAAGCGTGGGGTGCGCTCTACATAACTTTTGACAATGACTCTGTCTTTACAAACAGCCAACGACAAAAAATATAAGACATCTGAAATAGCACCCCATGCTTGTTTACATTAAAGTTAATTTTGTAATCAGTGACTTTATTCTTTAAGCTTATTCAAAAAAATTAATTTATCCTGAATTGTGGGACGTCCTATCACTGTTAAACAAAATGTTTATATTTAAATATTATTTTTAACCTTTTAGTTCACATTACTACGAAAGCGTGATTTTAGTTTTTTAAACTACAATTTTTACACGCTTTATATTAGCTTGACTTGTATGTATGTATGTGCGAATGTAACGGAATTTTACAACTCCATTTTGACCCACTTCCAGATGTCCGAGCTGGTTGAAATTTGGCACACATATTAAGAACTGGTGACAATACAAGAATTTCATAGCTATATCCTGCTATTCTCATTACTTTGACAGTAACAAAAGAAAAATGGTTGAATGTCGTGAAATTTTGCAATTTAATTTTAACCCAATTCCAGATGTCCGAATTGTTTGAAATTTTGCTGATGTATTGATAACTGATTACAATACAATAATTTCATAGCTATATCTTGATATTATCATTACTTTGACAGAAAAAATTTGCACACGTTTTAAGAACGGTTGACAATACAGCAGTCTCTTAGCAACGTCCTGCTATTCTCGTTACTTTGACCATCTCCAGTTTCCCGGGTGTGATTTACGAGCCTTGGTTGCTGACGACGATCGTCTTCCACTGTCTCCTATCCAGAAAGGTTTCTCTGTCTGCAGTCACTTAACGTGATGTTGAGTAGTGAGTATTCGAAACATTACTTCGTACTATTATAGAAGAGTAGTCTTCCACATTTACCCACCCTGGTATTGGATCTCTGGCTGAGCTGCCATTTAATTTTATTTAACTTGTGGAAGTAATAATTAAAAATGAAACTACAACACAAAGATAAAGAGAGATTGGCGAAGAAAAGCCTACAGTAGGAAGCATTCTTTTGAAACTATCTGAACTAAAAAGTTAAAAATAAAATTGTAGTTTAAAAAACTAAAAACACGCTTTCGTAGTAATGTGAACTAAAAGGTTAAAAATAATCTTTAAATATAAAGATTTTGTTTAACAGTGATGGGACGTCCCACAATACAGGATAAATTATTTTTTTTGAATAAGCTTAAAGAATAAAGTCACTGATTACAAAATTAACTTTAATGTAAAAAAAAGCGTGGGGTGCTCTCTACACAACTTTTAACAATGACTCTACCTTTACAAACAGCGAACGACAAAAAATATAAGACAACTTATATAGCACCCCATGCTTTTTTTACATTAAAGTTAATTTTGTAATCAGTGACTTTATTCTTTAAGCTTATTCAAAAAAATAATTTATCCTGTATTGTGGGACATCCCATCACTGTTAAACAAAATCTTTATATTTAAAGATTATTTTTAACCTTTTAGTTCACGTTACTACGAAAGCGTGTTTTTAGTTTTTTAAACTACAATTTTATTCCTTTTCAACTTTGAACAGATATAAAAATGTTCTCTCCAAGATTAACGGAAAGAAGTAGTTTAAAAAAGACTGCTGAGCACCTTGTGTGTGAAAAAAAAAGTGTTAAAAAATTGTTGGAGTTTCCGGGCAGTTGACATAGAAGAAGGCCAGACAGAATTCGAAATTACTATCCAGAAAACGTACCACCCTCAGTACTACTACTCCGTGGCCTCCGTCCAAGATGTCTTTTACCTGAGGACACGTGGTGAGCTATACCTGGCGGGTATTTGTGTCGCCGCATACTTCATCGGAAGACAAACACGGTGTCGCCTAATTTACAACTTCCTGGCAGGCCCTCGCGTGCCTAGGAGGGCTCCAACGCGCGAGCTTTAATTTTAAAACCTGCGACCTGTCCAGAGTTCTTTGACCGCCACGGAGAAACTGGGCAAAATTCGCTATGTGGTCTGTAAAAGGCCAATTTACTGGCTTCGCGAATGGTGAAGTCGAAAATATATCATCTTCCCAATATATTCATGACTTTCTTTTACCCTGTTTTATCTCATTTATATTTGCTCAATGCATTCCTGCTTGAAACATTTGTGTCTCTACCATAGGAGCAGTCGTGCACTAACATCAGAAAATCGCGATGCGCATTTTATAGACGGAAAAGGTTTCCATAAGGCCTGGAGGTGTACTATTTTTCCTATTTTTTTTCCTTTTCAACTTTTAACAGCTATAAAAAAAGTTCTCTCCAATTGCATTTCACTTACCGTTGATAAAAACTTATGTTACTCTTCCTTGCCTCCTCATAATGTTACTTGCTATTTTAATATGTTAATAAACTTTTTAAATTGCACCTTGATCGCGATGCCAAGTGAGTATTACATCCTACTAGAGTTTTTATCTATTTCAAATGAGAAAACAGATGTTACATTTACTTCATTTTTATTGTAGAAAAACATTAAAAAGGGCATCAGACTTTTTCCGAAGGTTCACAAGGCATCTAATATAGCAAAATTGACGAAGATTCCTGTTAGTACTATTACAAACGACTCCAATGGTTTCTGTTACAGGAGAATTTTATAAGTCATAAATTATAATTAATTAAGAATTATAATGATGGAAAAATCCAGTTACTATTACAAACGAGTCAAACTTACTGAAAAATATTTGAAACTAAAAGGATGAAATTATAACGAAGTTACAAGTTTTGACACTACATTAAATAAAATAAGCAATTCCAATATATTTAAAACATGCACACATACGATTGTCGCCAAAACATAACATATTAATGTCTGTTAATTAAAATATCAAATATCGCAATCTATTTATAAAGTTTAACATACAACTTTAAAATAATTTCTTACAATATACGAGCAAAAAAAAAAAAAAAAAAAAATTTGAACGGAACAATTTCGCATAATTTCATTTCCTTTATTTTACATAATCATAATTATTTAAAGGAGAATAATGTATGGAAAATTAGGTTAAAGGTACGTTTGCGGCCTACGTCTGTATGATCATTTCACTTTGACATATGATAAGTGGCTGCATACTAACCATTTTAAAGTGCATGTTTCCTCACACATGAATACTTCTGCATATATTTGTTCCCACATCGGTTACTAAGTATATGATCACATTACTAACACTAAAATTGAATACAACAATCATCCCATAGTATACCTTTTACGCCCTGACAAATCTTTTTTTTGCCTTTTATTTCTGCAGCTCAATGTCCTAACAATCTGCTACCAAACACTATAACGGATGAGGAAATTAGTATATTTAAAAACACTCAAAATAATACAGTAATATCTGCCTCAGGATTAGCACCGTTGCCATCTAATTTTTTATACATTTCATGTCCACCCTATTTTTTAATTACTAGACTGTTATGCCGTACGCAGTTACAATTTTTCTATATTATCAGCATATTTTCTACTGTATCTGACTGATATTATGATAATTTTCAAATTGCATATATTTCTTTAAGTGTATATTTATAATATTTATTCAGTTACTTTCTTTCATAACAGCAAAGAACATAACACCTAATTCAAAATGCGTATACCCTAAACCAGCCCCGAAACAGCGTCTGCTAAGATATCATCAGCACTAATTTGTGCCACCTGCCTGTTTATTTATTTGTGATTAGTATTAATATTTCAGTTTTAACTGAAGTTTTTGTAGTTTTGTGATAGTTCCTAGCTGCCCTAATCTTGCCATGCTAAATAAATATCTCGCAGCTAAGCAATCTTTGAAAGAAACTGAAATGTTACTTGCGGTGAATTAATTTTTACGTGGTTTGCATATTTCACGCGTGATCGCGGGTGTGGCGCTACTCTCGTACTTCTGCCCTCACAGTTCCTGCAATTGACTAAATATTTCACACCGTGAATTATACACGACCAAGCGTTTGGTTGAAAAACGAATATTGTAAAATGAGCGGAATGCTTTGGACTAGGAGATTTAGAATTGTTTGTTGCCTGTTCGGGAATCGAAAAGACACATTTTGGAATTGTGGATCTTAACATGATATTTACGGCTGGAAAAAATTTTCTGTACGTATAAAGCGCGTCAAACATGAAAGCTAACCTTGAGGTTCCTTTTTTCGGATGGGAACACTATCCAAGACAGAGTCGAAATGGGCATCAGGATGACCGTCTGTCAGTAGGCCGATTTCTCGTCAAAATTTCATTCATAAGTTCAGTTTGAAGAAGCAAACAAGTGGATTTCTCTCTCTCCCCCTCTTTTTTTTCGAGATGTTTGGTGTCGAAAGAGAATTCTGGGCTAAAATTTGGAAGGAACATGGTCACAGTGTTTTGAAGGAACCATCCCGGCATTTACTTGGAGTGACCATGCAAAACGGAAATTCGAATAGCCGCACCGGGATTCGAACCTGCGTCCTCCAGAATGCCAGACCCGGACGTTAACTGCTCACTCACAAAGCTCGATTGGTAAATGGAGGGATCTTACGTATGCTGGTGCGACTTTTTAGCGGCCATTCTGGTAAAAAAAGTAGTCAAATATTCGTATGTAACACTCTAAAAGAACACTGAGGACGTATTTTTATTGATATTAGATGTTAAGGACGATATAAGCACTGGTTTACGATTAATAACGTCTCGAACTTTTACTCAGTAATTTCCTTTGAACTCTCTCCTCCTTCTAAACGTACTTCCGTGTTTCATTGTAAGTGAAAACTATAGCAGTGACCAGAAGTAGTGACGGGCGGCTTCAAACGCGCAGTTTCCAAATCCTCCACTTATCATTTAAATTCACCTATTAGCTTTTAATAATAGTTTGTTTATTGAAATTCTTAGTAAGCAACACAGAATGCTCGGCGTTGTCATATTCTAGTGTTAGAGAGACAGAGCGCTAACCGAGAATATTCTGAAGTGCGGCAACAGCCAGATTGGACTCACCCGCAAATTTCCCTGGCAGAGCACTTGGCGTTGCTCGGAAGCTGGATATGGAAGTTTTGATGTTTTCTCCCGTTTGATCGGACTGCTGTAAACATTCTCCGTCACCACCCACTCTGCCCGGTTCAATACCATTTTCGTGAAATATGCAAAAAAAATTTGAATTGCTGCACGTGTAAATTTTCCTTAATGGGAGTGACGGAGGAGAGGGGTTGGGTCTTTGTTTTAAAGTATACGCGTACAAAGTTTCATCAAAATCGATGAAAAAAAAAAAAAACTATGGGTTTGGACAAAACAACATTTGTATAAAATTAAAGCCGTAGATGGGTAGGGTTTTTGTAAACAAAATTTTTCTCTTTGTTTTAAGATATACGTGTGCAAAGTTCCAACGAAATTGGCTAAAAACTGCATATTTATGTAAAAAAAAATATATTAAAAATAAGGAGGGACCGGAAGAGGGCAAAGAGGAAAAGGAATTGGGTTGTTGACAGTATTTTTCTTTCTTTTTAGAGTAGATGTATGTAAGACTCCATCAAAATCGGATAAAAACTATGGGTTTGAATAAAACAAAATTTGTAAAAATCAAGGATGGTAAAGAGGGAGATGGGTTGGGTTTGTATAAGGCAAATGGATTTGGTATTTTTCTCTTTGATTGGAGTATATGTGTGCAAAGTTTCATCGAAATTGGATAAAAGTGTGGGTTTGTACGAAAGAACATTTGTGGCGGATAGCGATTGGGTTTTTGTAAATCAAATTTAGAATTTCAGATAATCAGAAATTCTCGGCCACTAATTGGATGACCGGAACCGATTCAACACTTTAAACATTAAATTTTATTGGCTTTCAAAATATCAGCATCCTACGGTTTTCGAGATTTTTTTAAAATATGAACCGTCGCATGTGTAAATTTTACTTAATGTCAGTGATCGGGAGATGGGTGTATTTTTGTAAACCAAAAGTAGTCAGTATTTTTCCCCTTGTTTTAAAGTATATGAGCTAGAATAAAAGCTGTGGAATGGTACAAACAACATTGAAACACAAATACATCCATTTTTATAGATAATGACGTTTGTAAGTGCAATTATGTCTTTGGCAGAAATATTATCTCCACAGATGGTTTAGATATCACGTTATGAGTAACCAGGTATCAGCGTACTGCATTCCTCAAACATGCCAGATGCTGTTAAGTATGCGTTGCTTCACCTGTATCACCTGGAGTCAAGTATTTTTTTCATGCCCAGGTGCACGCACTGTGCCAACTGTTACCTTCTTCCGGTGCTCACCGGCTTCCTCGTTAACCAGTGAACAAAATACAAAGAGTTACCTTCACCTCAAAACTTTTTTCTCGCTTAACTTGTTTTGAACATACGAGATTGGCCATGCAATTTTCCCTCTAAAACAACTGTTACTATTTCGACTACATATGATCCTGTCTTTATTTTCATATCCAGTAAAGCTGTAATAATAAATACGATGAATAAATGCTCTGAAATTAAAACGCTGGATACTGGGTAGTATAAAATTTAATAGCTCTCGATGTTACCGGATTATGTTTCATATGTAAGATGAGTATTCGCTTAGACGAGAAAATAATTTCGAGCTTACTTTAGTGGAGCGCGCTTTGCATTAACCGATCAGTAATTCGCTGAAATTGGTATGAACGCCATCATGTAATGGCTGTACTGAAATTGCTTAATTGTAGTGATTAGGGTTACCGTAACATTAGAAACTTGTTAATCACTTCCGCGGACGTTCTATAGCCCTCGTCGGTAAACTGACGTTATCGCAAAGTGCTTCTGTGAAACCAGGAAGTACCGGGGTCTCTATTCTAACTTTCATAACTTCGTGGAGAGGGCACAGAACTTAAAAAAATAAAAAAATCTGGAGGGGAAGCTGTGTGAAACGTCGAAGTCAAAATGAAAACTTTCGAGTACTTGTGCAAACCAAAGAGGCTTCATTATATTTTACTTGAAGATGTTCTTTTTCATTCAGTGGATTTCGTTACCTTAAAATTTATCACAGCTATACTGGCGTAAAGCATCGTCAAAAAGAGAATAACTTCATTGAAATGTTAAGGTAAAGTCGTCCACGGGAATGGAAACAATGTGTTATTGTTTCTGGCTACCAGTCGGACGGTACTAGGTTCGAATCCCGACCGTATTTCGTAATTTGTTTTTGCCCATAATTTGACTTTTGCCTCTCGTAAAACTAGCTTTATGGTGTGAATTACGCTGTGTAACTGTCCTGTAATGGATGTCAGGCTACAGATCCAGCCACGTCAGAGACGGAATGTGCGAAACTTCGAACTTTTTGTCACAGGGGCTTTAAAACCTCACGATTATTCAATGAGTTTTTACATCAACTACATAATCCGTACGAAAATTTCACAAACACAATTAATAGAAACCGCCTCAATTGTTTACTTACTATTACTATTACTATTACTCCGCGATTCACTAAAAGTGTTTGGCGGAGGGTGCATTGCACCTATCAGGAAAGGTAATGGTTTGGAAGGGATATACGGGATATGGCAGGTGGCGCCCTTGGGCTATTGTGAGGAACCATCCCAGCATTCGCCTGGAGCGATCTAGGGAAACCATGGAAAACCCAGATCAGGATGGCCGGAGTGCTTTATAGGAAGCTACTCCTGTCCGATTTTGTGTTTACTCGCCCGGTAAATCCATTCTATTCCATTCCCTAATCGCTCGTGGAAAAAATGAGTAGAGAAATGAATCAGTTCTGGCCCTGATTTCTCTTATCTTATTTTCGCGGTCATTCCGAGATATGAATGTTGCTGGTAGCAATATTTGTTTGCTGTCATTCCGAAATACATCAGTCGAGAATTTTTCAATTAGCTTCCGTCGAGAGCAACGCCTTCGGTGCTCCAGGTCTTCCCAACCTAACTCCTTCAACATGGCACTTACGCTTTCCCTCCAACTATATATACCTGTCACGAATCGGGCGGCTCTTCTTTGGACCATCTCTAATGCCTCCATTAATCCCTTTTGATGGGGACCCCATACAGAGCAACAATATTCCAGGTGAGGCCTCACTAGTGACTTGTACGCAATCGATTTAACTTCCGGAGTGCATTGTTTTAAATTACGACCTAGAAATCGAAGCATACGATTTGCTTTCCCAATTACATTCTCGATATGCTCATTCCACGACAAATTATTACGAATTGTTACCCCTAGGTATTTAGCGGAATCTACCGTTCTAAGGACAGTGCCATTAATTGTATATTCAAAGCTAAATGGTTTCACCTTTTTACTTACACGCATGACTTGGCACTTTTTAGCGTTTAACTCCAACTGCCAATCTTTACACCACGCAATTATTTTCATAATATCGTCTTGTAACAAAGCGCAGTCGTCCTGGGTTGTGATTTCACGATAAATAATAGCATCATCGGCAAATAATCTTTTCATTCCCCTTATTATATCGCACAAATCATTAATGTATATGAGAAACAACAGAGGCCCTATCACGCTTCCTTGGGGAACCCCGGACCTCACTTCGGCAAGTGATGAACGCTCACCGTCGAGAACTACACACTGTGTTCTGTCCTTCAAAAAGTCTGCAACCCAATCACATATTTGTCTAGATATACCGTAACCGCGAAGTTTCCTAAGTAACCTACTGTGAGGCACAGTGTCGAAAGCTTTTTTGAAGTCTAATAAAACTAAATCAACCTGGGATTGCTCATCTATAATACGGCTCAAGTCGTGAATTAAGAGGGCAAGTTGTGTTTCGCAGCATCGGTTTTTTTCTGAATCCATGTTGATTTGGGTTTAAAAGCTCATCTTCATCCAAAAACCGCATGACATTTGAATAGATGATGTCTTCTAAAATCCTGCAAAATATTGAGGTTAACGAGATCGGCCTATAATTTTGAGGATCATTAACATTCCCACTTTTGAACACTGGACTTACGATGGCGGTCTTCCATTCGGCTGGTATTTTTCCTTGATCCAAGGAGGCGGTATATAATTTCATCAAATACGGTGCAATTTCCTTTGCGTACCTAGAGTAGAATCTTGTAGGAATACCGTCTGGTCCTGGAGCCTTATTGGGATTTACATTCATAAGCAGTTTAGTTATTCCCTCGACATCGAGAACGAGATCATTCATAATTTTGTTGGTTCGATTGTTAAATATCGGAATCTCCTCCGAGTTTTCTGTTGTGAAAGCTTTTTTAAATACATTATTCAAAATTTCTGCTTTCTCGACGCTAGTTTCTGATAATTCCCCATTTTCATTAATCAACGACGGCATGACCTTACGAGAGCCTCTTATTAATTTAACATATGACCAGAACTTTTTTGGATTAGTAATTAGATCTTCGGATAAATTTCTGGTTTGGAATTCTTTAAACGCATCACGCATTGCCTTTCGCACGTCCGCTCGCAAGTGGACTAATTTAGCGCGATCAGAAGAGTCCCCCGATTTCTTTACCGTCGCATGTAAACGCCTTTGCTTCCTGAGCAAACGTTTCACTTCCCTGTTGAACCACGGGAAGTTCTTACTAACGTTAATAATCTTCTTGGGAACAAATTGATTTAAGCCGGTCCATATTATTTCTTTTATATTAAACCAAAGTTCCTCAACATTTGTATTAAGCGTGTACGTTTCAAAATTTTTCGCCAAATGATCGACCATAAACGCATCATTTGCTTTATCGAAACAATATACGAGTTTGTCTTTATCATGCTTCAAATTCAGCCTCGATTTTAAAGTTACCACAATCGCCTTGTGATCACTTATACCGTCCTCTATACAAACTTTATCTACAATATCCGGATTGTTAGTAAGAAAAAGATCCAAAATGGACGAGGAATCTTTGACGCTCCGCGTTGGCTCTTCGACCATCTGTTCAAGAGAATTTTCCGCGAATGATTCCAGGAACGTTTCGGTTATTAACCTATCTCTTCCGCCTGACCTGAACGTAAATGTGTCCCAGTTAACAGAGGGTATATTAAAATCACTCCCATGATCAATGTATGTCCCTGAAACTTCTGAGAAATACTACTAAGTGACTGTCTAAAATATTCCGCGTTATCTAATCCAGAGTCCGGAGGTCGGTAAAATGATCCTATTATGAACTTTAAACTTTTGCCAATTTTTACCTTCACCCATATTAACTCGCAACAATTCTCCGTTTCATTTACTACGGAGCAATTGATGTTTTTACTAACAGCCACGAACACACCTCCGCCCATTGAGGTAGTTCTGTCTTTCCGAAAAACATTGAATTGAGGAGCAAATACTTCGCTAGATTCTACCTCTGGCGTCAACCAGCTCTCGGTTCCTAGTATTATATCAACATCGTTAGTCGCAACTGCAACGTGGAAATCGGCTACTTTCCCTCTAATACTCCGACAATTAAGAACCATTATCCTTAGCGGTTTAATATCTGTATCTGTAGAGTCTAAATTCGCATTTTTACTATTTGCACTCCGAAAGGAAACGGGTGAAGTATTTGGAGCTGTAAATTTTGATTTATTCACGCCGTCACTTCCAGAACCAAGATCTAGATTAACGACGCGTCTTCTTCGTTGAACTGAGGGATCCACGGGCCTCACGGTGTTCCTAAAAAATAATTCACATCAAGACGGTTCCATATTTTAGCAGCCACCTTGATCGCCATTCTCGGTGTGTAGTGGACGCCCGACCTGTCAAATGCGTCCCAGCTGGCAGCTATCATCGGTCGAAGATCGACGAAGCCCCAGTTATTTCTGCGACACAGCTCCTGTAGACTACAATTCAAATTATAAATCTTCCACCATACGGCTTCCCCACAATCAATGCGCGGCACGACACTACAGATGGAAAACTGCAACTTTACCGAATTCTCACGCGCTGATTCATACGCCTTGTGGCCCAACTTTTCCATAGATTTTACTATATCTGAAACAGAAACATGACACGAGTCGTTAGTTCCGACGTGCGCCGCTACCCTCAACTGGCGACAGTTCGATTCTCTAATCGCTTTTGGTATAGCCTCCATGACTCGTGGCACGGTTGCTCCTGGAAGACACACAGAATGAACGTTACTACGAGGGTCTGCACCATTCTTCTCAGCTAGGTCTCGTAGGGGTTTCTCTAGACGTCGGACGTTGGAGCTTCCAATGATAAGTAATCCTTTTCCTGGCATCACTCGGTGTCTGCGAGTAAATCGTCCCTGCTGTGCTTCTGGGCCATTCGCACTAAGATCTTCAACCTCCTGCAAAACTGAAAACGCATTACTTAGGGGCAAGATATCCTTCTCCCGTCGGTTATTTTGGAATTTTGATGCCTTTCTCCTATCCACCCGGTGCCAGTCGTTCCCTGCAACAGATACCTGACATTCCTCACCTGCCGGTTCTACATCAGTAGCCTCCGGTAATTCTTCGACGCACTGCCGTTCGCCATCTAACATGCTCCACACCTGTGCCTGAAGAGATGCCATCGTAGTACGAATCTCTTCGAGAGCCTGACGTCTACTGTAACACATTGCGCAAACCATGTCCCACAAACAACCAAACACAGTCACAAACAAATTAATCAGAAAAATCAGACAGCTGCTACAGCTCAACTAAATGGATCAATACCTAAACAGGAAATATTTAAGATAATACGAAACAAGGAAATTTCAGATCACACAACAATTCGGTTACTGCTGCTACAGACGCAGAGGCTCAACTCACTGGATCATTACCTAAAAAGGAAATATTCAAAGATAACACAAAAACCAGTAAAATACAAATCACACACAAATGTACTTGTTTAGTGTAATAGGTATGTAACAAAATTTGACGCCAGTGAAGCAGTTTATTAGGCCTAATATCTCTGTGATGTAGGCTACTGTTATCTGACAGCTTGGCAGTGAACTGTCTCAAACGCACGACTTTCACAGTTACTACTTTTGACCTTTAAGGGTCAAATTCCGAAAAAAATCGTCCTTAAGATATGACCAAAGCAGAGACCTTAATCTTTTATCTTTAATCATTTATCTATTTCGATCAGATATCAATGGCTCATGATAAAAAAAATACGTTACGGAAATAATTATAAATTTAAGAATGGAATTCTGAATAATTCCTTTCTTAAAATAATAAAATATGATTTGATCAAACCGGAGACCTTAACCTCTAAAATAATACCTCACTTCTCGAATTAGGTTAGATATCAAAGGAGATAAATACCTCGAGACAAACAAATACGTTACGGAAATGTTAATTCTGCCCTTTAAGGGTCGAATTCCAAAAAATTCCTTTCTTAAAATATGATGTGATGACGGCGGAGATGTTAATCTTTAAAATGATACCTCATTTTTTTATATCGGTTAGAAATGAAAGGAGATAAATGCCTTCTTGAAATATTGATACTTTTGCCCCTTAAGGGTCGAATTCCGAAAAATTCCTGTCTTAATATATGATGTCACTAAAGCGGAGATCTTAATCTTCAAAATGATACTTCATTTAACGATTTCAGTTAGGTATCCAGGGAGCTAAATGGTTGGTGACACTGAAACAGCATTTTAGAAATATTAATATTGTTGCCCTTTAAGGGCCGATTTTTTTAAAAAAAGACTACTTGCTTAAATTATGATATGATCAAAGCGGATAACTTAATCTTTAAAATAAAATTGTAGTTAAAAAAACTAATAACACGCTTTCGTAGTAATGTGAACTAAAAGGTTAAAAATAATCTTTAAATATAAAGATTTTGTTTTAACAGTGATAGGACGTCCCACAATTCAGGATAAATTAATTTTTTTGAATAAGCTTAAAGAATAAAGTCACTGATTACAAAATTAACTTTAATGTAAAAAAAGCATGGGGTGCTATATCAGTTGTCTTGTATTTTTTGTCGTTGGCTGTTTGTAAAGGTAAAGTCATTGTCAAAAGTTGTGTAGAGAGCACCCCACGCTTTTTTTTTACATTGAAGTTAATCTTGTAATCAGTGACTTTATTCTTTAAGCTTATTTAAAAAAAAAAAAAAAAAAAAAATTATTTTGAATTGTGGGACGTCCTATCACTGTTAAAACAAAATCTTTACATTTAAAGATTATTTTTAACCTTTTAGTTCACATTACTACGAAAGCGTGTTTTTAGTTTTTTAAACTACAATTTTATTTTTAAGTTTTTAGTTCAGATAGTTTCAAAAGTATGTTTCCTACTGTTGGCTTTTCTTCGCCAATCTCTCTTTTTCGTTGTGTTGTAGTTTCATTTTTAATTATTATTTTCACGAGTTAAATACAATTAAATGGTCAGCTCAGCCAGAGGTCCAATAGCAGGGTAAATGTGGAAGACTACTCTTCTATAATAGTACGAAGTAATGTTTCGAATACTCACTATTCAACATCACGTTAAGCGATCGTTTGAGCGGAAATAGTGTGGTTTTTTTTTTTTTTTTTTTTTTTTTTTTTTTAAATATATGGCCTTCTGCTTTTATTGCCATTTAGTTAACTTTACAACATGTTATTATTAAATCTACTAATGTACAATGATTCTTCAAGTCTACGTCATTTTTGTAACTGTATTATCTCTCAAATGTTTTTATTCACAATAGTGAGGACAACACATAATGTAAGTTTATAAGATTCATTTTAATTTCCTTTGCTTTCACTGAGGCTATTATTTCAGCAACATGTAACTGTGTCAGCCATTCAAAAGTTGTAATATCGGTCAGAATCACGGATAACAAAAAAGAAAGCTATAAAAACCCTTGAAAATTTTTGATCAAATTTATATCGCGATGCATTGTTGCCGCTAAAATGCGATACAGTAGATGTATTAATGTACGTGAAATTGAAGTATTGTTCTTCTGGCATCAAGTTTAGCGTAGTATGTGGTTAGGCTGAAATGCAACATGGATCCCGACGGAAACGGAAACCTTAAGCTACAGCGCAAGTCACGAGGGATTACATTGAATTTTATTTTATAACAATTCTACTTAGTTAAGCAATTGATAAAACATGAATTGTCAGAACACTGAAAGAAAAGTATGTATTTCGTTTAAATAGGCATATTAATTATCATTTTTTTTGTTACTGAAATCATTAAATGGTTTGAATGAAAGAAGTTCCAAATTTATAGCGATATATTTGGGCTAAACCACAATTAAATATTACGTGACCTAGCGTAAGTTGTTAAGATTTATTTTTAGCATTCTTCGTTTTCACTGGTGTCATTATTTCAGCCGATGTAAGCTGTCTCAGCCATTAAAATATCAATCTTCATCACAGGTAATAAGAAAGAAAGGTGTAAGAACCTGTGAAGATTTGGGATCAAGTTTATATGGTGATGCATGGTGACAGTGACATGCGATACAGGGAATTTATTAATACGCGTGTGATTGAAGATTTGCTTTTCTAGCGGCAATATTAGCGGAGATTGTGGTTAGGCTGAAAAGCAACCTGGACCATGTTGACAACTGCAGCTTTCTGCTACAGGACGATAAATTACAATGAGCTTTATTTTATAACAATTCTATTTAGCTAAGCAACTGCAGAGAAATAAATTACCATGACGTTCCGTTAAACCCGTTATTATTGACAGGCTTAGGGAGCGTCCATAAATTACGTGAGGTGAAATAGGGGGGGGGGGGCCTGGCGAAATCTCAACAAATCTCACCAAGGGGGCGGGGGGGGGGGGGGGGTCAACGGAAATCTCACGTGTGGTTTTGGAAATTTTTGTTCGACTGTAGAGATAAAAAAATTAGGTCTACAAATGACGCGAAAGTCGATTTTAAGGGGGTATTTCGTCAAAAAGTGGGGCTTTGGAAGAGTGAGACCTAAAAAAAATAAGGTCTCAAAAAGTTGCGAGGGCTGTTTTTAGGGGGAGGTTCTCACGGACCAGATCTCACCAGAAAGGGGGGGGGGGTCGGACCAGATCTCACGAATTCTCACCAGAGGGGAGGAGGGGGTCCGGAAATATGGAAAAACACCTCACGTAATTTATGGATGCCCCCTTAGGGGCTAGTTTATATGATATTTAATAAAGAAAGACTATACTAACTTATTTTGTAGTCTACCGATGTTTCTAGGCTTATTAGTTTTGGGACCAAGGAGCCTCTGATGTGCTTACTTCCATTGCATTAGATTAGTGGTTCTCAATTCGTTTTCCCCTAGTACCACTTCAAGAAAGGGCTCATCCTTGCGCACCCCTTGTAGCTGATGTGATAACTAAAAATAGAAACCTGATTTTCTTGGTTTATTAAATATTAATGGAATAACAAACGTCACATAAAAATGAACAAATGTCCCAAAAATATACTTAGCAATAGTGACCCCTTGAAGCAACCTCACGTACCCCTGGCTATACGCGTACTACTAATTGGGAACAAATGCATTAGATAACAGACTAGCCATAATCTGTATTTCGTATTTAGAGCTTCAACTAAAAATACTGGTGCATGTAACAGTGAGTAAAAATTTTATTAATAATTAGATTGTAAGACCGTCAAAAATGATGAGTTTAATGCAGATTTTTTGCGCATGATTTAAATAATTTTTAAAAGCTTAAATAACTCATTCTCTCTGCTGTAAAGAGCGCACAATGTTAAGGCCACTGAACGCGTTACAAATTACTCTCTACAACGCTAAAAAAAGTTTCACTTCAAAAATTTAATTTAATTTAATTTAATTGCAACGGAGTACACGCTACAGTGGAAATTTCCCTACACACCTATTCTTTCCCATTCTTCCTCTCACTTACTTTTTCCCTCTACTAATTTCGACTTTGAAGCATTTTAGCGTTTCTGGTAAATTATTAATCTTGTTTTTTGGTAATTTATTCCAAACCCTGGCCACCTTACCAACGAAAGAAAATCCCGCAATCTCAGGCCTGAAATCGACTGCCAATGGTCACGGTCGTCTTTTCCCTTTCATGCACCTATCTTAATTCTTCCACCAATATCTTTCCAGGCCTTGTCATCAATATACGCCTTGTACAGTCCCATGATTCTCTTCACCCTCTCCTGTCTTCCAATGAGTCCCATTCCAGATCTTTTATCATACCTCTTACAGATTGAGTTCTGCAGAAATTTCCAGAGACAAATCTAGCATCCCTTCTCTGCACACCTTCCAACTCCTGTATTTGATACCCAAAATGTTGGTTTCATACTGCACTACCATATTCAAGCAATGGTCTGATCAACATTTTGTAACCCAGTTCCCTTACTTCTCCAGTACAACCCCTCATCGCTCTCCCCAGCAAGTGAAGGATTTTGAAACCTTTTCCTACCACCCAACGAATGTGTCCTGCCCAGTTCAGTTTGTTATAAAATGTTATGCCAAGTATTTGAAGTTAAAATCTTCAAGAAGCAATTCCCTATCTTATAAACGAAATAAATCTTTAGTTTTTTTTATCTGAGTACCTAATAAGCTGCCTCTATTTTTGCATTTATCTTCTTGTTTACCTAGCCAGCTAGATATCCTGTCCAGATCACCCTACAGCTGTTCACAGTTTTCTACCGTATTGATCCACTTATTTTGCTTTATGTCATATGCAAACAACCTAACTTCTGACAGTAACCCACCAACACAATCGTTCCTTAAAATGACGAATAAGAATGGTACCAATACGCTGTCCTGTGGCGCTCCCTTTTTCACTTTCACTTCCTTCGGTAATGCATTTGCTACTCAAACTTTTTCATTCTACCTTTTGAGAATAACTTTTTCACCCACTCCAATAGTTTAAACCTTATTTAGCACCATTTTGCACTGACAACCACTTAAACAAGCAAGCCACGCAAGATGTAACGTCATAAGTGTTTTTGTTATTGGCGAAAATGATTCTACTGGAACATTTATTTACCTTCAGTACTAAAAAATTTGTCAAGTGTGAGTTATTGTTGCGCACTGGTGGTTTCGTTCATTCATTAGTATTAAATAAATTCACTAAAAATAATTTTGCAACTTAAATAAATAAACGTGTGTTTGTAAATTTTAGTTAATTATTTATACTGGGAATTGATCTTTTATTTCCTGTGTATAAATTAAATGCAAATCAAAATTTCAGATTTTAAAAAATATAGTGAGTCACAAAAAACCTTTTTTTTTAGTTAATAATGTACGGAACCCTAAAAAGCATTAGCATAATAAAAAAATCTACAATTTACGTTCAGGTAAGCTATACAAACACCAAATGGAAAATAATAATTAACATTTTCAAGTGAACTTAAATGTTAGAAAATTAGGTTTAGGTTCGGTGCAGCAATTGGGAGAGTTCTATAAGGTTTTAGTGATGATGCCGGGATGGAAATGTTCTAGAGTTGTCAGCCTTAACGATGAATGAGGAGGCTTCCCAACGAGTGGAATAAATTTGTGGTTCCTATCTCGGCAGGACCAGATAACCGCCAGCACTTCTCGTTCACGTCTGAAATTCATTTCAGCAACGGACGCACTGCCCCGGTTAGTGGTCTCAAGCAAAGGACGTATTTGAACTTCACGCTTGACAGAAATCTCATTTCTTACTTCCTTCATTTATACAAGTCAGAGAAAACTATTAGCGGTACTTTTGGATTTTCGATTTTTCTACCTCGTTGCTGAAAATTTCAATTCCGTAAGGGAAATAAGTCTATTGATATTTCTATGATTAAATTTCAGCCAGACGTGAAACTACAATGGAACTGCTAAATAATCATAATAGACAGAGTTGTTACCTTCAGAACACAATAACACATTATAATACACAATTACGTTCAGCTAAGAAATACAGATAAAAGAAAACAAACACAAAAATATGTTACAGTAAAATAAATCAGACTGTTAAACATTGTTACACAGTCCCATGTAAGCTATGTTACATTTTATGATTGTTGTTGCTCATGGTACTGCAGGTTTATTAGAATATTATTTCATTTAATTATTGTGTCGCTTTGTAACATATTTAAAGCGTGGGAAGTATTTCTACGCGTTATATTTATCATTGGCAAAATAAGAGCTTTAAAGTAATACTCAATTACATTTTTTTTCAGAAAAATCTGGGTGAACTGTCTATTTAAAATGATTTTATATTGCTGCTATTAGCCTGAAATTAACTGTCTTTTGAGTGACTGGCAACAAATGCTTAGAGTTATCAAATAAACATGACGATTTTCTTTATTTTCACATTTCTTTCGACCATTTGATTTATCGTTTTTTTTATTATTATTTGAAATTATAGTGTCCTAGGATCCAACCATATTATAAAATACATGGTGGTTGCAAGTAATATTCTCTATTGCGAATATAGACTATATTTGTTTAGCACCACTTTGCACTGACAAGCATTCAAACATGCCACGTAAAATGTAATGGCATAAGTGTTTTTTTGTTATTGGCTAAAATGAACAGGACCGTTTGTTTACTTTCAGTCCAAAAAAATTTGTCAAGTGTGAGTTATTGCTGCGCGTTGAAGGTTCCGTTCCGTGCATTTTCTTCAGGTATACTCGTAATTTTAGAAATGGTCACAAAATCCCTTGTTTTTATTAAGTGATAATCATACAGTTTTTCGTGGTTTGTTGATGGCAACACGTCTATGGTACAGGCCGAGAAATTCTCATCGAACCGTCGTATTTTGATTTTAAAATTATTTTCATGAGAATTTATATTATACATGACTCAGTATTACAGTTCTCACTTACAAAATAAGTGCGTTACTGAGTATATAATGTTGTTTAATATCATAGTGGACATGGACTAACACTGTAAAGACATATACACCAATTATCTTCTAACACACTTCGGTCCATTCCTTTAAGTGTCTGACAGTAAATCGTTGAACGATCTCAGTATGACTTGAGAAGTGAGCAAATTCATAAACATTCGAAGAAAATACTACTTTTCCCAGCACCAGTTTTCTCCTAGCCATCTTTTTCTCATCTTTAAATTTGACCTCTTTTAGTATGTACAAGTTTGTGCAACCTGCGCATTGTTTCAGGTAGTTATTCGTTGATATTAATTACATATTTGTTATTGTTTTAATTATTAAATTAAATATTAGTTTTTTGGAATTCGTAGCTAATGTATTGTTAATTCGTGATACTGTATGAAAAAAGAGATCGATAGCCCTGATATCACCAACCTAAATAAATAGTTAAATGTAATTAAAAAATTTAAGAACACAAACATTCGTATTCTTACCAGCCTTTCCGTTTCTGTTTTTCAGGTAACTGCAGTCAACTAACTTGCTTATAGACATCGTAGTAAGTAAGTAACTACAACAACAATATTACCTTAATGCATACGTTAATAATATTTGGATTTATTGTAATACTTTACTTTTTATTTTATATCAATTAATTCAAAGTTTCCACTCGTTAATAGTAATGGTACTGATGAAAAATTTAATTAAAGAAGGATTGATTATTTAAGCGAAGCATTTTGAAATTGAGGGGAATTGATGAGAGGTAAGTTTTGGATGGAGAGAGGAAAGTGCAGAGGCGTTGAACTGAAATGGAAAGCCGATATTTTTGGGGAACTGACATGACATTAAAATAAATAGTTTAATTTGTGAAGATCTTCAAAGCAAAGAGAAAAACAAAATGAATGGTAAGAAAATATTGACAAATGAGCAGCATTTACATGGAATGTATGATTATTATATTTGTAAAGTACACCTGAGCTATAGCTGATCAGTTACTGTATAAGCACCCAATGAAATGCTGCAAATATGCGTTAGTGCAGTTTCTGTTCACTCTTATCAAACGCTTGTATATTGGAAAAATCTAAAATGTCCGTACATTTGTTGGAATGCGAAATTATTCCCAGCACTTCCATCGTGATAAGTGGGTGTATTTGAGTTCCCGATTTTTGTTGAATGTGCAAGAGACCAGCAGTAAATTCAAATTTACGTAATTGGAATTCTTTTCTTTCTACCACTATGAGTCACCTAAAATTTTTAAAATATGAGACGAAGGCAGTAATTGCATCTGAATGTTTATGGTAACTTTAAATAGAAATGGTTGTACCATCACTTACTGTCTTTTATCAGTGAATAATTCAATTAAGGAAAACCTAAAGTGTATACGGTAACCTGCATATCAATATTGAAATAGCGCCTGATTTAAACACTCTAATTTTTAGATCGTTGGTGATGATCGTGAACTTATAAAACTACTGTCTTTATTTTGTTGGATAGGATGTACAGTTATCAATTTAATTAATAGCGTTCAGTCACATCTCTGAATTTCTTTCCAATTCTCTTTAATGAATCTTAAAGCTCTAGCTTTTTCACAATTACATCGAAAGGTTTGTGATCGAGAGCTAAGCTGAAATTAAGTAAAATAACAGCTGAAAATACTCCTATTAACACGATCTCATCCAAATTGTATATGTAGCAATCCAACCAGAAGGACGAGAGGAGATTTAACCGACAGTCACAATACTATGACAATAAAATTATCTGCACGTTTTAATAATCTCTAGGATGTAATAACTGTGGACAAACGGAAATTTTTTAGAGTACTACAGCATTTAAACAATATAATAATTGGAATCATAACGTCAATTACGCAACATTTTAATAAATAAACGGTATTATAAAAATCATATCCCAGTAATTTAATGACAAAATAATAACCAGTTAACAAGATAACCAGTTAATTAAAAAGAAGAAACCTGTTCGAAACAGCTGTGTGTCTTGTAACAAGATTTTAGGGCTACTATCACCAGAGAGCTGTATAATAGGAGAATGGGAGTATTAACCGTTAGTTTTGCCGTGGGCGTAAGCAGACGCAAGGAGCAACAAGAACCTTGCCTATAGTCAACCTTGTGTCCTGTTTACGGATTTTACGCCATATTACTTAATCATCAAAGTGAAAGCTTAAAAAAATCACAATTACGGCTCCAAAACCTGTACGTTCGCAAATACACAAACACTTGACTCAGCTTACACGGTACATAGACATCTAGCAACTGTTGTGTTCACACAGTAACCCTGACAATTAAGTACGTATTATAATGCGTTCCATAAAAGGGGGAGAGGGAATTACTCCCAGTGGGATAGACCTTCTCCAACAAGTGTGACACAATGCCGAGACCGCAGTGGGACTAATTATGTACATTCAATTTTATGACAGGTACTGCTCTCATAAATTAAAAAAAAAAAACAGAACTATATATATATTTGACTTGCTATTTAACGAGGACATGCAATCTTCGTAACTTTTAAACTATGTACTGATGGATGTTGATATCAGTGATAGGACAAAATTATTGATATACACGTACATGAGAAATGTTTATGAGGTAACAAAATGGCTTGGAAATTGACAACATGGCTTTGAGCAAGGATATTCATGTGAAACTTAGATGGTGGGCTATATGCAAGAAATTTCGGATGAATTGGACAAGGTTGGCCAAGTTCATACTGTAGCACTAGATTTTTCCAAGGCACTTGACAGAGTGAGCCATAAAATGATATTAAATAAGTTGAAAACTGTTGGAGTGAAGGAATTATTAAAAGACAGAAAGCAAAGATTTAGAGTAGAAAATGCAGTATCAAAGAGTTTGGCAAAGAATATGGGAGTGCCACAGGGTAGTGTATTGGGACCACTGCTATTCATCATTCTAATTAATGATTGAGTTTAAAGCTTACAGTAAGAATTTAGGTTAATTGCAGATAACGATATATAATTGGATCAAAATGTGAGAAGATTATGAACAACTGCAAGATGTTGTTTTTTATGGCTTTACACTTCGTAGACGTCAAGGTCATTAGAGGCAGGAAAGGATTGGGGACAAGTAACGGGAAGGAGTTCGGCCATGTCCTTTTGAATGAAATATCCCGGCATTCGCCTGGAGTGATTTGGGGAAACCATGGAAATCTAAAATGGATGCCCAGATGGGGATTCGAACCCACGTCCTTCTAAATGCGAGGCCAGAGCGCTACCGCTCACCTACCAAGCTTGGTCAAGCACCTGACCTGGATGGAATGTCTTACTGGGTAGGGCAACATGGAATGAAGATAAATCCCAAGAAGAGTCAGCTTTTTAGTCATATAAAAAAAAACTACAGGTTGTTTGTGATTATAGGGAGGGGACATAATTGCTTATTGAATGCTTGGAGTGTAAATATCTTGAAATAACATTTGATGATAAAATCGACTGGGCAGGATACATTTGCAGGTGGAAGCAAAGGTTAAAAAATCCTTTATTTACTGGAGAGGGTGATGAAAGTATGTACCAGAGAAGTTAGGAATTGTGTTATAAAACTTTGATCAGACGATTGATTGAATATGATTGTGTAATTTGGGACCCACAGTTTGGGAATCAAATACATCATTTGGAGGGTGTGCAAAGGAGAGCATATAGATTTATTTGTGGTAATTACTCAGTAAGCGATATGTTAGAGGAGCTGGATTGGCAGTCATTGGAATACTGGAGGATTGAGAAGAGAGTGCTGGGAGAGTACAAGTCATTTGTTTGTGATGAGGTTTGGAAGGATATTTGTTGCAGATTTAGGAGAGGTACATAGAAGGGAAAAGATGATCATTAACACAAGCTGGCCCTCGATTATGTGCGTAAGGGAGTGGGAAAATTTTAATTTGTGGTTATGTGTCAGGGATTATAATAAGTTATTTATGGAAGTTAAAATTCGTAGATCGAAAAATTATATGGGGCAGGAATGTAACACTGAAAGCATACATGATAATAATAATAATAAATTACTAAGAAAAGTGTAATTAGATGACTTGTGAAATTGCCATCTGAGCTTGCGCTCCGTAAAAATTAAATTCAGTTCAATTATGGAATAATCCAATGCACTTGGTTTTAGCTGTGATAAATTTCTCTTTCTTCATATTTCACAGATCTTTTCTACATAGTTTCCAAAGAGCTATTATCCTTTTCGTGAGTCAATGGCGCAGGAGACATTGTGAATTGAATTAACAAAAGTGATATACTGCATAAGTAGTTGTAGCGTCACAGATTCTTTTACAAAACACGCTCTCTCCTCCTACTTTCACTAGTATTGGAATCATAGGACTAGAAACTTCAGTATCCAGTGATGGTGAACAGCGATATCGCCGTAATGATACTATTCTCTTGTGTGACAGTAATCCTGGTACTCTCAGGGCCTTATCGAACTTTGTTAGGCCTCTCACGTCCTTTAAACTCCCACCCGGTGGACAGTGTCTGAAGTAATCAAGTTGTCCGACAGTATAGCACCGTTCCAGCACCTGGGCTTAGTGACAACCGACATGTATAAAGCCGACCCATACAGCATAGAAATTGTTGAACTCCTTATCAGAAACAGATTTAAAATTAAACTGGTAAAGCCCAATAGTATTCGTGCGGTGAAAATATAAAATGAGGAAATGGAAGTGTCCTTTAGTTACTCTTTATTATTTACTTACTTACATTAAATATACCTTGATGAAAACTTTCTTTGAAAACTACTTTTCTGACTTTTTGTATGACATATGTCTTGAATCACAATTCCAATTAACAAACGCATGAAGGAAAAATAGATATGAAAGGCTAAAAACGGACAGAACCAATAGGTACAGCATTATACATTATATTTCGTAATACTCGAGAACATAATACGATTTAACAAAGATTATATCTGCATTTCAACAGAGCGGTAATTCCTGGAAGAAAATAAAATTTCAAGCGCTTTTAAGCCTTAAAAAGCGAAGAAATAAGCTAATATTTATTGAATTTTAATCTAGGATATTATCCCCATAATATAAATATGAACTACGTTAAATCAGTTCTGCCAGTATTGTGAACTTCAGCCAATTCATAAACTGTAGTAATCAAAGGAGTTATACACATGTTCTACGTTTATTTTTGATGGAACAACAAACAGCGTAAAATGTTTACATTTGCAAAACGCAACTACTTGAAATGTAGAAAACATAGATATTTCTTGTTCACATTCACAACGGTTTACAGCGCAGATTTTCAGAAACACTACCACACTCAAGACAGGATGGCAATATAAAAGCGGAAATAAATTTGTGTCTTCTTCGTATGCAGCTGTAAAAATAATAATATGCAACATCAGGAGCGATAAAGAATTCTA
Organism: Vandiemenella viatica; assembly: GCA_031002005.1. Classification (NCBI taxonomy): domain Eukaryota; kingdom Metazoa; phylum Arthropoda; class Insecta; order Orthoptera; family Morabidae; genus Vandiemenella; species Vandiemenella viatica. The sequence continues at coordinate 57,542,414 of JARYHS010013631.1, read as the reverse complement.
ACATGTTATACTTCCCTGTGAACAGTTTTGTCCTCATAGAAATAAATTCTTTCACATTGAACACAAGTTTAATGACCAAACAACATGACATTTCATAGACAATAAATTTAGAATCAAACACAACAAATAGCGGAAAAAGAGCGTACTCCCACCTAGCGGTGAAAAGGATAACTGTTTGCAGACGTATCATCAACGCTAGCACTCCAAGAATCTGTACAGGAAATTAATTACTGGTTGATAGTTACAAGACATGGTCATTGTTTTGTCGAAACTGCGTTCTATCTGCTCTGCAAAAGTTTCCAGTTCGAGACCTATCTGTGGTAATAGCGTTCCTAAAAGTGTTGTTTATACAGTTGAGTACAGTAATAATGGCGATAAAACAATGTATACAATTTGGAAAAAGAGTTTAATTTAATTGTGATGGATCGCTCGCTCCAGTGTCAATTTCTCTATACATACATTTTTCCTTTTTCCACCTACTTTTCGCCTATACTAATTTCAATTTTAGATTCTTTTAGCGTTTTTGTTAAATTATTGATCTCTTCTCTTGGTAAATTGTTCAAATTCCTAACCCATTTATCTACAAAAGAAAACCTTCACATACCGTTGTGCCTGAAATCGAGAGGCAGTTAGTGGTCATGGTCACCTTTTCCTTTCCCTACACCTCTCCTAACTCTTACAACAATATATTAACACGCCTCATTACCAGTATACGTCTTGTACACATTTATGACTATCTTCACCCAACTCCTGTCTTCCAGTGAATTCTATTCCTTTTCTTTTATCAAATCAGTTACTAATTATGTTCTGCGGTAATTTCCAGAGACAAATCTGACAGCTCTTCTTTTCACCCCTTCCAACCCCTGTATTTGATACCCAAAACATTGGCCGCATACTACACTTCCATATTCAAGCAATCGTTTGGCCAACGTTTTGTAACGCAATTCCCTTACTTCTCTAGTACATCCCCTCATACTCACTCCAACAAGTGAATGATTTTGAAACCTTTTCCTACTACACGACCAATGTACTGCCTAGTTGAGTTTTTTATTAAATTTTATGACAAGGTATTTACATTTAGAATCATAATCAACTTCTAGGTTTTTATGTGTGTACCTATGGTAATAAGTTGGCCAGCCTTTGGATTTATCTTCATCCCATTTTGACTCCTCTGCTAGATATCCTACCTAAATCACCCTGCAGCTGTTTACAGTCTTCTCCCGTTTTGATCCTAATTCATAGCATTATGTAATATCTGCAAAACAACCTAACTTCTGATTATAATCCACCAACACAATCATTCATTAGAATGACAAATAGCAATGGTCTCAATAAGCTACCCTGTGGCACTGCTATTATCACTTCCTCTTCTGTTGATACTGGTTTTCCTACCCTAACGTTTTGCTTTTACCTTTTAATAATTCTTCTACACAGAATCAATTTTTAATCCAGTTCAATAGTTTTTATCTTGCTAACCCCCATTTTATGGCTCACTTTATCAAATGCCTTTGAAAGATCTAGTGCTAGACTATCAATTTAGCCTCCTTATCCATTTCATCCGAAATATCTTTCACATAGCCTACTAACCGACATTCGCATGAATATCCTTGCCTAAAGCCATGTTGTCCACTTGAAAGCCACTTACGTTCCTCACATACATTTCTGATGTGGTTGCATATCAATCTTTCCATTAATATACCTACCACTGATGTCAAACTGATTAGCCTATAATTTTCTACTCTATTTGTCACCCCTCCTTTATGGAACGGTACTACTATCACACATTTCCAGTTCTCTGGTAAGCAGCAAGTATCAAGACTCAGTGTAAATAATGTTTCAAGATAAGGTACAATGTCACATCCTGCTAACCTTAAGACATGCGTAGTAATATTATCTATGATTTTTTTAGTTACGATTTTTATGGGTTTTTTTTAGTTTTCTTAGTTCTTTCATGATATCGTCAGAATGAATTTCAAATTTCTTACTCCGATTTTTTTAAATTTGTGTATAAGCTCATTCTCCGGATTATAGCTTCCCATTCCTGAATCATCCCTAATGGTCTCACTAAACGAGTTTCTTAAAATCTCTGCTTTTTCCGCAGTTATGGTTTTTAAAAATGAAATGGGCCCTCTCATTACCCTTCCAGCTAACCACTGCAGTATGGTTACCATATCTACTTGTGTCGCTTCTCAAATGATAACCGCAATTCATTTGCGATACCGGGTATCATCTTTGCTACATTTTGACAAGGGCCTAGCTGAAGGCTAACCAACTATCGCGATTCGATTACCCGTGCTTCAGGTATCATACAATTCAAAGACCTAATGTAATAACACAGGGAATATTTTTGCAACTGTGAAGAATGGTTTGTGAATTTAATAACTGTTATTGTTTCTAATTACTGGAAATCTCATTTGTGGAGAATATTGAGCAGAAAATATGTGACCAAATAGCGGCAAAACAAATAATCATATATATTACTTTCCTCAGACTTGAGATCTATATACAGTGTGCATTTACTCGATTAAGCGCGTTAGTCTAGTTTAACCATAACTCCACCCTTCAGCCGAATAAGCTGTAGTCTTAGCTACGGAATTTTGCTTCCAATTTACAAGGGCGGCCTCTCAAAGAGTCTGACACTTCGCCGGAAAGTGAAGCCAGAGATCGGCTTCTAATCGTAGCATCAAATTGACGCGAAAACGTTTTATACTATTTACAATCTGTTTACTTGGTTGCTCATTCGAAATTGATTACCAGATTTCTGCATTCTCTCTCACTTTTGGATTACAACAAACTTAATCTTCTAAAAACTGCGATGTGATAGTTCATTTGAGAATGTGGCGAATAAGACGGCATAAATAACAATGGGAGTTTTATTCCTTATTCTTTTTGTGAGTATCTGCATAATTATACTTTTGTTGTCAGTCAGTAGACTGATCTTCAGCTGTCTCTTGCTAAGTTACCATGCTTTGCATTCGTCTTTATTTCTTCATATCAATTACATTTACTATAATTAATTATTCCGTTTGCATACTCAGTTTCTACGATTCCTTTACAATAATTTCATTCGCCAAAGATTTTTGTCATAGTTTTCAAAACGAAGTCATGATGCGTAGCATGTTCTGTCTTCTCTTTTCTATGCTTTACTATACATTCATCATTCATGTTAAAAATCACACCAATAATGATATAATTCACTCCATTCCGGATGATTCCAATATTCTATTCTATTTCTTTTCTGAGGCGCCAAATCTGAATCTCATGGAGTGTTACGTTATATTATAATAAATCTTTAAAAAATATTGCTTATGAACTCATCCTGAACGGCTGGACTGATTTTTATGAAATTTTTTGTGTGTGATTAAGTTGATTCGAGAATGGTTTAGATTCAAAATTGGATCCGGTAGGTACCCCTTCTCCCCCTTTAAAAACCTCAATTTTATACGAATCCTCATTTTTTATCCGATTTCGATGGAACTTTGCACACGTATATTTTAAAATAAATATAATAATACTATCAATATTTTTAGTCTCAGGAAACCCCACCCCTGTTCTCCTTTGACCCCCTTATTTTTGTAAACTGTCTTCATACATACCCACAGATTTCATCCGATTTCAATTGTCTTTTGCACACATATACATTGAAAGAAACAGAAAAAATACTGTATAAATTTGATTTTCAGAAACCCAACCCCTCCACTCTTTCCACACCATTAATTTTTGTTAATGTTCTTTATACAAAGCTACAGTTTATATCCGATTTTGAAAGAACTTTGCACACGTATACTTTAAAGAAACAGAAAAATACTGTATACAATTGGTTTGAAAAAGTTCAACCCTCGCCCACTTTACTTCCACCCATCTTAATTTCAAAAGGTGTTTATAGAAATTCACTTTTTATCAGATTTTTGATGGAACACTGCACACATATAGTACTTTAAAACAAAGAGAAAGGTATTGCCTACATTAGGTTTTCAAAAGCCCACCCACGCTCACCCATCAGCCTTCTTAAACAAAATTTACACGTGAAACCACTCATTTTTTCGCTATGTCTTGTGCTTCTTTAGTACATGTAAATCTGTCTGTTTTGTATATGCTTACCCAATTAAGAAAGAAGGGGTATTGCAGCGCATGCCGGGCATAGCTAGTTATTTATAATTTAATTGAATTCGTTGTTAAATCTCCGTTTATTATTGAGCACAACCTTCCATCCCCGAATCCAATATCATTGCTACTCCATCCATTTTTATAAATAATACTTCATAAATACTTAACTTACACAGCTTCTATTTCCTTTGCATTTAGTGATTATATATGCAGCAGGCATTTCGTTTGTGCTACTTTCCATAGCTTTTCTTTCATAAACATTTATCCTTAGGTTATAATTATTGCTCTGAAGTTTATAAGTTTATTTACCGAGCGTGGTGGGTGAGCGGTAACGCTCTGGCCTCGCATTCGGGAAGCCGTGGATTCGAATCTCTGTCCAGCCATCTAGATTTCGGTTTTCCATGCAAATGCAGAGTTGGTTCCTTGAAAAGACCATGTTCGAGTTTCTTCCGTTCTTTACGAGGCAAAAAACAAGTGGAAAAAAAGAACTCTATGAAATTATAAAAGAACTAAATAAAAACCACCAAGTGAACTCAAAGGACTTACAATAGCATGGTCGAAGGTCTCTTTGGTATTCGAGGAATTTATAACTGTACAAGTGTAAGAATGGTTGTGCTATAGATATAACGAAGCGTGAAAGCGATTGACACAAAATAAAGTAAGAAATCACATTGATTTTCACATTCATTTATCAGAATCCCAGTGGTGCATGAATGAAGAGTATCGAGAAGATTTTATGCTACAGTCAGGTTTGGTGTCTTTAGAAAATACTTGCATCTAACGAGAGTGACTGACATGCCAAACTGCGATACTGAAAGAGAACATCACCACCTGATCCTCAGATGGCAATGAGGAAAGAGTAAACTTCTGACTCAATGAAACTACACAGGCGCCGGCCTCAGTAGCGCTGGATAGCGAGCTGGCTTCGCTTTGCAGAAGTCGCCAGTTCGAGTCCGGCCCAGGGCATGGATGATTTCAATTAAATGTTGTGTTCGTCCTGTGTTGTCTTTTCACTACGCTATAAGAGAGTAACAGAATTGAGTAAAATGAAACATAGATGATGCTGGCTGAATGGTTAAAAAGCCGAGTGCCATTAAAAAAAAAAATACAAACCAGAGTAGGTTACATGAACCACTTCAGTGTAAAACACTATTGGGAAAAGGGGAGAGAGTAACTTAATTTATGACTTTTCGATACGATTAAATAGCAAAGGATATAATTTTGTATTATATTTGGAAGTAACAAAACGATTGTAAAAATAGACGTAAGCAATAAATGGAGCGTAGAAGTTGTCTCAATGAGCAAACAGCCAAAACCAAACACAAAACTGTTAGGAAAGTAATGTATGTACGTACATAACTGATCTTTTCGAATGCTCGAGATCTATCTCTAAAACTGTCCATTACAGTGTCCGCGTATACTGTGAGTTGAAGTTCCATAAATGCCAAGGACTGTTGAGTGTTAACAGACAGACTAATCTTTGGCCAGCCGTCTGTATTTAGCACCTCGTGTTATCAGTTGGTGCAGCCGGCACGCTCTACACGACCTTTCTACAAACATTGCAGCCCGAGTCACGTGTTTGATGGCCCACCGACTTGTCAACGTTGATTCTACCAACGGTCGTTGCCGCTTGACATACAAACACACCGCTCAGGCACACAAACAAATAGTGTGAAAAATATGCAAATTATGTAACGATCACGTGCGGAATGATGCTAAGAGGACATTTTTGTCTGTACTGTTTCCGACAGCCTACATTTTTGAAAGTTACAACCGAAATTGTTACGTGTGATAACAACAAAATGTGCGTCAATATACAGAATATACCCAACAAACAACAATTACTGCATTAGACAGTCTCTCGTGGAATGTGAAATATCAATTTTAATAGTAATATCAGATGATATAGCTGAACAGAACGCTGAGACTGAATTTTGTGGGTCATATTAATAAACTTATTCAGGTATAGGGAGAAGGAGGTAGCTTCCATCACTCTAGTTTGCTCATACGTCTCTATCGAAGAGGATTAAACTAAGATACTGAAAAAAACGGAAAAAATTAAACATTGTATTTTGCCACTTGAACGTACAGAATAGATGAAAGTTTTACAAAAGCCTAAATATTAATGCACAAAAGTTAAACTTACAACTGATTTATTAGGCTAATTATGATTACAGTTAATTACACTTAGAGCAATAAGAAGAAAATGTGGAAATAAATAAATGGTTTACAGCCAACTACAGTAGCTGCTCTTTGGTTGTAATATTATAACTCGACTTCGTTCGTGTTTGTAAATGATTTTGATTGACAGCAACTGACATGAAACCACCATAGTGCACAATTGGAGACTCGAAGCTAATACCTCACACTAACATACAAACATCAGTGATCTGCGCAGCGTATTTATGGCTGAAAAGTGAAATATAGGGACACACATGTCTTTTGTCGAAGTATGAAAACGCCATTCGTTTTAACCATCATATCTCTCACACCCCATAGTTACCAACATGACACCACCATGGTGCACGTTGGGAGACTTGAAGTTAATGCCACACATAATCACCAGTGAACTGCGCTAGGTAGTTTTGGCTGTGGAGTGAAATATAGGGACGTATGTCTATTTTTATATGAGGTCCACCACTTTCAACCACCCTATCTACCACATCCCCACAGCTACCGACATGCAATCACCATATTGCACGGTGAAAAACTACGGACTACTACGATATGCAAACGCCCGTGGTCTGCATTTGGTTGTTCTGGCTGCAAGTTGAAATATAGAGACACACACATCTTAAGCAGAAAAATGAAAATGCCCTACGTCGATCAACATCAACCACAATATCTGCCACGTCCCCATAGCTACCGACATCTAACCACCATAGCGCACGGGAGACTCGATGCTACAACTACACACAAACACCAGTGATCTGCGCTATGCAGTTGTGGTAACAAAGTGGAAAAAATATCTTTAGTCGAAATACGAAAATGTCCTTGATTGACATTTTTCATACACCTTATCTCCCACACCTCCATAGCTACCGTAATTCGGCCAACGTTGTGAATGTATGCTACTACCACAAACACCAGTGATCTGCGCTGGATACTTTTGGCTAAAACGTGATACATAGGGACACACATCTCTTTGATCGAAATGCGGAAGTGCCCCATGTCTACCACTTTCAACCACCATCCCTCTCCCCTATAGCTACCGACATCTAACCACCATAATGCATGATGGGAGATTCGATGCTACTACTACACTCAAACAACAGTGATCTGTGCTATGTAGTTGTGGCAACAAAGTGAAATATACGGACACGCATGCCTTTGGTCAATATACGATTATATCCTTGATCGACCACTTTCAACCACCAAATTTCCCACACCCACTCAGTTACTGAAAATCGGCCAACGATGTGTACGATCGGTGAATGTATGCTACTACCACTTACAAACACCAGTTATCTGCGCTGGATACTTTTGGATAAAAAGTGAGACATAGGGACACACACGTCTTTGATCGAAATGCGAAAGTGACCCAGGTTGCCCCTTCCAACCATCATAGCTCCAACTCCTCCATGGCTACCGACATGCCACCACGATGGGAGACTAGATGCTACTACCACACACAAACACAAGTGATCTACGCTATGTAGTTGTGGCAGGAAAGAGACGTATAAGGACGCACAAGTCTATGGTAGAAATATGAAAAAGCCATACATCGACCGCCTTTAACAACCATACCTACCACGACCCCACAGTTATCGGTATTCGACCAACTTTGTGCATCATAGGAAACTCCATGTTGCTACCACATACAAACACCAGTGATCTGTGCTAGGTAGTGGCGGCTGAAAAGTGAAATATAGGGAAACACACGTCTGTATATATATTTAAGATTTACGATAAATGGATCACTTATCGGTGCATATTGGTAGGTATGTGGTCGTTTTAAACAGCATAGGACACATAGAAAACCTCCATAAGAACCGCTTGTGGCCGACATAACATTAAAAATGCAAACACACCTATATTCCTTAAAGAATTCAATCAAAGCAACCATCTGACTCTGAATTTTTGCGCAGACTAAAAAAAAATTTAAAAAAAACACACACACACACACACACAAACAAACCTCAGGCAGGGCAAGCATGGAACTAATTCTTTGTCAAAGAAGCAGTGTCATTATGTGGAGACAAACAGTGACAGTTATGTTGCGGTGCTCAATCGTTGTGTCAAAGCTTGAGACGAAATTTTTCAACATTATGAGATATTTCTAGTCTGCCTGGCTGTGTTGCTAGTTGAAAAAATTCAATATTTTCTATATAGGAGTTACTTATTAAAAATTAAAAACCTTCATTCTCTACGCATTTAATTTGTCTGTCAGTGTTTCGTACTCTGTACATGTGCAATAAATATTGTTCTAACCTTTAACCTTTAAGATTGTAGGGTTAAGTATACCATTCAGAGTCAAACTGTTCCATGCCTGGTGTACGTGTTTTACTATGGATGGTGTCATCCCTTGACAGTAACATCTAGAAGAGATACAATGGAGTGGTTTTGCTAATGTTATTATATGTTGAATGGTTGCGATAGTGTATTGTTATTGTGGAAGAGTTGTGAGAGAATGGAGAATGTAAAGCTTGGTGCCGTACCGTTTAGTACTAATCGTCTGAAAGACACCTACGGGTGCGTCGTGTTTTGCGCTCTATCCTAAAGACAAATCATCGCCAACAATGTCTTGTGGCTTCACTCCATTCACACTGCAGAAAACTTTTAGCGTTTAATCAAGGAATTTGAGTCTAATTTGGTGATTGCGAATGGTTTACGATCAGCTCTCCTACCTAGCCGGGCAAGTCGTCGTGATGGAAATTTGTTGTGTGAACGGTAACGTTGTGGCATGGTATTGAGAAGTGTCCGTGATAAAATCTCCGTCCACAATTCCAATCCGGGTTTCCATGATTTCCCAAACTCGCTCCTTATGAACGCCGGCGTGGTTCCTACAAAAGGCCATTGCTGAATTTCCCTTCATTCGTTGCCCTCCTTCCCCCCTCCCCCACAATCCTCTATCAGTTCTAATTATCTGGACGTAGACGAATTGTAAATTTCGAACAAAAAAATCGCTAAGGAACCAGCTAATCTCACGTAATGCGATGGCACACTATCATGGTGCCGTAACTAGCTATAATAATAGTAATTCCGCGTGGTCATAACAACTTGGTGACAGGGTTTCTACTGGCTCCGCATTCCGCCCCTGTCGTAGCCGCCTTAACCTAATCTGGCAATCCTACCGCGTACAGCGGACCTGCAGTTTAAAGTAGAATCTGAACTTTGGGAGCTTTATGGCGTACTTCACAATACACAACAAGGTGTGCCAGAGGTAAAGATCGGGTTAAAGGCCTATGAAAATCCCCGCCAAGACAGGAATTCTAACAGAGTTTGCCTTTCAGTCCCCAATCGGACGCTTTAATCACTGAGCCGTTAGAACAGTCCGAAACTACATCAGCCAATGGTGCGGGTAGTACAGTAATTAAGGTCACTATGGAGAGACCAACAGACCATGGTGAGAGAGCAAGCAACAAATTCTTTTGTAGGGTAAGTGCGGCGCGGCCTCGCTAACGTAATATGCTGATCGACCCCGCCAGCGGAACACCCACACAGGGTCCGCCCACGCCCATAGCTCTGGCAAGCAACCGTCCACCAGCAGTGGCGTGTAATTTAGTTGCTACTGGCTTTCACGGCAGCAGAACTCTGCCTTTTAAATGGCTCCTTCCCATTACTTTATTCATTCCAAGCAGGAAGTACAGTATCATTAAAGTGCTTGTTCTTCAAACGAAAATGTTGTTTCAATGTGTGTTTACTGGCATGTTTTTTCGCGGAAGCGGCATACAAATGGAGAGAGCATACATAGCTCTACGTGGAAATCTTATACTCGGTAAACATCTGTTGTGCGAAACGGAGCGTATTGCTGTCAAGCGTCTAGCTTGTGAACGAAATAAATTTTAAATCTCAAGTTTGCTCATGGTTTATTTAACACAAGACGCAATAATGTATTTAGAAATTACTAGTTTCGAGTCACACAGGGTTAAATGGAAGTAAAGGGAGTCGCAAAAATAAAAGTTTATCTACCAGCTTGTGGGATATACATGTTTATCAAAGACGGTATTACCTACAGGAACTTTACGCAGTATTTACCATATCATTATCGTAGCCTCTTCAGTTAACAGAGGTGGTTCAAGGTCAGTCTGCTCTATCCCCCCCTTTTTTTTAACTGCTTAACGTCTCTTCACCATATATCGTTTCTAACCGTCCGGTTCTAACGCGATTTGTCTAACGCGATTTGTCCGTGTCCGGTTCACTACATGCGACCGGACACAAAATGTCCGATTATTAAGAAATTTTAAAAATTACGGGTTGATGGTTTCTCAAATGTGTAGGAAGTGAACAATGTCGCCACATTTCGCTCCTAATTTCCCCCATTCGCTGAACTTTTCGCTTCAACTTTTCCGCGCTGTGTTCAGACGTTTACGACAGTTAGTCGCAAATCCGATTATCGCGAAGCAATTGCATTATTGTATCAGTGACCTACACTTTGTCGAAAACGGAACGTCGTACTCGTTTTGTTCACGGAGAATTAAAGAATGAATAGTGTTATTAGTATTTACAAGATAAATAAATAATGAGTGAGTTACCAAAGAAAATACAGAAACGTTATTGTCGCTTCAGAGACGAGTGGTTGTTAAATGAAGGGTTGAAAACTTGGCAACAAAAGGAAAACGATTGCACCCCATATTGTAAAATAAATTTCACTGTGAAATTTAATCGTATAAAGGCAGTGAAATATGTGTTTTTTTTTGTTTTTTTTTCTCAGAAGTATTTGCAAAAATAAAAAAAGAATGCCTTATAAATTTTAATTTTTGTGACATACACCCGCTGCCGCGGGCAAATGTCCGGTTGCCCGGTCGTGGAAATCTGAAAAGTTGGCAAACCTATTCCCCGTTGTCCTTAATACTGCATGTGAAGGGGAAATATACCACTCGCCCACATGGACACAGCGATCAGCACAATGTGGAAGGCAACGGGAGATGGTGGTGAGGTCAGGAGCGGGCCGCCAGTTCGACGTGAACAGGGTATAAACTACAAACACAAAACACATGTGCTGCTAATATCCTTTGTGAGCTGAGAGCAATACAAGCATTTTTATAATTTTATTTTGAGATTACGTTTCCAAATATTAACACAAATTTTTTTTCCAAATTCTCTTAATTTAGAGTGCATTACATCATACTCTTCCCATAACTAATCTGACTGGAAATGAACGATATAATTAGCAGCGCGAGTAACAATGTGGCTTTTTGCTGGAGAGCCTGAACATGTGTCAGGCATTGATTATTGTGACAAGTGACTGTTGCCTTATCTACCACATGCGTGTTTGGATCGTTAGACAATTGCACGAGTCTCGACTAGTAGCTTCGCGATTTTTTTATTTATCTTGACAGTCTTCTTCTTCTACGGTAGTCAATCCTGGGATTGATCTACGGTGGTCGTCCATTCACCTCTACTCTCTGCCCTCCTCTTCATATCTACATATCTCCTGCAGCCAACATCTTCGATTATCTGCTGGATGTATTTTAAACGTGGTCTTCCTCGATATCTCTTTCCCTCTACCATCTTGACAGTCGTCTACACGCAAAATAATACTAGCTGTGCTGGGAGGGGCAATGGGAAAGCAAACCAGTGGAAATTTGGTCAGAGAATAGCTATGAAGAAGTAACGCTGTCCAAGGTATCATTTTCTGCCTTGGAGACCGCGTATGGTACAAAACTCTGACTTGAAAGCTATTCTTCAGTATTTCAGCGTGTTTTATGTCCCATTGTTATCGGCAAATTTAATACCTCGTCGAATAAGATTTTCCTTTAATACTAAGCCAGTGCTTGTGAAAACAACAACTCAACGGAAGACTCCTGTGTACATGAACATATTAATCTTAAAAACACTGTGGAGCCTCTGTAATATTAGCAATATTTCATTTCACAGTCTGTGCAAGCAAGCGCGTTAGAAATATGGGAGATTCATGGTCCCACAATAGATGTTTGTATTTTAAAAATATGATACGATAAATGCTACAGAGTGCATCCTAGTACCATTCGTTATCTAGTATGCTGAAGAAACGACATGTTAAGAGGACAATGCATACAGTTGATAGTCCTACAAATAAGGAATGCGAGCCAGCTGAAAGCATTTTTTTTTTTTTAACTGCTTAACGTCTCTTAACAGCGAGGTCTTAACTGACAGGAAAGGATGGGGGCAAGGAATGGACAGGAATTCGGCCTTGGCCTTTTGAAGGAAGCATCCCTGGAGTGATTTTGGAAACCATGGAAAACCCAAATCTGGATGCCCGGACGAGGATTCGAACCGCCGTCCTCCCAAATGCGTGGCCAGAACGCTAACCGTTACACCACCACGATCGGTCTGAAAGCAGAGTCGATCCGTGTATCCACCAGGTGCCATTGTGCTGGTGTAGTAAAGTAGTGTCCAGTAAGGCGAAGGTAGCCTTAGTTGGCGTATCTGACTCTTGTGGTCGACTTCTTTTCTCTAAACCTAACCCTGTGTACTAAATTTTCCTGACCCGCATTTCAAATCCTTTTACTCTGATTACAGTCTACAAATAGACTCCTATTATACTGGACTTGAGGATGCAAATTCAGTTGGTAATTCATTTCTTGATTACCTACTTCCCTTCGCTCCTTTGGCAAGATCCTCTCCCTTACTTTGGATGTGATTTGCCTTATCCTCAATATTCTGTACAAGTTCAGTGGGTAAATCGAGTCTAACGGTGATACGAAACTGTATTTAATTTTAATGCTGCCGCTAATCCGCCTGGAGGAGAATGTTTTGAAGTATCTGCTGATATCAGTTATTTTATGTTATCCTTGTCTTTCTGTTCACATTATTTATGTGAGCGCAATGCAATTATTATCTCGTAGTCTAGATGAAACGGTTTTGGATTACGTTGTGCACTCGCACTAAAATACGCTGTTGTATTGTCTTGTACCGTTCAGACCACGCAAGTAAGTATTCTGAATATTTTCTTTTGTGATAAGTATGATGGACTCTGCAGAGGTCTATTTGAAATGACTGTATGAGTTACAGAAAATTTCAATTAAAAAGTGACGAACTTCCTGAAAAACCTATATGTTGAGCTTCAGATCTGCATGAGATTATTCCTTATATGCAAATATTCCTGGAACGCTCCGTATTTTGGATTCAAAGGTATGCTGTGGAATCCCTTTGTGCAGCAAAATTATCGGTTAATCCAAAGCCTCCACGCTGGTGGAATGCGTAGCTACATGAAACCCTATTATCACGATATTAACGCAATACGAAATTTAACATAGCAGTGTCATAGAGGTGAAATTATTTTAACTACTCGTTGTACTAGTGAAATCATCTTTTGTTCAATAAGAATGAATCTGGTTGCAAAATACAAAAGATTATGGCATTTAAACAAAGCATTTATGAACAAGAGATTATCAGGAAAACATGATAAGCTTCATACTCATTGATGTAGCATCGATTTATACCCCAGCTTCTAACAGGCTAAGGATGTTGATATTACTCCGCTAAAAAATAAATTTTTCCGCTTACTGACAACTAAAATACTTCTAGGTATATTAAAAATTGACAGTGCTTGCTGTACTGAAAACTATAAATACGTACAAGCTGTCTGCAAGTATCTAATCCACCGTAATAGACACAGCCACTTTACTGTGTGAAAATGTTTCCTATTTCTGCATATTTATTTGGTCTACCAATTGTTCTGAATAAGAATATAAATGCATGTTGTAACCACAATGTATGATATTCAACATCTGACCTTCAAGTCGTCAGCCAGTGTTCGCTTCCATCATGTAGAAAGCGGAAAGTGAGATTGTTATACAGGAATATGGACATCAGCGCTTGCGGTTCTCCCGTGACTGAGCTCAGGAAACTACTCGCCAGAAACCGTTTTATGTTACCCTTCTTAGCATCCAACCGTTCTTTGCCATCGTATTTTCTGTTGTGTATTCGCTAGCTTCTTGTTAGATGATATTACAGTGGGATACATTCATTTATAAGCAGAGAAAGTCAAGGACGAGACACTTATCTTCGTTCATGTCTAACCGAAATAAATAAACGTGGTATCGTTTTAAAGATTAAGGAATTTTATTGAAAGTGAACCTGTAAAGTATTAACTATCGGGGTAACTCCTATGAGACAGTTCAGAACCAAGCCGAACACATATCACAGATGTTGTAAAGAGTTTTTTTACGTACCTATTTCAGTTGAAAAATAAAACATTGCTACAAATGAGCTTTTTCTCCTTTCATCCATCTACAAACCACGAATATCGCTCCTATTCATCGATATTTTTTCGCATGGGTCATCTAATTGTAAAATGAATTTCACAATTTTATTGGTTATAATTGTTCTCAAAATTTCGAAATTCAAATGCAGATTGACTAACAAAATACGCCCACTCCCCCCCCCCCCACCAAAAAAAAACTAATGAAAATAATTCAAAGTAGCTGGTGACTTAAAGCTCTGAGGTTTAGAAGCATCTAGCTCAGGCGAAATGTCTAGATTCAAATACCGCATTATTGCACAACATCTTTACATCATCATCAGCAGAGAAATGGTAACACTGCTTGAAGAAATAGTGTGATCACTGTGTTATGAGGTAAATCATTCAAGAGAAAATTTTGTAAATTTTTTATTACGGTTTTTCTGGCTTATTAACATTAATGCTCTAATTCATATGATTCCAGGTACAGTCCTTTCTTCTGTTAAACAACGCTCCTGTTCAAAATGGTGTAATTAGTGACAAGTGGTACAAGAATTATATTTTAAAAAATTCTTTATTTTTTATGTTAATCCCGTTTTATTCAGTTCCTTTCATTGATGTGAATATTAACAATTATTCCATACTCAAGCAAAAATTTTACGGCACGAATTCAGGAGACTGGGGAATGTACTGAAAATTCTGGTTACTTGCGGCCTGTTGAAATTTTCGGAGTTCTCTCGGGGGCTGAACACAGTTGGAAAGAGTTGCGCAGCAATTATTTGCGTCGTAGTCTTGGTGCAGAGGGGAGCGACTCGAAGTTGCCAGTCAGTCTGTGGTGGGTCGTTACGAGGCCCGAACACGACGGCGCTAACGACGGGAAGTCTTCCTCGAGGCGGTCAGTCAGCCCGCAATGGCTCCACACTCCCTACCCGAGAGCAGTCGGTACACATGTACAGACAAACAAACACACGCCTTGTTTCAAGATACAGAGGACCTTCCCTAATAAAACTTAATGCTATGGAGTTTGTCAGACTACTATGATCGATTGCTGTTCGTGGTTATGTGAAACTACTATTAGTCAACGGAGTCAGGTAAAAATATTTGATTCATGTGGCCTCTAGCTGTTACCAGCGACTTCGCACGCGTGATAGGGTTTCGAATTGCTGCGCATTCCACCCCTGTCGTGGCCGGACCTACAGTTTAACGTGGAGTCCGAACAACAGAGCGAACTGGACCTAGCGGGATTTCAACCCGGGCACGGACCCAGAACTTTTGACAGTGAGCACTTTAACCACTGAGCTGCCAGACCACTCACCGATAGAATATTACATAGACTTATACAAGCTATTAGTCTATCTGTCAAAATTTCATGACAAATTATGTTAGTAATCCCGAAAAAAAGTATCCTTTATCCTTCCTAATGGTTGTGAGCTGCTAAGGGCAATTTTTGCAGAATCACGGCGTGAAAATTTGTGGTCGGCCCACATTATCCTCTTTTTAAACATTTTTATTACTGTTCTTCACTAACACATTTTCATATATTAGCCTATAGGGGCTGCTCTGGCAGCATACACCCGTCTCTTAGCGATACCACACACCGAATCTGCTGACTCGACCCTGCACCTTTTAAAAAAAAAAAAAAAAAAAAAAAAAAAAAAAAAAAAAAAAAAAAAAAAAAAAAAAAAAAAAAAAAACAAATGGCTCATCAGGGTCAAAGATTAAAGGATAAACTACCTGTAACAACCAAAGATCTATACAAAACTTTGACATCTGAAGGACGCAAAAAAATTGTAGAATCAAAATTCGTAAACACAAATTGGCGAAACGTATGGTCTAATATATTTCTTAAAGTGCTGTCATCCGAAATTCAAGCCGTGTGGTACAAAGTTTTCAATAACACTGTACCTACAAATGTGAGATTATTTCGAATCCATATAAAATCTACAGATAGGTGTGATACACGTGGGAATACTGACACACTAATCCATCGTTTTACTTGTGGAAAGGCTGCACATTTCTGGAATTGGACGAAGCATTCAACGGCAACTCTATTAGGTACTTCTCCATCTGAGGTTACATGCGAGATTCTAATACGACAGACATCAAGACCATGCCACCAGAAAAACATAACTCACTGGTTTGGGTATTAGGACAAGCAGTGTACAATATTCTAATTAAAAAACCTCAGGATCTAAAATATTATTTATCCACACTTAAAATAACACTTTGGAATTTAAAAAATTCAACAAGGTACAAACGCCACTTCGGAGCATATCTGGATGGACTTTTTCTCCGTGACTAATCTTGATGACGCATATATTTAGCCCTGTCATTTGACCAGAGTAGAGGTGGGCGCCGCGCCGGCGTGACGCCGCCGTGTCTCAGTGGCGCGCCGCCGCCGCCGCCGCCCTTTGCTTCGCGGCGTGTCCTTAAGCAACACTTCCTAACACAACATCGCGTTTTTTAAAAAAAAATTTAAATTGAGTTAATAAGTAGGTGTTAAAATGACCGAATTAGCTAAAAATAATGTTATAAAACTCTCTGTAGTAGTTTTATATGACAGTCTAAGCCAAACTAGTTTTTGTTGGAAAGATTTCGGAAATTTAGTGATAGAAAAAGCCAATAAGAAGAAAATCGTGAATTCCGTTCAAGACCATTTCTTAGCTAGTCTAAATGCGGTAAAAACAGTGAAGTATTTAACCCTACTCAACATATGGAGGAAATGAAGACTGGTGGCAAAATAGAAGGCATGATAAGTGATATAAAGAAATAGTTGAGACTGAATGAACAGAAGATTCTAGCTGTTACTGATGCTGGAGAAAACGTGCGAAGAGCAGTTTCGTTGGCTAGCTAATATGGAACATCAGTCTGTGTCTTGGTCATGGACTCCATAATCTCGTTACAGTGGAGGCCTAAACAGAGTTCCATAAAATTAAAGGCTAGTAAAAAGAATGCAAGAAGATTGTCATGAGAGAGAGAGAGAGAGAGAGAGATACCCCTTGTCAGCACATGCCGAAAAATGGAAAAAGAGTTTTTGGATTCCCTTCAATGATGAGACCGATCCTATTTTAGAAAATGATTGGATGTAACAAGTACACACAGAAAGATTGGTTGAAGTAGTTGAAGAGAGCTCGCTATTCCTATCAGGAAGTATTATATATACTCTTTCTATCAAAATTGAAAGACCAACTCGTTGGCATAGATTTCCAGGGACGCTTGGAAGTTTAATCCACGTATGCAACTGTGAAATAATAAATAAGATATTTAGAAAGATGAGCCGAATCTTTTAGACATGAAACATCTAGTAAACTTTTGATAAGGTTTCGCGAAGCAGTTGAGGTCATGTCGTCTCAAAAATATGTACAATGAATGTGAGTCTTCTGTTCCGTTCTGAAATAATTGAGATCATGAATTATGTCTTAGATGACGAATTATTGACTATGTTTCGGCTTAATCGCAACATGGTGGCAGAAGTTAGCAAACGATTCGCTGCCACAAGAGCGGTCGTAGCAGTATCACCTTTGGATTATCGTTTTATGGGTCTCAAAGAAGTAGATACATTTTTGGAGTCAATACAAAAGACCAGTACTTCCTTTCTTGCCTCGTAAATCAAGGAAATGATCACTGCCATTAATGTGCCAGAAATAAATGAAAGTAGGAATTCTATTGCTTCTACAAAATCCACCAATGATACATCGTTGCTGCAGAAACTATCGATGAAATATAGTGTGTATGGCGATAATGATTATCCGATCGCTCAAGAATGTTGGAGATATTTATCTTCATCTGATACATCAGATCCTAAAGATGGAAATCTTTTAAGTTACTTTAACAGCAAAAAAAAAAAAAAAAAAAAAAAAACCCTCGGTTTTCTGCTCTTACCTAGACTTTTCTTTGTGTGCCTGCACAAGCACACCGAGCGAAAGCGTATTTTCTGTGACTAGGTTAGTCATTTCTACGAAAAGGTCTAGCCTAAGCTCATTTCGCCCAAATAAAATTATCTTTATACATGAGAACTACAAAGAGTACAAAAACCTGCATGATTTTGAATATATAAGTGAAACGTTACTTATTTTATGTTTTTGAGACGAAGTGATGATATGTACATTTATATGATATATATTACTTCTATAAGGTATTTTTTTTTCTCACAAGCCATTATCTTCCTTCATACTTAACCGAAATCAATGAATTAGGCGTCATTTTAAAGCTTATGGTCTCCACTTTGGTCACATCACATTATAAGAAAGGAATTTTTCGTAATTCGACCCTGAAAGGGCCAAAAGTCAATATTTCTAAAATGCTTTTTTGTGTCTCGAATCATTTATCTTCCTTGATAATTAAACAAAATTGATAAACGAGGTATCATTTTAAAGAATGTCGTCTTCGGTTGGTTACACCATATTTTAAGAAAGGAATTTTTCAAAATTCGACCTTTTAAAGGGCAAAAGTATTAATGTTTCTACAACACACTTTTGTCACGAGCCATTTATCTCCCTTGATACCTAACCGAAATCGATAAATGTTAAAGTATCGGCTTTGGTTACATCATATTTTATGAACGAAGTTTCTACAAATTCAACCTTCAAGGGGCAAAAATATCACCATTTCTAAAACTTTTTTCGTTTGATGCGTAACCGAAATGGAGGAATGAGGTATCATTTTAAAGACCAAGGTGTCCACTTTGGACACACCATATTTTATGAAAGTAATTCTTTGGAATTCGACCCTTCAAGGTCAAAAGTATCAATATTATTTCTACAACTGTTTGTAAAATTACGAGCCATTTATCTCCTTCGATATCTAACCAAAATCGATAAATGACATATAGTTTTAAAGTTTAAGGTCTCAAATTAGGTAAAATCATAAATTAAGAAAGAATTTTTCAGAATTTGATGCTTAAAGTGGTCGCCCGTATGCGACAGTTCAGAGCCAAGTCGCTAGATTGCAACAGCAGATATCACAAAGATGTCAATAAACTTTTTTTATACAATAAATAACTTTTCAGATCTTTTTTTCTGTTACGGAAGAATTTTTATTTTGCTATACAATTTCAAAGTAAACATTTTATACCGACAGCAACACATATAGAGATGTTGTGATATGCTGTGTGCATTTTGTTCAGGTTTGTTGTATTTTGTTAAGGTCAGTGACAGTTTGTCGTACGTACAGTGTGTTTTAAATTTTCCTAACTGTTTCTTAACATGCTTTGAATGATGCGTACCTATTACACTAAACAAATAAATATTTGCTACATAAGTGCGGTTCTACTTTTCATTATATTACAAGCATTCAACCTCACTATTCATCGTATTTTACTAGCGAAATTTTCGCACGGGTCGTCTAGTCGCCGACTGAAAATGTTCGGCGCGCCGCCGCCGAGATTTTGGTAAGCGGCGCCCACCTCTAGACCAGAGTACTCATATTGATGTTTCTGTAACGTAGAGTGTATTATGAAACTTTAATCTTGTAATGTTGTAATGTTGTAAGGTTTCAATATACCTATATTAAAAAAATTAATACTAATGCAAAAACACTAAGCTACCCATGGTTACTACACGTACTACAAAGCTGTGAAAACCCAGCAATAATACAAATTAAGAAACAAACATTAATACAATTATTTATTACACTTATATCTAGTAAATAATACATCATTTAATATTAATAACAATAACAAAATGATTGTGGAGTTAGCGATAATGTGACTTGGAACATAGTACTTCCTTGTAACATTTCAACAAGCTCTGTTTAGCCATAAAACAGAACAAATAGACAACGTTACTTTGGTATTTATAATATTAGTATAGAAACAAGACGATTCAATTGTATAGGCCAACATCCTTTTTATTGTAACTTTTCCCAATGTATGGCTTTTATGTCGGTCTTCGAAAGTTCTGGAATTTCTTTGTAGTAGTTTAAATGAGAAATTGAATATATTAGATTAATTAATATGGTAACCAGGTTGATAGACGGATGAATGAGGAAATAACGATGTTAAGACACTGCGTTAATGATGAGAGGAAATGCATTAAAACAGTTTATTATATTCTCACTTTTACTACGATCCACTCAGGAACCGTAATTTAATTATACCCTCTGTTATGTCAAATTTCCCCATCTTTCAAATGGAAAACAATCAAAATAACTCTCTTCATTCTGTACTGTCCATAAGTGTCTACAAAGAAAATTAAGTTTACTCTCATTCGCTGGATTACCTTTGTCTCCACACTTCACATGTTAGTGTGTGAACGCCACTCGCGATTCTTTTTCCCGGTATAAAAAGTTGTACTGTTTGCTTGTAACACATAGCGTATTTACAAGCAACTTCAGTCTGTTATTATTATTACTACCTTACTACGCTATTCACTGCAAAGTGAGTGGTAGTGAGTGCGATACACCTATCCTTACGTTTATACATGGGAAAGGATGTAAAGAATATGACAGGAGGTGCCCATAAGCGATCTAGAAAAATCATGGAAAAATCAGATAGGAATGGCCGCAGCGCTTTCTCGAGACCTGCTCCTGTCGGATTATAAATTTTCTCACTCGTATTCCATTTCCTCATCGCTTGCGGAAATGTGCGTACAGAAAAGAATCGGTCCTGACCCTGATTTCTCTTATTTTCTTGTCATTCCTAGATGCGAATATCGTCTGTAGTAAATTTTTTTTGCTTTCATCCTGAAATATATCTGTCATGAACTTTCCAATTAGCTTCTGACGAGAGCAACGCCCACAGTGATCCAGATCATTCCAATAGAACCCGTTGAACTTACGTTTGGCCTGCAGCTTTATATACCCATCAGCAATTAAGTGGCTATTTTTTGACCTTCCTCAATGCGTCTATTAACCCTTTCTTGATGGGTACCCCATACAGAAGAACAATATTCTAAGCGGGGTCGCACTAGCGCTTTGTATGCAATCGATTTAACTACCTGTATTCACCGTTCTAAATTGAGAGGACATGAGTTATTCAAGTTTTATTTTAAAATAATAATTTAAGTTCCTTTCATGAGCACCATGTTAATGAATTAATTACTTCAAGCAGATTAAAGTAGTTATTTAGCGCTTCTGTGCGTCCTGTTCCAGGACCAATACTAATGTTGCATGGTATAAGTTGTTAGGATTTATTTTTAATTTTCTTTGCTTTCAACGACGTTGTAGTGATCTAGGCGATCACTTGCCCAAATACGTCAAATTAATTTCTCAAGTCGGTATCCAGGGCGGGCGAGCATGGAAAAGTTAAGCAATAGAGCTATGACCTGGGAAGTAGCACGCATATCAGCAAGCCAGTGGCCAAGCGGCTGTCCTTATTGCAAGCTGTTAAAGTTACTCCATACAGCAGGTTAGCGAGGAGTATTGCCCTCTCCACATAGTGATGATAGGAAGGGGGAGTATCTATTTAAACCCTGGGAGCAGCGGTCTGGGGGTCTGTCTACGAAAGTCTTTCAACGAACCACATCGACGCCGAGGGCGTCGTCGCCGGCGCCGCCGGGGCGGCGGTAGCAGAGAAGAAGATGGCTGTCGTCTACTACTAAGGTGGGCTCTGCTGCGATAGCTGGTGTGGATAGTCAGAGGGGCATATTCATGTGGACAGTTAAAGAGTAAATCACTTTGGTCATATCCATATGGGCATAATCTTGTAGAGTTCTTATCAATATTCCAGTTAGTTTGGGCTGCGAGGTGCCCATAAGTTACATGCTCGCCCCGTCCTTGGCTGTATCTCTAATCCTTTGTTACAACTCCAATTAGACCATGTAAATGTTCACATATGCCATCAGTCATTGCTCATGTAAATAAATATGTAAATATGTGATTGCCGTTTACCGTAATTTATCCTAGCTTCCTCAGCCATTCCACTGTTATTATCTGAATGTACTGAGCATAATAACCTGTCAGGTGTTGCAGTAGGAACTTATGACGAATATTCATATCAGAACTATGGTCGATCTCCTATGGTCGACCCTTATCCACGGCTCCAGTGGAAGTTACCCTGTCTGGTCTTATCACTAAGCTTTCAGGGTCACTACAACGTGATTATACCCTTATCATTATTTTAATTAAGCAGTTATAACTGTATTGCGACGTAAACTACAACCGAGATATATACTTCATTGGAGAATCAAGGTTATGTGTGTTATTTAATAACAATCCTATTTATTTAAGCAACTGTGAAAAAAATAATTTTCCGAACACTGGTTTTTACCCGTCACTGTTGACGAGCTAGTTATGCATAAAAGTCATTAAATAAAAGGAGTACGATTAATCAAATCGCAGTGAATTCTTAGACAAGATTATCAATTGATTTATAGCTTCCCAAACATAAATGCAAACTAAATAGTTATTGAAAGCCAATATTTTAAAATGGAGAAACAGTTAACCATTTTCTTAGCTGTTCAGAAATTGTGATGAATGCTATTGTTTGAGACAATTGTTTGAGATGGCTATACTGGGTTATACTTGGTCTTGCGAAAGACGGTGGTAGTGGCTGCTATATTTGGATGTTGGTGGCCGGTGAATGATGTGTCGATATGGCTTGGAACCCTTCCGTTGTGTCTATTTGTTACTCTGATACAGCTATTTGACCTCTGTTTCGATAGGCATGAGTCGCTGAGTGTTCTCCCGTAGCATTATTCCCTGATAACATTGTATTTCGTGTCTTCAAAAATGATGTTAACGACTTAGTTATACTAATTAGGTGCAGTAATTAAATAGTGCACCATAGAAATGTAATGACACTTCATGTCCATTACAAATTATGGAACCATCGGAGCAAATTTCTCGCCTACCTGTCCTATTCACATCGTCCTGGCTCTCTCTAACATCCGCTGACAGAACATTGTGGACGTTGCGATTCCGACTGTACAGTGATATACTGCCGACCTGGGAAAATAAATCTGTAGCGCGCAATACGGCGCACAGTATCCACGGACAGGCGACTTAACTCAGTTTACACTGCCACAAACACACATCACTGCAACTTGCGCGCCACGTACCCCAGGGATCACAACTTCCCTCCAGCCTCAGCGAAGTACTCTTACCCCCCGCAACAGGCGAAGTAAGAATTTATCGAGGTGCAAACTTCGCCGTGGATGAGGATCACGCTACGAATTCTTCATATGTACTAACTGTTCTGAAAAATCGCTTCAGTTCTT
Organism: Vandiemenella viatica; assembly: GCA_031002005.1. Taxonomy (NCBI): domain Eukaryota; kingdom Metazoa; phylum Arthropoda; class Insecta; order Orthoptera; family Morabidae; genus Vandiemenella; species Vandiemenella viatica. The sequence goes on along the minus strand of JARYHS010013631.1, from coordinate 57,518,825 downwards.
TGAGATTGTTCAGTCAAATCATTTCTCTGTAGTTGAGAATGCTATGAATGGTACACGATGTGTTATATAAAAGTTAACGTGTGTCCAGTTAAATCTAGACCCCTGCTGCTGGAATAAGGCGTAATTTTTGCCACGTACCACATCTTATTGCACGAGTATTACAATACCTATTATTTATTACATAAATTTGTCGATAATTACAGTGGCTCATTCAGATCGTAACTTCTTGTGGACGGTCAAATACAAGTTAATTATTTAGCACTGAAAGAACGTCTCGTGGTTGCAGACAGTTTCTGACCACAGTGACGTCATCATACGGTCTGCGCCGAAAAATTGAGAGACCAGTGTTAACATTTTTCTATATGTTTAATCAATCTTAAATTCTTACCAAAAGAATAGTGGTATTTATGAAGTAATTATGTCGCATCTGTTATTTGAATTTCATATTAAATATAGAACTAAACCCGTGTATAAAGGCTTCTAGAAAAACTCAAAAACTTTCGAATAGATTTCAATGAGGTTTCACCGTTTCACAGCTTAGGATCAGACTTGAAATGTGTGGTATGTCTTATGTTTTGAAGTTACATGACGCCGAATCAGTAAACGAAGATCTGAACGTATCATGCGAAACACCAAATACGCAATACCAACTAGATGTTGCATATGTTCTACTTCCTAAAAATAATACGGTATCTACCGGTTCCTTTTTTAAATTTTGGTCATTCAGTCTTCAAACTTTATGGAAGTCTGAACTGAAAGCGATCAGGAAATTACGTAAAGAGGAATGTACATAAATTGAAAATCACGAAAAAAAATGCCAGAAAACATCATTGCTCTCTAAATTATCACGGACAAACTACAATCTCTGACATCTAACTAACCTATGTGCAACTACGTTCTGCTTTTTACGTGCAAGTAAGCCTTTAGAATTATCAGTAAAAGCAATTTTGGAAAATAATCTTATATATATATATATATAATAACTAGACGTGTTTTTCCCTATTTTTCACTTTTCAGCCACCACTCCCTAGAACAGGTCACTGGTTTTTGTGTGTGGAAGAAGCATGGAGTTTCCTGTTGTGCACAACGTTGGCCGAATGTCGATAGCTGTGGGGATGTGGGAGATATGGTTAAAACTGGTCGATGCAGGGCATTTTCGTATTTCGACCAAAGTCATGTGTCTCCGTATATGCCCCTCTGCTGCCACAAGTACATAGCATAGACCAATGGTGTTTGAGTGTGGTAGTGGTATCGTGTCTTTTATCGTGTACTATGGTGGTTAGATGTCGGTAGCTATGGGGGTGTGGGAGATATGGTGGTTTGAAGTGGTCGACCTGCGGCACTTTCCTATTTCTACCAAAAACGTGTCATGGTGTATCACTTTTCAGAGAAAACTGTCTAGCGCAGTTTGTGTGTGGTAGTAGCACAGAGTCACCCATCGATCACAACGTTGGCCGAATTTCGGTAATTGTGAGAGTATGGGAGATATGGTGATTGAAGTTTGCCGATCAAGGATATTTTCGTATTTCGACCAAAGACATGTGTGTTCGTATATTTTACTTTGCTGCCTAAATTACATTGCGCAGATGACTGGCGTTTGTGTATGGTAATAGCATGTTGTTTTCCATCGTGCACTACGATGGTTAGATGTTGGTAGCTGTCAATCCAAATTCTTTACAAACACGAACGAAGTTGTGGGTACCAGCTAGTTTTGAATATTTGATATTCTGGCAACGCCGGGTACTGTGCTATTAACATATAAATCTTGGTTGCGCTAGACCTCCAATTTTTTTTAAACGTGTAACCCTAAAATTCGCTTGGTGTGATTTAGAAAATTAATGAAAAATCGAACTCTGCATAGCAATACCGGGATACGAAGACGCGTCCTCCCGAAAGCCAGGCTCGATCATTAACCGCTCTACTCCAGGCCAGATCGTTTGAATCTGTAGGCAAATGATAATCTGGCCGTTCTTGACACGTTTCCAGTTATTAATTTTTAATATAATTTTAATTGTGATGGATTGCCTGCTTTGGTGGCAAATTCCCTGTACACCTACATTTATCGTAAAATTCGAACCATCGAACGTCGAGATATAGTTTAGACGATCAAACAGAACTCATGAAAACTGTAAAAAATGGGCAGTGTCTTTCTCTTTATACATATATATAATAGTAAGGTACTGAAAATTCCATTGGTCTATCCTTTTAAGTCAGCGTCGCAGTGCTTATGCTTTGTATATGAAAGTGGAAATTGACACTTTTTCGTTTAATTATACTGTGAAATTCTGCCATGAGGAAGTTAAAAGATTCCAATAAGAATTATTGTTGTCCGGATAAGGAAATAGGGAGGCCACTCCCTTAATTCTGAGTAAATAAGGATAGGTATGTATGGGTAAACGCCTGGCGTTGAATGTAGTTTGTTGTTTGTGTTGTATTGTTGAAGTGACTGAGAGTATAAAACCCTGTATAAAACATTCAAACCTACTCTTCCGAAAGACACTAAGGGTGCCACGAAGGTTAAAACTTCCATTCGACGTACGAATCTCCGTCAACAGTGTCGTATGTTCCACTCTAAAAGCGGGAAGATTTGGGATGTAATCTAGGACTTTGGGATAGAGCCTACTGAATATGAATCATGAACCACAATCTCTTTTACTAGTAGCTACCTTGCTGACCTAGTTCTGAACGTGAAAACTTTTTCCGCCTCTTGGACTGGAACCAGCTATCCACATGACAAGCGCTGGATATTACCATGCATCCATAACAACATGATGGAACGGACCTCTGTCTATTAATCAGTGTAAATAGATCACTGTACAGGACGAGACAAACACAGAAATGAAAGTATATCCTAGTTCGCTCCTTGCAAAATAAAGCCAGTTCACTAACCATTACGCCAGCAACGGGGATATTATAGAGTTCAGTCCATTCAGTATATATAAAATTAATTTTTAGTAATGAAAGTACTCGTTATACATTCAGAGTTATTGTCAGAGAAAGTAAATAATAAATATCTTTCGTCCCCCCCCCCCCTTCCCCGTGCACAAGACGTACTCTAGTTGCTGAGAGGCGATAAACATTTGTGATCTTATGCTCTTTGCCAGTTGCTGCAGTCAGCGTGCATAATTAATGATCGCATGCCGACCTGCTATACGCGAGGCTAACATTGATTCCCTCGAAATAAATTCTAACTTTTGAATCGACTATTTTTATGAAGCTGACGCACGCAACGCCCTGACTTACAGTACATCTTTCTCAAATTTTATATCATTTGTCCCCATTTATAGTTATAGCTGCTAAAGTCATCTCAACGGATATAAGAATATTTGTCAATCAATTCAAGATTTCTTGAATAACATACTATGCCCTGATAGGTTTCGAAGACTTGCGTAATCAATAATCAATAATCAGGAATCTATAGAAAATCTCTTATTCTATGATATATGTTTCTTATATGATGCAAGTCATGTTTGAGACAATGTGAACAGCAACCTCTTTTCAGGAACTGTGTTAAATCATCATTTCATGTCATTTGTTGAAAATCTAAGATACACTTTACGGGGAATTCGACAGTGACGTGACGATAGAATATTTGTAAACTGTAATAAGTGTCATAAGATAGTGTCAAACGCAGATCTCTATTTGATGTTAATTGCAAAATAATTGTTGCAGTGGCTTAATAGTTTTGAGTTTCATTCACAGATCTCAATATTATAGAAAATTCCATATTTTTTGATTGTTTTCGACAGATTTGTATGTTTTGACTCATAATTCTACTTGTTGCCTAAATTTAAACGACAGCTTATTCAAAATCATCACTCAATTTCAAATTTTTTCCCATGTCTTGCATACATCCATAAGTCCTTATGTGTTAGATACAGTGTTACGAAATGAGTATATTGAATCAAGTACTTAAAAGCTAAATGTCGGCATAAACTTATTGTATGCTTGTGATATATAAGTTAATACGGTTAGAGATGTCACATAAATGTACAAATATAAGAGGATAATGGTAGATGTTATGCACACGAAACGTTAGATTATTTTTAGAACACTGTTCGTATGTTACGAACGTTAGCAGTAAAAGCTTTGTGTCACCTAGATTCATGATCAAAACGAACAATTCACCACTACTCAATTGAAAAGAATTGTGACTGTCGGAATTTGGATGATTCGCTTGATATCGTTCTCGCCTCTACATAATTGTCATTCAACTTGCATGCACTTAAGTTCATTTGCCACACATCGTTGTGTAAATTAGTTTATCTTCGAGAATTGCATCGAAGTCCAAGTACCGATGACTCAGAGAGCATAGCAACCACATTTTATGTTGTTATCAACCACTGAATTGGTTTCTTGTAATCCTCTGTTTCCTAAAGTACTTTAATACTCCTTCCTGGAGATCCGATGAGCGTACTATATTCGCCGGGAAATTATACACAGGGAGAAGCCTTCACAATGTAATTTAAATGGATTACTTGTTCTGGTTATATGGGTCGCATCATTAGTACGATACTTTGCCTTCTGTATCCACGTCCTACGCCTTACGAACCGAAGGACAAGCAACAGACATCAATTGTGATCTGCTGACAAATAATGGGATATTCCTTATAATACGAATCGTAATTTACCGCGGAATCGCCCGTGAAAATATGATGCATCACTAGAAGCAGCTGTCGACGTTTGATAGGAAATGGGTAATATGGTTACATCCAAAATTTTGCGCGCCCTGTTCCCAGGGCCGGCGTTAAGGGGGGGTTAAGCGGGGCAAAAGTACCCGGGGCCCGGGCCACCAAAGGGGGCCCCGTCAGCCTGGGTGCCTAAATAAATAGAAATCAAACACAAATTTTAAAATCTGCGCCAATAATTTTGAACATTTTTGTATTAAAATGTTCTGAATTTATAAAAAAAAGTGTAATGCAAAAATATCTTGGGGGGGGGGGGTGGTAGGGGGCCTAAGATCGCTTACCCGGGGCCCGAGAATCCTAACGCCGGCCCTGCCTGTTCCAACGGCATAGTTAATTTATTTTAATTTGAGAAGTAACCAAATTTCACGAGATGGTCTGAGAAATTCTCGGCCTTGGTTTTTAATAGAGATGATATACATCTTACTTGAAATTATGAATAAATTTTTGTCTCTAATTTGATCTTTTTTTTAAAATATGAGATTTTGCGGTAACATCGAACTGAATAAATTATTCAGATCACATAAAATTACAGCTACTATCTTTCAGAATTTCACAGTGGTCACGTACAATTAGTGCAACCTGGAGAAAAAGGCTTGGAGAGTGTTTAGGGGACCAATGTTCCCTCTCCGGTCAGGCGAACCAACTTAAGTTTTCCATAGTTTCCCAAAATCGCTCCTGGGTAATGTAGGGATATTGGTTCCACAAATACCATTGCCGATTTCCTACCTGGTCTTGTAAAAAATGGTATAATAACAGTAAAGATATCGCTGTCGAAAAACCACAATGCGCGCTAACCAAATAAAAAAATGTTTCTGAAACAGCTTATCTGAAGTTACACCGATACATCAGTGGCAGCAAACAAATGTTGTACTCGCATATTTTTTTCCAGAGTCTCACAGAGAACAATTCGTAAAATAATTTTCTAAATCACTCGGGCTAGTTGCCTTTCCGATTTTCCGATACATACCACCAAAAGCTGACGTCCTTTGAGCTGAACTGCAGCGTAACCTGCTTTAGACAAGCAGGCATTCAATGTTGGCCGGCAAAATTAAGCGAGAAACGTTGTTCAACTAATAATAATACCAGTTAACGAGAGCTGACTTTCAATAACTGATAGAAATCTTGATTAATTCAACAATGGAGTAGTCTTCCTCACACTACCTATATACAACAATCCCAGTTCCCCCAATCTGTCTTGTTCGGTTAAGACTGCCATATTATAGGAAACAGTCAGCTCTTGTATACGATCTTAGCCACGAAAAATTGTATTTATCATTGTGAGTACAGTTTAATGTTGCGAGAAACTGCCGAAATTGTTATTATTATTTATTAAATCCGTTTCTGTGAAAAGGTATTACAATTTTGCCAAGAAATTACCGGTTGTTCATTTTAAAACATTTATGCAGTAACTACTTCAGTGTATGTTTCGGCTTTAGCATCAGTATACAGAATTTAGATAAAACTTCAAACTGTACAAAAAAAAATAAAAATAAAAAAATAATAATAATAATAATAATAATAATAATAAAAAATCCCTGCAATGTTTGTTCACATTTGCCAATTTCATTTAATATTAGCGGTTAACCGCGACTTCGTACGCGTGGAATTAACATTTTATTGCAAGAACTGGATATAGAATGCTCTAATTTGAGTAAAACGTGTTCATACATAAACTGACTGCGAGGTAAACAAAACCTGAGTGATCGATATACCATTACAGAGACCTACACATGATATCCGTCTGCCTGTTCGGTTAGTTTTCAAAATTTCGTGATAAAATATGTTACTTGTCCAGAAATGCATCTTTCGTCGTTTCTAAAGATATATAGTATTGCCTTGTGAAATTTCATCAAGCCGTTTAGACGTGAAAGCGTGACAGAGAAAAAGAGTTACTTTCTCATTTATGATAATTAGTGTAGATTTGTGGTACGAAAATGTTTTAAAGCTTGATAACAATGTACGAATGTGAATTAAGCCATCAGTAGTGTTAACTTTTCCGATAGATTAGTAAAAACTGTACTTTGGATGTAGTTTCAGAACATTCCATGTTAAACGAATTCTCGCCAAATTTTGGACCCGTGCACAGTGCTGTATGATACTTATGTCAACAAACGTTTTGAAGTCACTCTGCCTTTACAGTTGATTACTTTGATATAGAGATGTTGTTCCTCCGAAGTCATTTATTGTAAGTCAAGTCTCGTGAAAAAAGGTTCAGTATGTCCAGTAATTGATTAGTTGATTGCAGGTTAAATCTAACGCTAGCTACTTATCCATTCACTACAGTATTCCTCTTGATTACTAAAATTATTTCGTTATTACAGGAAATAACTTCACTACAGTTAACAATCTGATTAACAGCACACTGATTTACTTTTGTTAATCATTGAAACGTGTTACATTGGACAGCTAGAAAGTCGAAAAATGCATGTAGTGCAAGATAAGCAAAAAACATTATCAATTTAATTATCAACAATGTAGTAATTACAACAACTGATTGAAACAGTACGAAAATGATTTTATTTGTTAACAGGAACTATTCAGAAGCCCTGAGAAGTAATTTGAACGCACCGAATAATTTGATTACTTAAAAAACAATTGTACGCTTGTACTTCGGTTGTCATCCGTTTGAAAATTATTTAAATATGATTTAATTAGGCGTAAAAGTAGATGTTACGTTAAATTTGTTTAATGGTAATGTAAACTATGACGCATTCAATATGAGAAAAATTAATGTCCATTGAATATTTATGTTGAAGTAACGTTTCCACCTGGCAAAGTATGATTACTTGGTTACAGCAAGAATCATCTGGTGACCAAACAACCTGCAAATGATAAACGGTTCTCTTACCCGATCATCGCCGTTGATGATGGTTCTTTGGGTCAACATTGATTTAAACATAATTATTTTTTAAATATTATACCTAGAGTCCTCAAAAAATATACATATGGAAGAATGCACAAAAAATGGCTTTAGCAGCAAACTCCAAGCCGTAAGTAGAAGCGATAATAAGGTGTACTTGAAAGACTTACCTAAAACACAGATTTCGGTGTTACATGGCTTTCCAAAATTATTCCAGACGAAAGGCGTGATGTTTCTTTCAAAAGTTCGAGGCTGAATTCTGTCCCGTTTCTTACCCCTACCCCTCCCCATCCTCTCCAGGCTCTAATGATACCGCCGTCGACAAGTCATAAAGCCAAGCTAGACGGAAATATATGTATATATAACGTATATAAATTGACAGAATTTTTTTTGGAAAGGTCACAGTTTTTAAAGTCTCTTCATGGAAGAAAATTTATGTTCTTCAAAGGATGAATGTAAAACGTTTATAAACGAAAGTAAGGAGATTTTTTACTGGTTATTTGAGAAAAACATTAGTTAATATGCAAGAAGATGGTAATTTCTGGTGTGGGAATTAAAGTGTGAGGGCAATTTCGTTTCTACTGGTGGAAAGTGCCGGAGAAAAATTGCTGACAGGTGCCCCTAACGTAAAGAAACTTTTAGAAGTAGGAAAGTTTACTCTCATCCGAGTTTGCATCTCTTCACATCGTTGTCCGTAAGAACCTTCCTCTGCAGCCACCTGGTCTGTGACTCTGAGATACTGTACAAACCGCGTGCAAACAGGAAGTTACAACATCAGAACTGTTCGAAATTTTGTATGGGATTCAAGTTGAACACGTAAATTCCCTTCTCCCCATTAATAACACTTTTTTTGTTGCAAACGACTATAACGAAAGAGAAAAATATTCAATGATCTTTGAGTTACCTCTGCAGCAGTAGCGTAGAAGAAAAATTATCTGGAGTGTGCCTGCTCATCATCACCCATGGTAAACGAGTATTATCGAACACACGGCTGCGCAGAAAAGACTCTGTGGTTTACGAAAGCCAGTATTTAAACTGAAAAATAAGAAATTAAGCTAAATGCAAGTAAATATATCATGCAGGTATGTTTTCTTTACTGAAAGTTTTAGGCGCGGTAGAGAAAATCGCAGAAGATCGAGAATAGTGGAGAATACCTGTGTGTATGAATAAATGCTACGACAAAATATCCTTCAGGGCAGTAAATAAAAATACATCTTAAACAGAGTTTGGCTTTTGTAGGTCTGTAACCAGAATACCTTAACGACTTTTCACAATTAATAGATTAGCGCCTAAGCACACTATGTCGACTGTCGCGTTGGCGATTCTGAGATTAATTTGGTTAGCTATTAAGAATTTTACATTCTCGTAGAAGGAAAAGCTCCAGTACTCACATTGATACAATAAGCAGCAACATACCACGTCATCAATCCTACAGACGCGAATTTTTAGCACTGCAATGCTAACAAAGCTGAAATAAACAAAGCAGAAACGTGATATCTTTTTCGTTATGAGACAATAACATGCGGGTAATCAATATGGAACGCTGTAAAAGCGACAAAAGGAGAAATGTGACACATGTATCATACGCTGAACTTTTGTGAGGGTGTGCAACGTACGCTAAAGGTCACATTGGATGCCATACCTTCATTTATGCATTGAGACCTCTCACGCGTTAGATTATCGCGCTTGACCTGATATTCCGTGCAAAATGGAGGCGTGTTTCTGATCTACAAATGAGAGTGTGACGAACGTCTCATAAATAATTTATCACTCTAATCCATTAAATTAAATTCCTTCATGCAATACTTACTTTCACTCTCTTTTTATTTTAGGTCGTATAATCTAGGTCAATTTTAATTCCAGAATAACAACCTAAAAAAAGAGTTAGATCAGTTACAAATCAACTGTTCCTGCTCTTGGATACTCCATATTCCAAAAACGTTAAGAAATATCTTCATATGAGATAATATGCAGATTTGTGCTTATAGGTTAACGTATCTGATTATATTTAGGGTTTGTAATCCCTGTTTGACCGTGCTCATTAGAACAACACCATATTGAAAACATGGAGAGATAGCGGTTCCAGATTTAAACCTCAGTCCCGTAGAATCAACGGTTTTAATTACAGTTTCTAGGGGTTTTTTTGTAATAATTAATGCTAACTCTGCAATGATCCCCAATTCCATAAAAATTTACACTGTGCGTTAAGATATCAACACCTAACTAACAGAACACATTTTTCATTCTTCACGGACAGATGTCAACGTGTGAACTTTCGCCTCTCCACGACGCTTTGGCACCGGATTGACTAAATGCAGTCCCTGAATATCGTGGGAAATAACGTCACATAATGTCATTAAATGGCAAAGAAAGCAAAAAGGTCTTAGTTTTATGATCAATAATATTCGGATTTTGATTTAAATGTTTCTCTTACAATTGTTTAACACGTTTAAATGGTTGATGATATTAAGTTGCTTTGATACCGACAGCCTTTGCGCACTATCAGTCTCCATCGCTTTCACCTTATCTAAATCGGTCATCACACCAAGGGAACCTATAATTTTCAGCAGAATCACATTACAGGAGGTATCCAGCTAAATCCACATACACAAACGTAACTTTGTGAGTTGAAAGAGACAGGTTATGGATCCTTAAATAGTATAAACCGACATTTTAACCAGAGACATTTCGATGTCCTATCATAGACTATAACTTTGAACGAGCAAATCGACAGAAATCGGATTTAGTAATGCTGATTTTGTCCTTGACGTATGGCAAATCGACGGTAATCTGAGTTGAATATTTTAACAACAGTGCAACTATTGCAAACATTGGGTTTAATGTCATTATAATGGTAACCAATCTTAAGTCACAAAAGCCCCCTTGAATTGAAATCAACTTCAATAAAGCCAGTTATTCTAGGTTCCCTACGAGACCCGATTGAGAAATTATGAAGGAAATCTTAAAGTATGACATAGTTTAGCTGAAAATTCTTTAATTGTTCTTTGATGGTTATTCGAATAATTGTTAAAAGTTTTATATTTAAGAACTCGGAGTCCAGCTTGCACTTTTCCATGACTCTCATAGTCTAATCACAGGTGGGGGTATAAATGATGATTTTGGATATTCGTATGATTGTGAAGCTCTTACATCAATTTCAGATTACCATTTATAATATTTAATGTACTGTGATTGGTTTCTGCAAGTGTATGTTATCATATTGCACTGATTCCTTCAGACACTGTAGTTTCCAGGCAGAAATATTTCTTTCTTTATGAATAGTAAGAATAATAAGCTAAAATCAATCTGATTTTTCGTTTAAAGAAGATACGGCAGAAGTCCACCAGTGTATTGTGTCTTTTACTGGTTCAGGAATCTGTAAAGGAGCCAAGTTAAAATCGTAGGCTCCGCGGCCAGGCCGTTCTGACTAGGGGTAATCAGTGATCTTTGATAGTTTTAGTCTATTAAATTCGTTCGTGGAATAATTATGAAAAAATATATTGTGGTACACGTTAGTTGATTAGTGATACCCGGATACTGAGGACAAACACATTAAGAAAAATCAATAGAAACCCTATTGATACGTCATTCAGGATCATTAATATAATTCTATAACATAATTCGCTCAAATATTTTACATCAAAAGGCAAAGTATGAATAAAGATCTGATTCCTTTTAAGGCAGTAGGTTGCGTTTGATCTTTTGATTCACAACTGTCTAAACGAATTAAATCCTTGACACATTACATATACAGATATCTCTGATCACTTTCCTAGTATCCAATACTTACGACGTTTATTATTGTATTGTGACATTTCCTTCTTGATATATATTATTTATTTATTTTCTGCTGGCACAACTGAGCGATCTGGCTGTATTGCGTTTTTTTTAATGCTGTAAAACTCGTTTCTTCATTGACATATACTATAAATATTTGTTTTGTTTCAGGTATGTTTTCGAGTAATAAACTTCCGTCCTCAGTACACTCTTCATGGCACGGTCTGAGGTAATAGTCCGAAATCCGCCTGCATGATTTCTACATCCATCTGTTTTTTTTAATTGAAATGCAATTTTATGTATAATTCTTAATAACAGAATACGGTTCTGCCAGGTTGTCTATCAAAATATGCCTGCAAGTACTTTTAGATAAAATTTCAAATTTTTTTTTTTTTTTTATTTCGTTCATTTGTTTTTTAGAATAAATTAGAATCCATTTCCAAGAGATACATGTAAAAAACTTAAAAAGTTTGGGTTGCCTATGTAAAAGTAGCCGCAAGTAGGGTAGACAGCTGTTAAAGATATGTAAGAGAGAGAGAGTTTGCGCACGATTCCGTCTGATATGATTTAAAAAATAAAAAACTATACGACAGGCAGCTTGTTAGCTGTGTTTTTCCGTAGGCTTTGCGCCACAACATGAGCATCCGAGCGTGTCACCTTCCTTGGAGGCACCTGCAGGCTGCCTCTGGAGACGGACTATCAGATTGCTGACCGAGGCCGCGACAGCGAGTGTCGCATTGCACTTAGCCTTCTGGTCCCGCGAGTGACAGCGAATCTGCTGCGGTTTGTTCCAATAACAGATACTACTTCTGTTTCCACTCGTCCCAGAGTCTCCTTCCCACTGGACCGATCGCCTAAAAACTGTCTAAAAGTGTAAATCGTTTTATCTGAGCACCCGCAAATCAATTTAAAATATCCCAAACAATTTTATATAAAATGGGGATTTTGGCTTGTAACCAAAACTATATCCTGCCGTACTGGTGTTGGACAAATGTAACTTAATCTGGCCAATCGAAATCCTGTAAGAAAGGACTCGTTATTTTTGCTCTTCTATACAATTATCAATCTTTTAATGACTGTGTCTTAACCTATTTATTACTTATTAGTCCTTAATATATCTTGGTAGTTTTTCCAAAGTCATCTTTTTAACTTAGATGATCTACACAGACGGAAAAAAAAATCCCAACACCAAGAAAAAATTATTGTAGAGTAATGAAATTTGGACAATGCATTTGTCAAGTTAACATGTTTAATTGATTAAATTTTCAAGATCACAGGTTAATTTAAGCTCAAGAAAATGCATTTCAAATGTGAAATACTGTTAAATTAATAGCCGGTGTAACCTCCAGAATTTTGAATGCAAGCCTGCAAACGTGAATGCATTGTGTCATACAGGTTTCGAATGTCACTTTGTGGTTTGGAGTTCCATGCTTGTTGTACTTGTGCTGTCAATACTGGGACGGTCAGTGCTGGCTGTGGATGATGCTGGAGTTGTCGTCCAATGATATCCCATACGTGTTCAATTGGAGACAGATCTGGTGATCTCGCAGGCCAAGGTAACATGTCGACACTCTGTAGAGCACGTTGCGAGACAACAGCGGTATGAGGGCGAGCGTTATCCTGTTGAAAAACTCCCCCTTGAATGCTGTTCATGAATGGCAGCACTACAGGTTGAATTACCAGACTGACGTACAAATTTGCAGTCAGTGTGTTTGGTATAACCACAAGAGTGCTCCTGCTGTCATAGGAAATTGCTCCCCAGGCCATGACTCCAGGTGTAGGTCCAGTGTGTCTAGGCCGCAGACAGTTTGGTTGCAGGCGTTCCCCTGGCCTCCTTCTGACCAACACTCGGCCATCACTGGCACCAAGGCAGAACCTGCTTTCATCAGAAAACACAACAGATCTCCACTCCGTCCTCCAATGAGCTCTGGCTTGACACCACTGGAGTCGCAAACGGCGATGGCTTGTAGTCAGTGGAATGCACGCTACAGGGCGCCTGGCTCGGAGCTGTCCTTGAAGTAACCGATTTCTAACAGTTCGTTGTGTCACTGTGGTACCAACTGCAGCTCGAATTTCTGTAGTGCTGCCATTCATGAACAGCATTCAAGGGGGAGTTTTTCAACAGGATAACGCTCGCCCTCATACCGCTGTTGTCTCGCAACGTGCTCTACAGAGTGTCGACATGTTACCTTGGCCTGCGAGATCACCAGATCTGTCTCCAATTGAACACGTATGGGATATCATTGGACGACAACTCCAGCATCATCCACAGCCAGCACTGACCGTCCCAGTATTGACAGCACAAGTACAACAAGCATGGAACTCCATACCACAAAGTGACATTCGAAACCTGTATGACACAATGCATTCACGTTTGCAGGCTTGCATTCAAAATTCTGGAGGTTACACCGGCTATTAATTTAACAGTATTTCACATTTGAAATGCATTTTCTTGAGCTTAAATTAACCTGTGATCTTGAAAATTTAATCAATTAAACATGTTAACTTGACAAATGCATTGTCCAAATTTCATTACTCTACAATAATTTTTTTCTAGGTGTTGGGATTTTTTTTTCCGTCTGTGTATTATGTTAGCTCCCGGATTACAATCTCCAAAACAATATTTTTTTCCTCCCTCAGTCTCTGAAATATAGCGTTTATACCACCTTCTCATGCTATTTACTCTCTTACTTCAAAATATTTTTCAGTTAGCTTCCACCAAATAACTCTGCGTATTAAACAAAACACCATTTTTATTATTTAAATTTTCGTGCTAATCACGAAGCAATTACAGATATCACTTATGTATGACTTTTGTTCGCCACCATAATAATCTTTATATAATACAGTCGACTTTTCCTCTTACAGTTAAATCAATGTGTACATGATTTATGTTGCACCAGTCATGCTACCAACGCATCATTACGCCAATTTCAGATTTTTTTATTTTTTTTTGTCTCCATTCTTGTCTTAATATTTATTTCTTTGATTCGGCTTCAACGTCATCAGTAACTCATTGCCTTCAATTATTCTTATATCATGAGCATAGTATATTTGCAAGCCACAAAAAGCAAAATAAATACATTACTTTGTGTTTATACTTATTAATATGTTAAAGTGACGTAAGATCCCTAAGGCTACACGAAAAATCCTCATTTGGACCATACCAATTTCTAATTTGTGGAAGGCTCTCTTTTAATTGTTTAGACGTATCCGGATTTAAACGAACTTGAAACAACAAATCGGTGGAAGCTTTTCTCATTCCTCTTTCAGTTTACGTAATATTTTCAGCCGAATACCTCGAGAGTGTATAAAGCTCTCTTGTAATTGCTTGATCTTCATAAATTATAACCAGTATTCTCAGGTTGTCTTCTCATGTACTCTAATCTCTCTTCCTAAACATTTATCTGTTCTGTCAACCAAAAAACTCATCAGTAGGCTATATGTCATAATTTAACAAAGACTAATCCGCAGAAATTCCTTTATTTTCTTCTTCTGGTAAGGCGCTGCTAATCTCTCTTTTAATCAGATGAATAGGTTGTTGCCTCTAAACTGCCTGGGGAAAAAAGACGAGACATTAATATTTTTTTTTTTTCTAGCTTGCATATATGAAGCTCCTTAATTTAAGAAAATGCATAATAAAATTCACCTGAATAAGATAAATATCTAACTGATCTGAGTATTCTTTACCGTTCCTCATTCCCAGAGTCCATAATTTCGGAATATTACAGCCATTACTCCACATGCACTGCCGAGAAGTTTCTGATTTTAACTGGTGCCTTTGGTTCACAATTTAATTGTAAGAGAAAAGCTTTATGCTCCACCTAGCCCGCTTTCATTTACCATTAGGTCCCAAGCAGCTAATCTAGGTGGAAGTGCAACAGAGAGTATTGGCCCTCGAAAATCATATTGGGACTTGATGAGTCGTTAAATAAAGTGGAGAAAGTGTTGGTGTAAATATTTTACGCTTGAGATTGGTGCTGTCGTAAAATATGGTCATTGCCTAGACCAAGTGGAAAAGAAGATGATATATTGAGAGTGTAAACGATTCTGTGGAACCCTTAAGGAAGAGGCTAGGTATACCTCGGATGCGCGAATGCACTAGCGACCAATCCAGATGATGTTGGACGCAGTATTCATAAGAAAGTATGTTGTGGAGTTATCTAGGTTTACGGACGAGGTTGAACGTTGGGCGAGAATTGGAAAGAGAATTTTGCCGTTCACTGCAGCGAATGGGTTAGCGCGCTTGTCTCGATTTACAGGGATCACCGATTGGTTTGTCAAACAGGATGCACGTTTTCTGTTGAGTTCTATTTCTAGTTTGCACTTTGTGGGTAACTTACACAAGCACATGGCTATAATAAACATAGAAGTAGAGCTGATTCTGTGTGGTAGTTTAAAATGTATACTACATAATAAAATTCTAGAAAATTTGCGTCTATACATAAACTTTATTTAAAAAATAATAATATTAATTGCAAAGTTCTTTACCGGCTATAAATATACCGAAACTGAAAAATTTATATTATTATTATTATTATTCTGCCCGCGCGTAACAAAAAACCAATGAATGGATATCAACGAAACTAAACACAGTTAAATAACCACTTAAAAAAATAGAAAAATCATTTGCGCTTGGGTGATTTATTATTAATTATTAAATTAATTTTTTTCTGTTATGATGGGATAACTTCAATTTTACATTGAAAAATAGAATATTCGAGATTGCACATGAAAATTACGAATCACGTGAAAATTACGAATCTAAGTCAACACACAAATCTTGTTATCTCTAGTAAAAAAATGTTACATAAAATTTTCAAATAAAAAAAAAAAAAATCGGGTGGCACTCAGGAAAGCTCAGATTTACTATCATTACATAAAAAATATAGAGCCACTGGGAAATTCTTATCTGCACAAGGCTACCTGTCAGAGCGTGTTCAGTTCGATCGAAATGAAGCAATGCATTGGAAACACTATTCTTCGTATATTACCGTTTAGATGTGTGAATACTTCGCCGCTGCTTGTGTGACGATCACTATCACCACCCATCCACTATACCACCTCACAGTGTAGGCGGGTCAGGTCGATGCACTAGTAATGTGACACCTTGAAATATCGACGGACTGTATGTTGCTAGACAGATAACACACTCCAGGCTCCGGAGTTGCTTTCAATGTTTTAAGGCAAAGCACTGTATGCACAGGTAAAGCAGACAAGGAAACTCCACGCACTCTGGAGTAGCGGCCAACACACTCACTGCGGCCACAAGTACTCTCTCAGTACTTAGAACACTCGTCTCCGGCGCCAGTGTGTACGCCCATACACACCTAATTCTACCACCGCGCCAGTCTCCCTGTCGACTTCCTCCATCCAGTACGACCGCCAAAACCAGAAAACAGAAAAAAATCTCACTGGCGATATTTATTTTGAACCTTGTTCTTAATTGTACATTCAAATTGCCACCCTGTTCATTTTCACCAATCTCTGCTATACACGACAAAACTTGGCTTCTGTCGCCCCCTCCATAAACAGCACTCCCAACTTTCTATGAATGGAAACATCCTGCTTATTGTGGAGTTTCTCTTGACCACTGTCCAAGATATTTATGGGAGGCTTGACACGGATAAGTGAGGACGTGCCTAAATTTGCCAATAACCTAAGATTTCTGCTGCTGTGTCGCACTTACTTTTATTTGAAAAAATGAGTCGGTATTTTTCTAATTACAATAGACACATCATATGGAATCGAAAAACATACAGGATACTTTTTATCCCTGTTAAGCCGACCACACACAGAACCGGGCGGGGCAGGGCGGGGCGGGGCGCGACGAGTCGCCTGACTTGCCCTGTCGTGCTGCTGTCACACACAGAACGAGGTGGGGCACGACAAGTCAAACATTTAGCAAATTTTCTTCATGGCCCCAGTCACCTGTCAGTGAACTCAGTGGGAGCATACTGGTGTGTAGTGTATCATTTTGAAATGGATGAAGATGAGGAGACTGTTTTGTTAATTTGGAACTATCTGCAGCTCTTGGACCACAATGTTAACAACAGAGAGATGTGGGTACACCCTATAAACCTGAAAAGGAATATAGGAAGTTTTATTTCTGAGTTTCGAGCCGAACCCAGACAAGTTTTTTAATTTCGACATTCGACTTTGTACTTGAGAGCATTCGGAGCAGAATAGAAAAGCAAAATACCAACTGGAGAACAGCCATACCCCCAGAGGAGCGGCTTTTGATAACCTTAAGGTATGTATGTTGGTCCTCTTTTTCCTCAACCATATAATAACATAGTCATATAAATGTTAAATCTTACAGTCAAACATGGCACACATAAAAATCAGTCGAATATTCGAAACACAACACAACCAGACCGCGAGATAGTGGAGCCCGGGGAGGGAGGGTGGGTCCCGTGACAGCGCATGCGCAGAACGTTCTACCCGGCAGCGACTTGCCCCGGGGCATAATTTGTTTCAGCTTCGCATTTTGCCCCGGGGCGTCTTTTCGACGTGCCCTGCCCCGCCCGGTCCTGTGTGTGATGCTCCATAGGCACCCGTGCGTTTCCCGTCGCACAAGACGCCCCGGGGCAAAATGCCCTGCCCCGCCCTGTTCTGTGTGTGGCCGGGCTTAGGTACAATGTTCTTGATGATACAGAGGCCAAAACTAAAAATTTTGGTATTTTTCTCAATTTGTGCACAGATCAAGAAGAAATAATGAACGCATTTCAACGAAACGACAAATACAGGAACCTTACGTTATAGGTTCACATATAGGATCTTTCTATGCTGATAGATAACCTATCTGCCTAAGAAAACATCGAGACATCTACGAAATTCAAAACAGTGTATGGGTTTTAATGAAAGGTAGCACACTGAGATTTTAATAAGTTCCAATCGTAATCATCATAAAATTTATGCAGCAAAGAAAAACATAGTGGTTGTTTTAAACGTAGTATAGATACGTAAGTATATAGGGAAATAATTGAGTTACTTTCTCAGAGATGGCAACATTAAGCTTTGTATGTGTTAACCGTGTGTTTAAATCATAAAAACTACAATAGATTGGCTTTGTGATTCAATTGAGGATTTTATATCAGAGATAATATGCATATAAATAAGGCATCCTGTTAGTACACGCTCCAGGCCTGACAACTTCTGCTTATAAAGAAGTTTCGTGAACTGTACTGAAATGTGCTTGTGGGTCATTTACGACCATAAATCTTCCAAAGTAGTGGCAGTTTCAAGGGGCGGTAGAATTAAATTATGTGTACTAACGCTTTTCAAACATTCACCATAAAACATAAAGTCATTAGGAAAATAGTATATGCAAGAAAGCGGAAAATACAGGGCTGCTCCTTCATTGTTGATCTTTGGTGATCAATCCTTGGATTGGTCTGAAGCGGTCCTGCATTCAGCTCTATTCTCCGCCCCCTTCTTCGCATCAACACATTTCGTGCAGCCAACTTCTTCCATTACCTTCTGGATGTATTTTAGCCGTGGTATTCCTCGATATCTCTTTCCTTCTCCACTCTCTCCAGTAATGTTTTCACTAATCTCTCATGTCAAATCAATATTGTCCTCCGCCTTTTTATACTTCTCCGTACAATGTTATATTCTCCTACCCTCTGAAAATCTTCTTCGTTAGTAATCATGTCCCTTTTACTAATCTTTAACATCCTCCTGTAAAACCATTGTTCCAATGAAATTAGTCTTCTTTTCCTACGCAGGTAATGTTTTAGCACAGATCTCAATTTCCACATGGGTGAAGTCGAGGACAGAGCAGGTAGGTGATAAAATTGATCTTAATTTTTTTTTAATATTTGGAACAGTAAAGGCAGGACCGGATTTACACGTGGTCAGGTGCAAGGTGTTAGACGAAACGTGTAGTGGGAGGAGCAGAGCCTGTGAACTTTTCCCGTCGATGCTGGCCGGCGCGGCGCCTGAATACTGATTGTCTGCAGCGAGCCTCACCATCCAATCGCGGCCGTACTGCGGACTTGCTCACAATCAGAGCACGTCCCACTACTGTGTACGTTAAATAAACTGCGCCACCCGGGGGCACCTCCCCTCGAAATATTTCTCCCTACTCTGAAGATCTCATGCCTGCTTCCGTCTCGCCACTCAAGGTGCTGCGTGTCGCTTTTTACAATCGTTTACTAGAATATACACTGTTACCATTCTAAAGATGCAGTTCAGCAGATGAAAGGAAATATCAGTTATTCATTACAAACAAACCTGGAAAACTGTAAAATGGTAATAATACAAATTTATATTTCCTACTTTTTTCTCCGCAGCCGTTAGGTTGGTGTGTACTTTTTCTTGGGAAATTTTGAAATTTATGTTGTAACCGCTAGCTTCCCTCAATGATGGAAAAGTATACATGTATACATCATAGCTCAGTGTGATATGTTTTTTGTGCTGTGAATCGATCAAAATGGAAGAAGGGAGAGGGTAGAATCCACTGCTGCAAATTCAGGCCTTCTGTTCCGAAGGTCATGAAAGGGGCCGCCAGGTTTAATATCCCGATCCGACGGACTAGTCACCGTAAATAGTGTCGTATGCCATTGCTCCTTATCCACGGCTTTGGTGTACACTCTGTGTGATTAGGAATCGTGCACCACCGCATCTCCTACCTTGCTGGCCAAATCCTGATGAAGGAAATTTCTTCAACCACCACGACTTGAGCCTCCTAACCACTAGTCATGCGCGAGGCCCTATCACCGTGTAACACTCATACGTCCTGTTAAATTGTAAAGTTTTAGGAAATAAGATTGAATAATATTTATTTTGTGTGTAATGAATATAAAGTGATGTTATGAAACATTAATAAGATGGTTTCGTTAAGAATCTTTGACAGCAAAAGAATAATGTCACACTCATACGTCCTGTTAATTTGTAAAGTGTTAGGAAATATGATTGAATAATATTTATTTTGTGTGTAATGTATATAAAGTGATGTTATGAAACATTAATAAGATGGTTTCATTAAGTATCTTTGACAGCAAAAGAATAATGTGTGAGCTGATCACGGAGATTACGTAGAGGATAAATAATAATGAAGAATGGAAATAGATGAATAGAATGACGTAATTGAGTGGATCTGGAAAAACTGGAAATTGTGCCAGTAGGAAGTAAAAGGATAATGTATTATAATTAATTTTGGCAGCCAAAGAGAATACTGATGTTATTGAAGTTGTGAAATGTTAATTGTTCATACTGCATAAACTTATGTATAGTGTGGAAAAATACAAGAAGAATTCTGTAAAATTATTGATTATATAAAAAAGGAAAAATTCTGAAATAATTCCAAGTACAGTATAAAAGTTACTTTTAGGTGTGAAGAATGATAGAAAAGAATTATAACCGGAAGAGGAAAACTGAGGACGAGGGTTGTATTTTAATTGCTGGTTTTACAATCAGAAGTTGAGACGATTGCTGATGTCGTCGCTTTGTACATCATAAGAGGATTAAAGTGGGGCAGGGTTTTAGACATTTCCATAGGGTCTGCAGAACGTATACAGTTGGTTAGGTTAACATGGAATAAAGATAAATGCCAAAACGAGTCAGCGCATTAGATACACAAAGTAATATGTGTTAGTACAAAGTGGAGGAGCAAAAAATTAATATGCTTATAATTTGACAACTAACTCAATTTGAGAAGTTAGGATGGATTGGGCTTACCTGTTTTCTTTCCTTATGATTTTTTTTTCCTATGGATATTGGCAATAGTCTTTAAAAGGAACCATACCGACATTCGCCTGGAGTGATTTAGCGAAACTATTTAAAACCCGCAGATGACCGGGCCTGGATTCGAACCAGCGTCCTCCCGAATACTAGGCCAGAGCGTTAACACTCACCTACCCCGCCACCATGCTTGGTTTGGGCTTGCGGCTAGGAGGAGTTGAAACTTTAGACTGTGCTGAGGGGATGTGCCAGGGAAGGGAACGAATCAGAATACCAAGTCTTCGTCAGACCCTTGTTTGAGTATGATGGACGATATGGTACCCACAGTATGGGTATCGAACACGCAGGCTGCAGATTAGTCCAAGGGAAGGTAGATTGATTTTTTGTTAAAATTACAGCCAAACACAACCTGCGACTCGTTTTTTTTGTTTTTGTTTTTTTTTCTGCTTTACTTCTCTCAACATCGAGGTCTTTAGAGACGGGAAAGGATGGGGGCAAGAAATGGGAAGGAATTCGGCTATGACCTTTTTTTAAGGAAGCATCCCGGCATTTGCCTGGAGTGATTTGGGAAACCATGGAAAACTCAAATCTGGATGCCCGGATGGGGATTCAAACCGCCGTCCTCCCGAATGCGAGGCCAGAACGCTATCCGTTACACCACCACGCTCGGTGCGATTCGTATGAGGAAAGAGCTGTGTTGGAAGTGATTGGAATACAATATGTGACGTAATAGGTTGCTGGGAGTGTATAAGGTATAGATTGGCTGTGAGACCTGGATGGACATTTGGGGAAGAAAAACTTTTGTTTTACATTTGAGGGATTCAGAGATTGTAACAACCATAGTGTGATATGATGAACATTTTAACTCGAAAATGGAAAAAAAATTGAAGTGATAATTGAGGTAGTAGTAAAGTAGAAGTGTATACAAATTCCGGCTGGGTGATACACTTCAACGCAATTTATTAATAATGACACTTATTATGGCTAAATACTCGTCAATATGGATATTTTAGAGTCAGGCTAAAAGTGAGAGGTGGGAAAGGGAGTTTCAGAGAAGACTTTTCCTAGGAAACATTACGCATAGAACTGGAGAGATTTTGGTAAATCTTGGAGCACTGGCATCTGCATGGTCGCACCGGGGTTCGAACCATTGTTCTGCCTATACCTAACTGCTCACACATATTAATCACTAATAAACAATAAGAAACATATATATAATGAGATAAACTGAACGTAAAACACTGGACACAAAATATGGAAAAATCAACAGAGTGACCGAGTTTAAATACTTAGGCGAAATTATCAATCCAACAGGACTCTAAAGGAAGGCACAACAAAACAGACTCAACATAATTAAAAAGGCTTTCGGACAGACCTGCAACATCTACAACAAAAAGAACATAGCAATTAAATCAAAAATTAGATACTACAATACAGTTGTTAAACCCAACGGTCAATACGCCACAGAAACACACACACTAAACTCTAAGAGGGATATCGAGAACATCCAAAAAGAAGAACGAAGAATAATCAGGAAAATTATTGAACCAACCAAAACTGAAGAAGGCTACAGACTGAAGTCAAACAAAACAGTAGTCCCACTCAAACATACAATAGCCAACGACATCAGAAAATGCAGACTAAACTTCTACGGTCACATCTACAGGATGCCAGATCACAGATTAACTAAGCAGATATTCAAACTCATGCAACCATTAAAAATGCCTAACAGTTGGTTCGATCAAGTAAGACAAGACCTGGAAAAGCTAAAATCAAGAGTTCGGAAATCCTAGATCGTAAAATCTTCAGACAAAAATTTCACGACTGGGTAGTTATGCCAGAAATTAAAGCCAAGAAGACCGGCACAATATGGACAGAAGAGGGAAAACTTGCCTTCAGTAAACGGATGCGAGAATACTGGAATGGCAAAAGAAACTCAGACAGAAAATGACTACGTTTTGCGTGATCTGTATAGGTCTGTTCGCATAAAATAAAATAATAATAATTAGATATTATCTCAGGATGTGAAGAGCTTGAGGGCTGCATCAAACCAGTCGAGAGATTGATGACAGGAAGTAAAAAAGAAAAATCCAACGGAATTCCGCGTCTCGATAACAACACGGCAGAACCGTTGGGATACAACCAGGGTCCCTGTGCCGTGACAGGCTGTTAATTGGTAGCACCTGTTAATTGTATCGGAGTTGGGAACAACTTTAGATAACAGCACGCCTCATTAATCTGGCTGTAGCGCCGTTCCGTTTGAGTGATTCTCCACGCTGATAAATCGCGCACTCACAGTCACAATTTCACAGCCGGCCCTTTAATTAATCGGTCGATGATCACTTTCACTCACGCATAATTGCTGGCGAAAATCGCGCCAAAGACAGCCGGCGGAAAACTGATTTCATTGCACGCTTGATGGGCGGTGATTCGTATCAGCAGTGTTTTCATGCGTTCAAACATTTAGTACGTACCGATATATTAATTCCTGTTCACGTCAGTGATGGGTTGTAATATAAGCATTAATGAACGCTCGATGGGTTCAAACAGTTCTTCGCTCTTGGCGTGTCGCTCCCAGTCCATTTCATCCTACCGACGCTTTATGAACTGGGTAGTGAATATGTCAGAGTATTTGATTCCAATAGTTTCATTCTTTTTTCGGTTGATAATCAGGTTTTAACTCGCCTCGTTGCCTATGTAGCGCAGTAATTGTTCGTAACTTTCTCAACAAGGGATTAGCTGGTTTGAGCTCTGTCATGGTGTAAATGTTCAGCATACTACACTCGGATTATAAGGTACCGGTACAAGAGATGGTGTACGCTTTTAATAATCACCAGATATCATATCAAAAGCGTGAGTTAAATATCAAACCTCTCCTAATGCGTATGGAGTTTATTCGTCTAGCGTATGTGCAACAGTTCTAGCAGAAATAACAGTTAAATTAAAATATATGACAATCTAGGTGGCCCGTTTGGAAATTTAGCTAATGATATACGACGAATAGCGAGATTGTTGTTTGTTCTAGGATGAAAGAAGATCCGGCTAATTTGTAGCAATTTTTTATTTGTCAACTGAAGTAGTACGTAGCAAAACACTTACATCGTCTTAAAAAGCAGATAGAAATGATGAAATGTTTCCACAACAGAAACAAAAAATCAGAGAAAGCTCCGTACTCTAGAAAACATACAGTTTATCCATATGTCTGTGATATCTAGTGCTACCAGGGGAGGCTCTAGGCGTAATGACACTGTGACAAGGCACTACTTGCTAATCAGTAATAAATAAATAAAAAATGTTTTGAAATAGAAATAATTATTTAAAAGTGCAGAATTCTCTAGTATTCTGTAATAAACGATTACTTGTGACAGGTGGGTAAAGACTGAACTCCATCTGTTGGCCACATCAATGAACTATCTCGCCGTCGCGGTGACAAATACCAGTTGTCTCAAATCACGCATGCGCTCTGGAAGTTTCGTGGGAATTCAGAATGGAAGGGGATAACTTTTCATGTAGCAGCTTCTGACAACCTTGTTCTGTCACGGGAAGCTCCAAAAAGTTGCTAACACCGTCGTTACAGCGCAGCATCAGCTACGATTTTTTAGTGGAATGCAGGAAATCGTAGCAGAGCTCACATTCTGGAGTTCGTTGCGAGATGAATCATATTAATGAGTTTTTAAAGAAGGTATTATCCCACAACGAAAAAATGTGAAAAATTTGGGAAGTGTAACACCACATTTAAGCATTTCGTAGCAACAGGAAAGTACTAAAGCATCTCGATTGGAGAAATTTAACCATGACGTGTATATAGAAAAAATAAGTGCCTGTCTGGTTGCAATGTGAATAACGCGTTTTGATGTTTTTCACGTGTTCTGTTCGAGGGTGAATTTATCGGTCACGCGATGGAGTTTGATTTGGTACATCTCACATAAAAAATTAAGACCCTACGAAAAATCAGATCACACTAATACTGAGCTGAGCAATGCCTGGTAAAACAAACATTCAGAGTGTACTTAATTTTCAGTACCATCTCCCTATTGTTAAACTAGTGCCTATTGGGTAATCCAGCTCTCGGTCTTTAGCTAGTCAGTCATTGTTTTCCTTTTGGTCAATTTTAAAGTATTTGTCATGATTACTTCAATTTTAAAATCGTTTGTTTAATCCGACAGCACACGCAGGTAGTGAGAAATACAAACATTGTAAATTTTTAAGTTGCGAGATTCTTAGTCAACACTGAGCTGTTCTTCCAGGCATCTTTCCCTTCAGCAATGAAAATCAGTAATCCTTAGAAAAATTTCGATGTTTTCACTACCTAGAAGAATCACTTCGGCCGCCACTGGGAGCTGCTGTCTGGCGGTAATGCGATCACTCGTTATCGATGCCAGCGCAGTCTAGCAGCTTGACTCTTAACTATCACATACCCGTGACCTTGATTACTCAGACTTTGACCATTTACGGATTGAATTTTGAATAATACCATTCTTACTTAGCGAAGTTACCAAAGCAGAGAACTTAATCTTGAAAATGATACCTCATTTATCGATTTTGGTTAATTATGAAGGGAAAGATATGGCTCGTCCAAAAAAAAAAAAAAAAAAAACTTTTAGAAATAATATATAAGATAACTGAAATAGAGCAACTACGCCAGTCATAAAGCTTCTGTAGCGTATAAGAGCAACCTTAGTCGTCACTCGTATTTCCGTCTGATAATATGTGGTCCAGTGCCTGTTCAGAAGATCCATAGTCAAGGGAGCCCTAGTTGCAAAGATCCCATTTATCCAACGTAGCATTACTTTTGCTGCGTCCACTTCTGATTCAGTTTTAAGTTTTGGCCAAATTCCTTCTTCATGCTAGGACCGAGCGTAGTGGGTGAACGGTTAATGTTCTGGCCTCGCATTCGGGAGGACGCCGGTTCGAATCCCCGTCCGGGCATCCAGATTTGGGTTTTCCGTGGTTTCCCAAAATCACTCCAGGCGAATGCTGGGATGCCGGGATACTTTCTTCAAAAGGCCGTAGCCGAATTCCTTCCCAATGCTTGTCACAATACCATCCTGCCTCTATTGACGTCGACGTCGACGATGCATAAAGCCATAATTTTAAAGAAAAGTTCATGCTAGGTCGGTGGTCGGTGATCAGTGGTGGGTGGTTAAATCCATATCTCATGCCATTCCTCGTGCTGAAAACCACTCAGTCTAGAGTCTTTCAATACAGGGATCCGTGACTTGAGGTGGCTGGGATGAGTATTTTGTTTGACTTAGTGCACGGGGAATTTTGTGGATAATTAGGGTGGTACAATTTCCGCAATTACCGCGTAGTATTCTTGGCGTTTGAACTCTGGTGGAGAATAATCCTGATGACGTGAAACTAGAGGTCGAGAGCGTATTGTAGTGAGGTTATGATGGTCAGAATACATTCATTCAAGGTGACATCCATCTTCCAACTGCGCACGCTGTGTTGCTAAACAGTGAAACAGTATTCAACAAGTGTATACACAAGTGTCAGAGTAACAGTTCGTCATGTAGCTGCTTAAGTTCCTACGTAGCTGTCAACACATTTCCTTATCAGGAACAGATGGTGCATCCTGAGCAAAGTATTGCTAAGACAGCGGCAAACAACCTGGGGTGATGATCCGTCACGGCCACTTCAAACAACAGAATAACGGCTCTTTTAAGAGCCAAGGCGTAAGGAATAAAAGATCTAACATTCATATACCGTGAATAAATGTAGAGGGTTTGAATAAATATAAATGGCCCTATTTTAGTAAATTAGCTGAAGATTACAACATTGACATCATAACTCTCCAATAATCCAATCTGAATGAACAAAGTCTGACGAAGGGAATGATTCCAAGATACCAAATGATAGTATGTGGAGTGGGAGCATACCTCTGTAGTAATGACCAATCCCGGTTGGTGAGCGGTAACGTCTAGTTTTGGCATTCAGGGTTCAAATATTCGTCCGGCCATTCAGATTTCGGTTTTCCATAGCTCCTTCGAAATATCATGGAAAAATTGCTTCCCGCTCCTTCTCCTCTCATGGCTCTAATGACCTCAACGTCGACGAGCCATAAATCCCGAAGCAAAACAAAAATAATGTTAGAGGTAATTCGTTCCTCGGGTTTAACTTATTTTTTTATATATATATTCATGGGTAACAGGTTCACTAAATTAATTGCACTGGAACATTTATGTTTCATGAATTTTTATGTTAAATTATTTTAAAGCAATAATGACTCTCACGTATTTTTTCCTTTTACGAATTTCAGTTTTGAATTCTTTCAGTTTTTCGGGGAAATTGTTCAGCATTTCCATTAACAATTTACTCCAATTTCTGAATCCATTAATAATAAAAGAAAATTTTCCCATTCCGTTATGCCTGAAATAAAGTGCCAGCTTGTGGTCATCCTCAATATTCTCTTCTACGCAATACTCCTAATTCTTCTATCAATATTCAACAAAACCTCATCACCAACAAACGTCTTGTACACTCCTATGAGTCTCTTCAGCTACCTCCTGTCTTCTAACTACACCAATTTCAGCTCCGTTATCATATCAGATTCTATTCTGTGACAACTCATATGACACAGTAAATACGACCATGCACATGTTAGCACTAGCCATACTGGCGAAAGCACGTCATTACCAAATGTATAAAGATCCACGGAAATCATCGACATGCGGATGACCGGCCATAACATTCACTTAAAAGTTAAAGGATTTCCATCACATTTAGTGACAGAAACGCTATTCGTATTATGTGCAGAGATTCCAGAGCGGTCTGCTTCGGAGAACGGCATATGTTCTGGATATGAAGAAAAAAAATAAGAATGTCCTGATTAATGATTACTAGATTTTCTGGGTTTGCCGAGTTGTTTATTTGATAATTTAAGCTTTCGGCTGCCATTCTACAGCCATCGTCAGAGATACTATTTATGTTGACATAACAACGAGCGCCAAGCATCGCTGACTAATAGACCGCTGAAGTTGATTGTATTTTTAAAAATTTCTGCTGCCTGTGGTGACGGGTGAAAGAGGCTTCGACGCATGGCGCTCGTTGCTATGTCAAAATAAACAGTATCTCTGACGAATGCTGTAGAACGTCAGACGAAAGCTTAAATTATCAAATAAACAACGGAAAAGTCTAGTAATCATTACCAAAGACGGTAGCGGAAGCCTGAAAAATCAATGTCCTGATTGTTTTGGGAAGAATGTGCATTTTATTATTAGGACTTCTAGAGCGATGACGATGTAATTATAACAGAAGGTGATAGTGGATGAGGAACGAGAAGGTAATTGGGCACGACGCGACGATCTGATGAAACCTAACTGGCGTTGATGAGGGTAGATTCCGTGTATTTGACAGAAATCCGAGGTTTGGATGACCAGATCGGAAATCGAGTTCTGTCTTTCCAAGTGCTGTGTAAAAACTTTACCACTCACGCACCAGTAACCACACAAGCACTAATTAACTGATAGAAGGCCTAAACTATCATTCCACTACCTATTTTATTGTGGGATTGTGATTTTAATTTTTTCCTGAACTAAATAAAAAAAAATGTTTATCATCCATGATTAGATGCTGGAGTACCGATCTCATTTTCTATTCCAAAGGGAAGGGAAAGAAATTACCTGTAGCAATTAACAAAAGTTTTAACCCTATTATACTACCCTAATTCGTTGATTTCAATGAATTTCAGTTTCAATAACTCACTGATAACTGCGGTTCTTTAGGAAAAGTCATATTTTTTCCTGCCTTTTATTTTTTAGCTGGAATGCTGGTATGTCTGATTTAACGTTTCTGATTGTATTTTAATCCATTTTATACAGCATATAAATGCATATTCAGCCCATTTTCCTAGTTTTGGTCATATTACGATAATATTTATGGTTATATAGTCATAAATTTTTTAATAATACTGGGAATTTAGAGAAGTTATATATGAGAAGAAATTAAGATAATTACTCGCAGAACTGTACTCCTGTTATACATTGGAGGGAAAAACAATACTAATTCTCACTAAATTGGTCAGAATTCACCAGTCAATAATTAAAGTGTTATATCATTCTCACTCTCTAAACGTTAATGTCCTGCCCGCCTTTTAATCGACAATGTAGCAGCAGCATGCCTGTGTCAAGTCGCGTCAAGTATCACTGTCACCAATACTGCTGAAAATAATTTTATTTTAAAAGTCTGTAATTACGAGGTTACGGAACTACCTAAAGGAATTTTGAGTAATATTTTAGTATAGACGAAAGGGTTATTTTCTGTAAATATTGTGAAATTAAAGTGACTTCGACAAAGCGATTTAAAATTTAATTTCCCAATGGTGAAGTGAGTACACGGAAGAAAATTATTTTGTCTACATGAAAGCTACACTGCTAGATAATATAAATGATGTATAATTGAGTATATTTTGATGTATAGTAAATTTAAATGTTTGGTCGTATTTTTCATTTTTTTGGTCATATTTACCCATTTTTAAGGCCGTATTTGTATGCATATTTCTCTACTTTTTAGGTCTTAAAGATCCGAACTTTGGAGTTGCTCGAGGTAAAACTTATATCAATACCGGGGGTAATTCTAAAAGCCGCTTTTCATTGTGGCGATGTAATAATTAGAGAAATTCAGAGAAAATGGGTGAACGCAATCTTGTGTTTCGATGACATACTGTGACTGCACACGCACGGTCATACGCAAATACGCAAACACATATACACACAAGCCATACGTGATAGGTCAGCCAGTTGACCTTAGATCAGAGATGCAATTGGCTCTATTGATGTTGGCGCTGGTGTAAACGCCATAGCTCTCTGACTGAACCGTACCAAATCAAACAACTTGGCACAATAAAACACCAGCGACTTCTGTCATCAAAATGTTAACACAATGTTTTTCGCTAGAGTATACCTTTGCAACATTCCCTAAAAAGCTAGTTCTTTTCCATTGACAAGTGGTTGCCTTTGATGCGAATGTTTACCAGAGGATGAAGCTCACTGTCGACAATTTCAGGCCTACTCTTCCGAAAGTTACCTTTAAGAAAAAATACAACTTTAATTAAACTTCACTCAAAATCTTGCATATTCAACAGAAATCGAAAGATGCCGAGCGAAGATCGGTTTCCCAGGTACTGCCCTAATAACACACTCACTGCAAACAGGCTTATGAAATAACCTAAGACAAAATCTGATAACGATCAATTGTTCTATCCAAGTATTGGATGGTGAAACTGTTATTCAACACCGGGACTGTAAACTGCTAACATCTTTTCGACAGCAAAACACAGTTACCATGAATTAAATGCTTGATTGTGTCAAGGAAACATTGATTATTTTGTGGAGAGTAAACTGCATTTTATAAGAGGTATACTTTAAAAATCGGTGCTACAACTCACTGCGGTGTTTCGAAAGATAATCAAGCCTGGGGGAGGGGAGATAACGTTGCTCGAGTTCAGTGACATGGAGATTATCGTGTATTTGTTACATTTCCAATGAGTTTCAGTCATCTATTTGGTCTTAATTTTTTGTTGGGAAAGAAGAGAACAAAAACTCTCTCTAGCAATTAATAAAAGCACTGCCACTAGGGAGTACATGGTTTCGATCCCGGCTCTCGCCTAACTAAACTCGATTTTAGAACCTTTACACTAATTACCGTACACCAATACGGAAGATAGTTTCTTTAAAATTCCATATCTGAGTTCAGTTCCTTGCTCACAATTCTCTACCCGTTAAACTGCTAGCCTCTTTCTTCGTAAACATACCATGAAAGGAATATAAATCGGTACGACAGAAACGCTAATGAGGTCAAGCGATCTATAAGGAGGTACAAGAACAATTCCAGACCGCAATTTATCGCTGAACACAATGACGCCATTCATCAGCGGTCCATACATCCCGGTCTCGTTTGTGTTGCGGTGTTGGGCAGCCTACGCATGGAACGGTAATTACTAGGGTTCGGATCTTTATGACCAAAAAAATAGAGAAATATGCAGGCAAATATGATTTTAAAAATTAGTAAATATTAAATTTATATATATCAAAACCTCATTTATATTATTTAGCAGAGTCGCTTTCACGTAGACAGCATAATTTGCTGCCGTGCACTCACTGCACCATTGGGAAATTAAATTTTAAATCGTTTTGTTGAAGTCACTTCAGATAATTTACAGAATAGAACTCATTCATCTGTACTGAAATACTCCTCTCTAAATTCCCTTACGCAACTTCGCACTTTCAGAAAATTTATTTTCGGCATGGCGGTGGGTCTACTTATTGATCCACTGCAGATTTAACAATTACAGGATATTTCATTCAGACATTGACTGACGCGGATCGACACAGGCATGTTTCTGCTGCATTCTCGAGATTAAAAGGAGGGCGGAACTTTACGTTTAGAGAGTGACAGTAATGTATAACTTCAATTCTTGACTGGTGAATTCTGATCACAGTGAAAATTATTATTTTTTTCCCCACCTGTATAACAGAACTACAGTTCTGTGAGTAATTATCTTAAATTCTTCTCATCTGTATCGACCATATGACCATAAATATTATCGAAATATGACCGAAAGTAGGAAAATAGTCTGAATGTGCATTTAAATGCCATAAAAAAACATTTAAATACAATCAGAAATGTTGAGTCGGTGTTTAATTCAGCATTTCAGCTTGAAAAGAAGGCAGGAAAAAAATATGACTTGTCCTAAAGATCCGAACCCTAACTAATCACCTACAGCGGCTGCTGCTAGTCCGACGAATGGTGGTTGTAAAATGTTCATTGGTTGTTCTCTTATGGCAAGTGCAGATGTAAAGGCGTTACGATGTGCTTGATGCACAATACGAAGAGCCTTCCTTGTGATGGTCAGAGATGATCGATCGGTACCTTGTCGACGAATCCACTCCCGTTCCCCTAAAGTGCAACATCTGGCAACTGTCACGTAGGTACCAATGCCCCACAAATCTGATACTGCACGATTTGACCAACCGGTCAAATGGACTCAAACAATGAAGCTCCTTTCAAACTCAGTCAGGTGCTGATAACGCTGTCTCACACGAGCAGGCGGCATCCCCGCGTCCTTCACAGTGATTATTCAACATATGACCATTGGCAGTTGTTCTTCTCGGAGACCTGTACCCAGAGTGTGGGGACGTTCTTGCGCGTTGGGCGCATCTCCTTCCCTTTCACAGATCAGTTGTCATAACGATGATTTGCCTTTTCTGAACTTACCATGTCCGGGAATGTTTGTCGCTTTTTTTTTTTTTTTTGCTGAAGTGTAGCACACTCGTTGTTGCAGGTATGGTTAACATCTCTTTCTGTTAAGTTCTTACGGTCATGCGGCGAGTGCTGAGGTGAGCTTAGTGATCTAGGTTCCTAATGTATTAGGAGGGAATCCTCGCTGACAGCAGTGGAAGCCATAACTAGTATTCTTGGTCGGCTGCCGTCTGTCGGTTAGTGCGACTCCCTGATCTTGCTGGCTGGGTTTCGGTGTTGTGGATCGCGAGTGGAGCGATGGTCTGTCTGTGTAGATTGCTGTGGCCTGGACGCAATTTGTTCCCTCTTGTTGGCTGGATGTTTGGTTGTAGTTTTCTTGCTGGGTGTTGAGAGGCACACCCGAATCAGTCTTGGCTTGGTTATCCTGCATGTGGCGATCACATATCGGCTTGCTGTTATGTTTTAAAGATTTTAACGATTGACAACCTTTATAGCAGGCTGCATGTGGTCCTTTACAGTTGCAGTATACTGCGTCTTTTCTTTTTGCGAGGGCAGTCGATAGCCTTGTGCTCTCCTCCGCAGCGAACGCACCACTCCTCTTGTTGCATTCATGAGCGTAATGCCCGATTCTTTGTCATCTGAAACATAGAAGGACCCTGTGCGGTGGCTTCTTGTTCAGGGATGGCAGTTTTGTTTTGTCAGTACTTGTTGTTAGATACTTGAATATCATGTTTTATTTCTGAAGCTTGTTTACAATTATTGCTTCATCCGAAGGGCATGATGACGAGATCCTGAGACCCGCCGAGTCTGGCCAGCAGTACAGAGGGAGCTCAGTGCTGAGCTGCAGATGGGCGAGCAGGAAGTTCAGATTCCTGTCGTAGAATCTTACGCTGTACATACCTTTTATATACCCTACTACAAAAACTAAACACGAACGTCAATAATGCTCTCTGGTGGCCATTCTACCAGTCATAGAGAATTGCAACTTTAACCATCTACATACTCGCCGATGATGTGTATGTGTACGAAGTTACATCGACATCCGACCATGTCTTCTGGGTGCTTCAATGATTCTGTTCTGTTAATGTTAGTGTGAGGACTTTTATCTTAAATTTCTCAGCTTACAGACTTCACATCAAAATTAAACGTAGGCTAATTTACCCGCGGTACTATCGGCTTTATATAATTCGAAATCTATTAAAATCGGAGCAGTAGTTTTAATCCCATTCAACCAAACAAACGGACTGAAAGGAAGTTAAAAAAAGAATAGGTTGATTCTTTCTCTATAGCTTGTAAAAAGCTCCCCAAATTTTATAGACATTCTTCCTATTACAATGATATTGTAAGTTCAAATTGTTTAAATGTTTCTGCAGGAATTACGGTCAACGAAAAATATAAAATGCTTCTCGCTGTCGAAATATTTAGGCATTAGGATATAAATAGGCAATAGCCTATTACTGACATTTTCTGATTAATAAGTGTGTTGACAAATTCTTATTGTGTTTAAGTGGAGCTGAATAATATTCGGTAATATGTCTTTAATTGAAACCTTGATTACCCATAAAGTGTAGTACCTGGATACCGATAATTGCTCGCCATCTTTCGATTTCTGTTCAGTATTGTAGATTTCATCATAATCCATAGAGATGTTTGTCAGAAATAATTTTACCTATATGCAAGAGTTGCTCATATAATAGTATTAGAATGGATTAGATATATAGACACCATATTTAATAAAAACGTAACTCAGTCCACAACCTGAAGTTTGGTTCGATCCTCCAGAAGAAGGCATAAGAGCCATTGTTAGGACGGCAAGTTCCTTTATTCAGGGACCTGCAGTTTAGCGTGGAAACCAAACCTCGGAACATCTTAGCGTAGATCATGTGATCAAATACAACACTTAAAATTTCTTGTCCTCTCCGGGCTTTGATTCCGGTATTGGAGACAGAATTTTTTGAGACTAAGCGCTTTAATAACTTGTTTCCATTAATCACATTTTAGCTTCCAGACCACTCCATATTTGTTTCACTTATCATACTTCATACCTACCTACATAAGAACAGCAGTCGGTTAAATAAAATTCATGAATGTACGTAGTTTAACATTATATTTTAAATAAACAGCTATATTATGATTTTTATTCATTTTCACTTTACTGTTATCATCCAAAAGCCGCTTCAAAATTACTGGTACTTCATACTTCTACGAGATGATGAAGTAAAATAACATTAGAAACAATATATTTTTTTGTGAAATCGTGGTTTGTTTTTTTTCAGAGATTTGCTTAATAGTGCCTCAGACATTTACGAGACTGTGTTAGAGCCTTTTCCGAGATACCAAATACAAGAAATGTTCGTATTTGTAAAATTGCGGGGTTTTATTCATGGAAGATACCTATTTAGGTAAAACGTTATTTACATACGAAATTTCATCCAAATCGTTAGAGCCGTTTCCGACATGCAAAATACATACAGGAATCGGTGCACATTTCCTTGTTCTAATTAAAGAAAAACATCAGTAAGGTTACTGGTACCCGAAACGTCTATCAGATGGCGGTACATTCATTTCGGAGATACCGAATTTAAGAATTGCTAGTTTATTTGTAAAATCAGGTTTTTTTTATTTATTTTTTTTTTTTTTTTTTTCAGGGCACTTACTTATATAAACAAGAAAAACGTTATCTACATATGAAATTTTATCCAAATGGTTAGAGCCGTATATACATACACACACACTATGTAGCAGTAAATTCTACATGGAAACCCATGTGACAATTTAGTTCCAGAATTGGAAGATTAATTAATTATCAATAACTTTGAGTGGCCACCATTAAATCTAATTAGCCATCCTCAAAGTACCTTAATATGACTTTAGTTACAGATATATGGAACAACATAGTGAAAGCCCTCAAAATGTTATATTACAAGAATTTCAATAAAGTATGCAGAGAGAAGTGGAATAACACATTCATTTATTTGTGTTATCGGTCAAAGTTCTTTAAATGTTTTGCTCAAATCCGTAATTTCTTGGTCCATTTATCGTCCAAGGAAACAACTATCGTATTTTGCCCGAAAATCTTCTCGCATCCACCAAAACTGTACGTTCGTCAAAATCAGAAGGATTTTTTTAATTGGAAATTTTTGGCTCGTTACTAACGGCATTGTTAGAGCTGTTGAAGACTGTGGACAAGTAAACGCCGTTTGCGCTAGAAGAAACTCGATATTGGCCTGGAGTAATTTCAGGACACGATGGAAGTTCTAAATGAATACGGGGCGAATGGAGATCAAACCCACGTACTCAAGAGCGGCAGTCTCCCACGTTATTACTTACTCAGCAGGCTTGATTCATATTGTTAAAACCATTTTCAATACTTTCTGCATACTCTAAAGATATACCAAAAATAATCAGTATGGAGAGAAAACTTGACAAAATCTCAATATCAATGTTGTTTCGTGAGTCGTTTATGACCCATTTCCTAGGATATGTTACTCAGTAATCCTTGTGATAGGTGTAACCCATAGCTTAACGTCAAATAGTCGCAATAAAGCATTTGTAGCTAGTATCAGGAAGCTCACAAGTTTGGCCAATGTTAGCGTGCAGGCTAGGAAAGTGGAGAAACTTTTGTAGCGAAGTGATTCGAAAAAGATATTTATGGATGGCCAATCACACAGCTTGTCACTCGACCATCCTGCTTGAAGAAGTTATCACCATTTTTACGAACGTTCCAAAAGATGTAAACAAAGAACGTCACAGAAACGAACTAGAAGTCTGTGAACGGCGAGTGCCGACAGCAATCGAATAAAATTCTTTTTTAAAACTGTAGAATCATTGTCGACGAATTTTTCTCTAGTTTAAAAAATTTATTTGTACTAGCCTCAAAGCCCGTCAAAAATGACGTGTTGAACAGAGCGTTTTGGCATATCTACGTAATTGTTGAACTAAAAATAATTATTACATAATAAAGCTCCATGTAAGTCCTCGTGCCATGCAGTAGCAATGAGTTTCAGTTGTCATCCTGGTCCAGGCTGCATTTCAACCTAACCGTAAACTCCGCTAATATTGCCGATAGAAAAACAAAGCGCAATATAATACATTCACTTTATCGCATGTTAGTGGCATAATGCATCGCGATATAAACGTGATCCACAGTTTTCACGGGTTCTTATATCTTTATTTTTTCCTATCCGCGATTCAGACCGACATTATAACATTTGAAAGGCTTCTGCAGTTACATGCGGCTGAAATAAGGACCTCAGTAATACGGCCTTAATGAAA
The DNA here is from genome assembly GCA_031002005.1 of Vandiemenella viatica. Lineage (NCBI taxonomy): Eukaryota > Metazoa > Arthropoda > Insecta > Orthoptera > Morabidae > Vandiemenella > Vandiemenella viatica. Next base: position 57,482,336 of record JARYHS010013631.1, on the reverse strand, counting down.
GCAAATGAAATTAAAATAAATATGTACAACTTATTATATGCCACGTAATATTAGTTTTAGTTATAGTCAAGACAGCTTAGATCGTGATAAATGTAGAACTACTTTCGTTCAAATGAAGTAATGATTTCAGTAACAGAACGTCATGAAAACAATTTAAATATATATATATTAATTTAAATCCCTCATGCCCTCCATCGTAACGTGAAATGCTTGTTGCAATTCTGACCCAGGCTAAATAACAGTCTAATCAAAACTATCACTAACACTGCCGATCGAAATTTAAAGCTTTTATCTTACATATCTATGGCCAAATAATTTAAAGAAAACATCAGCATCAAGCTGATATTAAATAAATAAAAGCAACTAATAATTAATATGTAGAGTTAACCGAAATACATACTTTTCTTTAATTCTTCTGAGAATTCATTTCCTCTTCGAAATGTCATTAACGCGCATAACCTAGAACACATGTCGTTCTTAGCTGGGCAGTGAAGCCGGGAAGCGTGACGTACATGGTTGTGCAGTGACCAACATCAGCGTTTTATTAGTAGACCTATAGAACGGAATTACGATCCATAGATTGCAACACAGATTTCAAACATTTCTTGTTCCATTTTGATAGCACTGTCTTTTGTGAGAATTACAGAATGCCCCACTCTAATAAAACCGAAAATTTAAATCAGAATGTCTTAATTCATCACAATGTTTGCCACGCGGATTATTCTCGCCACAGATAAGGAAATAATTTTCTTCAGAACTCGCTAATTACTGCTCGCCCGCCCTTGTCACCGTGGAGATATTAATTATCCTACGAACATCGGGACTTATATATAGCCATCACTAAGAATCTTCAGTCCAGACTCCGTTACTCCCCTCCGTCCGTCCCAAAGAGAGTTATTAGAAAGCTATTTTAATTAAAATGCAGAAGTTAGTAGCGGAGCGAAGAGAATTGAGAGGACACCATTAATTTACGTTGTAGAGTAGACATTATAAGTGCAGAAAATATTTTTGAAGAAGCCGTCGGGTTTCATTACCTCTGCAGTTTAATTTCCTACTCCGTTCCCTCACTCCGCATTCTCGTGGAATTCCGGCCGATTTTCGACCGCCTGGAGCGTATATATATATAGGGAGTACTTCTCGCCCGCCTCCGAGCGCCAGATGAGACACACTTGCAGCTGTAATTGGAATATTAGTGGTCAATAGCGACTCTAATGATGTGGTCGTACAAGACTGCCGGCTTAATTGCAGAAGCCTGCTCGCAGAATAGGCAGATTAAAGGGAACCACGGAATGAAGCGTCCTGACCGACCAGACCTTAATACAGGACAGCTGCAGACAACCGGAACCCTGCAATAACTATCAGCTTTAGAGCCCTCATGTAATACGTAGCCTGAAAAGGCAGGTAGATTAAAGTGATCTACGTCAGTTGGATTTGATGTGAAACAGAAATAGAGCTCATACCTTTTGCTAAGTCCTGTGGAAAAGGCAAGATTTTCCACATCCACGTAGTTCCTCCGATAGTTCCAAACGCAGGATAATTCGTTTTATACACATTCCTTTCAACACCTCAACGCAATCTCATTAATTCATCCTCAAACCAGTAATATTTGACTAATTAAATTTTCCGTCGGTTCCTGACGTGAATACGTCTATTTACTCAGCTCTGGAAGTTTTTTCATTAAAATCATCCGTCGTGGAACCTTGAGAAGACCCTGAAATTAAAACTAGTGTACTAACTTTAGGGTCTGTCATCTGAAAGGTCGCGAGTTCGATCTCCGATTTAATTTTTTTCTACTATTTCTAACCCCACAAAAGACTAAACATATCATTCCTAGCCTGTGCTTGAGTTTGGTAGTCAAATGTTTTCCTTCTTGCCAAACGGTCATTTTAACTCATTTTAATGTGGTTCTTATATATTCTTCCTTGACGTAATTTAAGCTTTTAAGTAACAATTCTAGTTAACAATTTTCACATTTACACAATCATATCTTTTATTTGTATTAATTTCGTGATCTTCTTTATATTCTCTCTGAATATCAACTAGCTTTATTGTGTTCGTACTGCTCCGTAATTTCTGTACAGCAAAAAGGAGAACGTGAAGTAGTTTACAATTTCAGGAATAGCTTCTACTGCTGTTGATGTTAACCATTTATGAAACAAGTATCAAAGCAGTAGGCCTATATTCGGTTTGTGATGCCTTTTCAGATGTCAGTGTACTTGACCAGCGTGGTTCTGTACTATTAAGAATATTGCTGCATATGATTTTGTTTTCACGTCTCTGTGATTGTGACCTACCGTTAGCTTTACATTTTTGTGGCACATTAATTTCATGTTATTTATATCGCATACGTACTTACTTCGCATTATTTGCAGAAAAGCAATAGGATTTTCCTCACTCTGAAAATTCTTTCCCGAAATGAGATCTGTCTACTAAGAATAACTTTCAGTATTTCACCACAGATAAAGCAGATTCTATGTGACGAAGATAGTAAACCAATCTTCCTAATCCTTGGAACATTTTCGTCTACACAGGAAAACAGACTACTCTGCTCACAACTAGTGTGTGCATGGTGGTATCACGCTCCATGTTAGGCGCATTACGACTTGCTCTGGGGAAACGCGGTGGTACAACAAATTTACTTACGATCGATCATCACTTCTAATGCCATTACGTGTAGTTGTTGTTTTCCGTCGGCATTAGTTAATTTTATAAGTGCATATTAAAAGTTTTTGGATTCTTTAAAAATGTTATTGGTGTTTAGTTCCTCGGAAAAATCATCTGCTGCAACAAACACAGACAACATTTATCTCACTTAATTTCAGATCCCATTGTTCACTCTGGGCGACATTTTCATGTTTTCGCGGCAGAAACATCGACATTTGTTATAACTGGGACCAATTCGTGAAATATTTCCAGCAGTGGAAAGGCCACAGTGCAAAGTTCAAGTCATCCTGATGACTAATTGCATTGAGTCGATTAATAATTTCGTAGTTTTTATAGCTGCTCGAATGGAGTACAAATGTAAACGATCACTGATTATAGAAATTCATAACATGAGCCAAGTTTTTGGCGTACAATCTCTTCTTCTTCTTCTTTTTCTTTTTCTTTTCTTTATTCAATGCCTTTTGGCATTTTAGGACATACAGCCAGCTTGATGATAATTATGTGTCACCTAGTGCTTTAAGTTTCTCCAGTATGAGTTTTTTCGAATTAATTAGACACACCACAGGACGGACATGACAGTCACAGACACAACACATAAACATCCATTCCCGCGGCCGGACTCGAACCGGCGAACTCCGTCGCGTGGAGCTAGCACTCAAGCCCCAACGCTACCGAGGCTGGCGCGTATCATCTTGAAGCATCATGGATTAAATAACTTAAAAGATCTTCTCCAGAGGCAGTAATAATGGATCATTGATATTGAAGTGGCCTTCATTGAAATGCAAAACTCATTTTGAGTTTCCTTGCAGCATTCTCTCACTTACTGGGAGACCACTTCAGGCGTCTTCCCTTTACTTTTCTGTGCAAAGTTCAATAAAAGAATATGTCGAAAGTATCGTTTCGGTTAGACTTTCAATCGTCTTTAGACTGCGATATCACTAACTTCGTTCAAATGTAAGTATTGTTCGCTACCACAAATTGTTAACACTATATTGTAGCTATACATGAGAGAAATGATGTTCTTCAACAGCAAAACAAGGTTTACCGTTCCGAAACAGGACCATATCTGCAACAGTTGCGTCATATGGTTGAAGACATGTGCTGCTATTTACGGCTGTTGTCAGGAAATATTAAAGACCCCTTCAATTCTAAAGGAACTTACAGTATACATCAACATAATTCTTTACAGAATCAAAAACGAGATATTTTCTGGAAGCAAACCCTGAATATAGCAGAGTTGTATGATATGGCTGAGAAGGTATGTTACCGTCACAGATATTTCCGAACCTGTATCTCAGAGTAATTTGTTTCTCTTTTATGAACACTTTGAGTAAAAGCGGCGTTGAGTGAACTCTCCCCACTGGAATGCTGGCACAGTGAACCAGTGCGACAGTCAGGGACGATGACTGGTTTCGGAACAAGGACGTCACGAGCGGCTGCCTGGAAACATTGACACTGAATGTTTCCCGTCGTTCTACGACTAGGCGACTTCAACATGCGACACGCGAACAAGGTCCGGGGACTCCTACAGAAATGTCTGCGCATCGGCCAGAGTCATATTTCATAACATGTTCACTTTCTGAGGATCTCTGATGTCAATTTTGCCTGTTAACTCCAGCACACGTCTAGTATGTTATGAAAATGAAGGGCGAAAGAACTATAGAGAAAGAAAAGGATTAAAAAGTAATATAATTGACATGTTGAAAATATAAGTTACGTCGGGATGACTATGTAAAAATCAGTAAACACTGATAGTCATTTTTTTGGGTTTTACGACTGGTCGACATCGTGCTCAATGAAACCGGGAAGGAATGCAGTCAAGATCTTTTGAAAGATATCGTCCAGGCTATCACCTGGAGTAATTTTGTAAAACAATAGTCTTCAAATAACTTTGTGTAAAGAGTTCTAGTAACCAACCTTCATTTAAAGCGTTGTTTCTCAACCTGTGGCGCGTGCATATGGGTCAGGTGGTCCACAGGCAGAATTTAAAAAAATTAAATCTAACTGAATTAAAGGTATCATTACAAAAAATAAATTAGTAAAAATGGTTCATAGAAAATGGATGTCGTACTTGTTACGTGAGTATAAACTGTAAGTCAAACTTCCTGAAAGTTACGAATATCTCAGCGATCAGAAAAGCATAGATATCAAGGATATGATTGCTCTGTTACTATAATAGTCTATGGTCTATAGAAAGCTAATTACCTTAACAACCATTTTTGAGATTCAGGTATTAAGGGACCGCAATATGTGCCGATAATAATGGGTAGCGTTGGTTAATAAAATGCACAGAGCTAAAAGAAATTAGACCCATAAAATTAGTGTCCGATAGAATTATTTTTGATATTTTACTGATCCTCTTGTTGAAAAGGTTGAGAAACGCTGGTTTAAAGGAATAAGGTCAAATATTAACCATGAAAAATATAATAGATTTGTGAATAATGTTGAGCATTTGAAGTTTCTTTTCTAGAAGTGGCTCAAACCATTACAGCTTTTGTTCATAACAGTCATCTGGAAACATATCCGAAAAGTTCTAACTTTTCGGATTTGTTTCCATTTGACATTTTAAACAGAAGTCGTTTTACTATTCATGCAGATCCTGCTCACTGCCTTTGTGCCCAACGCGTCCTTCCTATACAGTCCAGATACAGGACTAGCAAACTCAACATTCTTGGATCGATTCCTTTGTGATGCTCTGCAGATCCAATATCGTTAATGCCTTGCCTCCACGGTTCTTTAGAAAAAGGAAAAAAGAGATAGAGCCATTGAAGGTCAATATGGACGTCAAGAAGGAAAAAGCAAACTCACTTTGTTGTCAAAATACAGTGTGTTGTGTCAAGAAAAAAAAAACACGTGTTCACTCAAACAAAGACAGTTAGAAAACGACTATTTGCCGCAGATATCTTAGTAGACCGTCATGTAGTGTGCAATGAGGAGTAACTGCATTCATCGCACAACACTTAACTCAAAAGGTCTGGGATTCGCAGCCTTCGAGATTAGTTCGCAGTTTCAATTTGTCCCATTTCCAGATTAGAATTTATCCTTTTAACGTAATACGAAATTCGCCTAGACTATCGGATATTAGATAAAATCATTAAGTGAAGTAAACAATAGCTTTATAATTTTGTTATAAATATCACAGCTTTATCACATTAAAATGACGGCTAGAAGCAATGGACATTCTTCCTGTTCCTATTCAACTTAGCCTTAACACTCAGGTGTATTACCCGAAAATAATAATAACAATAATTATTTTCTATAAATTCTTTCATTGTTATTTTAATTACTTTGTTTAGTAAAATAACGGCTGGACAGATGGAAGCATCTTATCAGTCTGTTAGTTTTTGTTTAGGCCATCCCTTGTTTGGAAGCATTAGTCAAAAATTATTGCCATTTTCGAGTATACTTGTCAAACGTGTGTTCAGTTAACAAAGAAAATTTAAACTTCACATTAAGTATTTTGATATACAAACCATGTTAAAACAGAGATATGAAATTTCAAGTATCATTTAGATAGCTAATTTATATCTGTGAGCTTTCGGTTAAATCTTCAAGTTAGATTGTTTTATTTTTATTAAATGATAGGTCCACAAAACATCTGTCACAGCACTGCCAGACACCTAATAGCAGATATCAGAAACGATGTTTAGAGGACTAGAAGAGGAGAAAAAAATTCTAATTTTCAACGACATGTTACTGCCTCTATATTATTTTCATGGAGAGTATAAAGTAACTAAGAGCTCTCTAATGACGTTCTTTAGTTGTTTACATAATTTATACGGTGAATTAGTTAAATAAAATACCCCCATGAGAAAACTAAATTTCCTGAATCATTGTAGGTTTTTAGAATATAATATTTTTTTTTAATTTCTAGCGTTCCGACAACTTATGATTGATTTTGTATGCAGATATGCATCACGCTCTAACTGTTGTATCTGCCGTGGTATTAGAACGAGAACGTATTCGTTACATCTCTGGCAATAAGAATGTTTTGTGGCAAAGTAGTTGACACCGTACGTTCCGCAGCCACCGCATTCTCGAAAATACTTCAACAGACTTTTTATTCCACAAACTAAAACTTTTCTTGATATTGTCAATCTGAATATACTGAGACCACTAAGCAATTATTATTATTATTACATAAGCTTGGAAAAATTATTAACATTCGCATACGCAAACCTGAAGCCTCATAGCAACTCAACGGGAAATTTTAAGTCTTGTCACAGGTCCAGGTGTTTACTATGAAATTTGTAGTCCTTGTAGTGTGTAGTTTGTGTTGATGATGAGAGATGAAAGAAGATAAAAGAAGAAACGCTACTACTGGCTGATTTGGGCCTACTTATCTTAAACTTGAGGACCGCAAAATTTAACGTCTCTATTCGGCACACAAATAATCATCGCCAGTTTCGTATGTTCTCAATTGCTCTGCAGCTCAGTTGCCCGGTAGCTTAGTTGATTAAGTTGGGATTGAATTGAACTGTATTTGGAATTTTTTATATGCCTTAAAAGTGATTTTTACCTCTAGGACCGGAATTAACGGCTGTGTCAGAAGCGCATTAGGCAACCGGTAAAAAATTCAGTAATTAAGAATATATGAATTTTTTTTTTGGTCCCACAGTGCTTTAGCTAACTTGTCCATGGTGGGCGGCATCGTAGCTACACCGCAATTCAATGAAATGTTTCAGACTAATTTCTAGAATTTGGTAAGTAAAAATCGGTTGAGGACCAAGTCAAAACTGAAAGGTTTGAATGTATACCGAACTGCTAAAATAAGTTTATATTCAAGATTACTTCAATCTTTGCTGTATATTTCTTATGTAGTTTATTATTCTTTTTAGTGCTGTCGTTTTTGTATTTTTTTTTTTTTTTTTTTTTTTTTTTTTTTTTGTACGTAATGATTTTGTGCGGATCTAATCCTCATTTCTTGTAACCACTTGTTGCTCTCATTCAGTGATCAGGGTAATGAAGTCGTGATTTCAATTATTTCCGTAAGTTGCGATGATCTCATAGCGTGTATTGTGTTAATTGTGTTAGCACTGTGTGGATGTAAACAGAAAACTTCTAATCAGCGACCGAGGCTGCTGGATGAGGGTTAAAGGTTGGACGCTGGTTCAAAGAACCTTCCGTTCCTTACTGATTTCAGCTTTCCATGGTTTTCCGAAATTACACAAGGCGATTTCTGGGATGGCCATTGTCGAATACCTTTCAGTTTCTTGTCACTTCAAACCTTTTCCTGCCTCTAATGACCTCGACATCGACGAAGCATAAAGTCCTAGGAAAAGTACTAACAAGCCAAGCAACCGGGTGCCTCAGTGCAAGGAAAAAACTCACGGGCACAATAGTTCTTACCAGCGAAATCTGTGAAATAATAACTCTTAATAAAGATATTCAGCCCTCTTCATGCCATATGTACGTGAAAAAAATTAAAGTACACAAAAACAAAGAAATAGGGTAGGAAACAACTAAAAACTACACCAAGCACAAATTTTGTATATAAAAAAAATTCAGAAAAGCAAAATAGTGTTGTAAGGACGTAACTTTGTGGTTGATGAAAGTTCTTACGTGATCATCTAACCGCGCCTTTTAGTTACAGAATAGTAGTACTAATTCACCTACTAAAATTATTTTATACAACCTTATTAATATTGCGGGTCCTGGTATTAACGTCTGAAAGTTTTTTCAATAATTTGCTTCGCTTAAAAATGACATTTTTTGAAGAAATTGTAATCGTGAAGTGTTTATTATCTAATATATTAAATTATATAATTTTTGTAGGAATTCAGTCAACGTTTGTAATTATTAAAATTTTAATATGCTACACAAAATGAGGTATGGTCGCTATCACGCCTCAATTTTCATGTTTGAAACCTATAAGCATTTGGAAATACTGTTGGCGGAGTATTGAGATTTACTAATTATGTTTCCGGGAGACACTGGCGAAGTGTTCCGCTGACCTCGAGAACTTATACAGAGATTTAAAAAGAAGTATCAAATATTTTAGGAGATGATAGTATGCATCAAAACTAGGCAAAAATGTCTATAACGACTGGGCAACAATACATACTTTGGAGTTAGTAGCAGGTGCTCAATGTGGATGTCCGTCTATGGCAATACATGTCTTAGCCTTTCGGCATAAGGAACAGCGCGCTCTTTGAAACTGTCCTGGTAGGTCCTTTACGTGCTGACATGCACTGAAAGTGTGGTTCGATAACGCTAACAACTTGATTATCGTAAGTGCAGTTCTTGTCTGAGAGGCACCTCCACACTGTTTGAGGCTGTTCTCTGTGGGACATAATGGGCCTCACATAATCATCTTTGTTGGTTAGTTAATTACTGCTTTCCGAGGGTATATCGATCTTCTTATGAGCTGTGTGCAAGTGGTGGTTAGGGATTTTTATATGTGCATAAAGGATGGAAGAATTAGCTTCCATCGTTTTTAGGGTAATGTAACGTTTCCGTCCCCCTACCTTTAATGTTTCTCAGCTAATTGATTAATTATTGATTATCGGTTTTCTTTCTTCGCCGAAGATTGTCTGCATTCAATTTTCATGAACCATTTTTTGATGGAAAGTTAGTAGGGGCACAGGAATAATTGCAAAGAAATAAAACTTGAATAGATGCACCACACTAATTTCAATTATATTCTTGTAACTTTAAAACTTTGATACAAAATCGACTCTCTGATCAGACACATTTATTCAATCCGCAACTCATCATCTTTATAATACTTTTTTTTTTCTTTTTTTTCTTTTTTTTTTTTTTTTTTTTGCTGTCGTCAGTCTGCTATATATTCTAATTTCTGTCTTTCTCTATAGTTCTTACCTTCGAATGTTCCCTCCACTAACATATTAACCAATCTTGCTTGTCTCAAAATATGACCTACCAGCCTGTCTCTTCTTTCTGTAAGCTTCTTTCACAAACTTCTTTTCTCACCCATCATTTCCAAAACTCGTTCATTTCTTACTTTGTCTGTCCACTTAATTTTCGGCATTCTTCCGTAGCACCACATTTCAAAGGCTTCAATTTTCTTTATTTCCGGTATTCCTAAAGTCCATGTTTCGCTACCATAAAGTGCTGTGTTCCACACAAAGAGTTTTAAAAAGTTCTTTCTTATTCCTAGATCAATATTTGAAACTAAAAGGTTTCTCTTTTTCATGAAGGCTCTTTTCGCTAGTGCTATTCTGCTTTTAACATCATTCCTGCTTCGGCCATCGGTTGTAATTTTACTTCCCAAGTAACAGAATTCACTTACTTCTCCTACTGCATCCGATCCTATTTTTATATTTAATCTACTAGTAGTCTATTGGTATCATTTCTGCTACATTTCATCACTTTTGTCTTGCTTTGATTTATATTCAGTCCAAAATCTTCCTTCAGTATTTTGTTCATACCATTCAGTAACTTCTCAATATCCTCAGCGCTCTCTGCTAACAAGACAATGTCGTCAGCAAATAGTAGCATACTGATTTTTTTCTCTCTGAAAACTTATGCCACATGGAAATTTTTCTTTTACTTTCTTCATTGCTTCTTCTACATACAAGTTGAATATTAACGGGGATAGATTACAACCTTATCTCACACCCTTTTTAACTGATGCATGTCTCTCGTGATTCTCTACTTTTATTATATCCACCTGATTCTTATATAGTTTATACAGTATTCTTCTATCTCGATACTCTAGACCTGACTTCTTTAAAATTTTGAACATCTTGTCCCACCTAACATTATCAAAAGCTTTTTCTAAATCAACAAATGCCATAAAAGTATCTTTGTTTTTCTTGATCCGCCCTTCAGGTATTAATCTTAATGACAGTTTGCTTCCCTTGTACCGCGATTTTTCCTAAACCCAAACTGATCTTCACCTATCTCTTCTATAACCCTTTCAATCCTTCTGTATATTATTCTGGTCAATAATTGTGAATCATTTGTTAGACTAATGGTGCGATAATTCTCCCATTTGTCGGCTTGTGCTTTCTTTGGAAGTGTGAAGATGATATTTTTATTAAAATCAGTTGGAATTTCTCCTGTTTCATAACTTTTTGATAATTATAAACTTCCTGTACTAGTTAACTTCACTACATTACCGCAGCGAGAGTGATTAATCGGCGGAGACGAATCATATAACATAGACTTACATCATACCGGTTATCACGGCACGCCATCACTTGGAACGAAGCTGCGAACTCACCAACTGAGCAAAACTGAGAACGCTATTGTATCCATTGGGCCTTATACAGGGTGTTACAAAAAGGTACGGCCAAACTTTGAGGAAACATTCCTCACACACAAACAAAGAAAATATGTTATGTGGACATGTGTCTGGAAACGCTTACTTTTCATGTTAGAGCGCATTTTAGTTTCGTTAGTATGTACTGTACTTCCTCGATTCACCGCTCGTATTGTGGACGGCTGTGATACAATACGCCATTCTCCAGGGCTGCATCAGCGCATCAGGGATTCCATGCGACGGAGGGTGGATGCATGTATCCTCGCTAACGGAGGACATTTTGAACATTTCCTGTAACAAAGTGTTTGAAGTCACGCTGGTACGTTCTGTTGCTGTGTTTAATGTGATTTGAAGAGAAGTAATAAAATTAGCTCTAACATGGAAAGTAAGCGTTTCCGGACACATGTCCACATAACATATTTTCTTTGTTTGTGTGTGAGGAATGTTTCCCGAAAGTTTGGCCGTACCTTTTTGTAACACCCTGTATACTCCCCGGCTAACTGTACTCGGGTTGGGCTGACGTCCTTGGGAGCGTCCATAAACTACATAGCTTGGTCTAGGTGGGGCAGTGGTTGGCTGGTAAGCTAAGCTGGGCTACGTGGGGTGGGGGGGGGGATTCCGAGTCAGGTCACGTAGCTTTTCATTCATATTATTTGTCACAGTTAAAATGAGGTACAGAACACTCAACAGCATGTAAGTATTTATTTCTGTCATTTGATTATAGCCGTATGTAATTTACGATAGGAGAAAAACAGTACAAAATGTCTTCTGGAATCAGTAAGGAAAAAAAGCTACATGCTACGTGGGAAAGGGGGGGGAGTAGAGACAACAGCCACGTCAGGCTACGTGGGGAGGATGGGGGTTCTCAGAAGAGAAAATGGAGCTACGTGGTTTATGGACGCTCCTCTTGTGGGAGGGCAATACCAACCTTGACTTTCTTGGCGTGTGGACAATCTCTGCCAAATGGGTGAAAGCACAGAGCCTCACAGATACTACCCCTACCAGAAGACACCATTTCGCGTCCATGGGTTGGTGACATACCGGACTTCTCCGCGCCAAAGGAGGAGGCGGAAAGAGGGTTGATTGACCTTTAGTGCGGCTTTGCCGCCATTACGGCAGCCTGCAACCATTTCCCGAAAATTTTAAATAATGAAATCAGCTATCTGCCTCACTCTCGCTACCATAGTTAAAATTTCTTAATTCTATTCCTTATTTTCTACTTAACACTATCACTTGATAATTATACTTATTGACGTCTTGTGGCATCACAGTAACATCAAACACGCATTAAGCTGGAGCAGTAATTAATTTGATCTCTTTCCGTGCAGAGTTATCGTGGTAAGTGATTTACCGGCAAATAGATTAGTGGTCTTGATGTTCTATATACACACGCCGTTCACAATTATTTACTTAAACATGATGATAATTAATCACTGTATCAATGATTTTACATCCTCTCCATCTTCATTCTGGCCCTTTAATACAGCTTTCCGTTACAGTCTTTGAAGGTCATTATTTCTGCATTAACTGAAAATGTTATTTAGTCAAACTGCTGCGCCCTTAACCATATAGTATTACCATTGACATAACCAGTATTAACACGCAATGTATTTGATTTTTTTTTTTTTTTAACTGATTAACGTCCAGAGACGGGCAATGTATTGGAATTATGTACTATGCGGAGACGAAGCAGATTACAATAAAATGGAAAACCTGGCGTTAGACGGAGGGGAGTACACTTAATGTCACTATCTGTCTGTAAGACGAATAAAGATTCTGCTGTTGGGTTAATGCTAATTTTTTATTATTATTATTATTTTTTGTGTAAACGTGAAGCTCCGTGGAACGGAAGGGGGTGGATTATGTACCATCAGAAAATTCGACCAAACGATTATAAAAGTGTTTCTTATAAACTGCAATAATTATTGCCGATTTGCTCTTCCATCTCTATTAGCTGTTCTGTTGCAGCCTATAGTTGGTTAGCAGGGCTCAAACTGGTGACATAGAACTGTTGTCTCGTTGGGGGGCGTCCTTGAATTACGGGAGCTGTTTTTTTCCGGAATTTCGGACCCCTCCTCTCTCTGGTGAGATTTGGTCGGACCCCCCCTAAGTTGACGTGAGGTTTTGACGGCACCTCTCCTCTCCCCTGCTGATCAACCCCGTGGTTTTTTGGGAATTGGGACCGTTTTTAGCTCTCCTGCTTCCGAGGGTGGTTATATCCCCCTAAAGTCGTCATCCGTGCCGTTTGTTGACAACTTTTTTTGACACTACTGTCCTTCAAGAATTTCAAAAGCTCTCGTGAGACTTCCGTCGATCCCCCCCCCCTTTTTAGTGAGATTTGGTAAGATTTCTCCGGACCCACCCCACCCCTATTTCACCTCCCGTAATTAAAGGACGCCCCTTTGAGAACAACGAGGTGTGACAATGAGCGAGGCGGCTGGAATTGCGCATAGGAAGCGATAGGAATTATGCCAGAACGTTCACCAGAGACTAATTGCAGTCTATGGCGAAAAGTAGTTCAACACGACCAGTGTTTCGAACTGGTGTCGTATATTCAAGAATGGAGGAAAAATCGTGGAAGAAATCATAGAGATCCTATATCGTCAATCAGATAGTACAAACCTTAAAAAGAATAACGACAAAACCACAAAAAAATACAATATTTCTGGTCTGACACGTTTTCATGTAAATGTAATCGATGCCCATGGTTCATTCCGGCACGTGCTACCGTTGTACACCCTGTCGCATACCACAGCCGGATTCATGGGGCCAGAAGGTGGAATTAGGAGAGCCTCAAATGTCGGTGGAACGCATTGGATTTTATTTTATTTTTATTTTTTTTTATTTTTCCTTTAGTGAAACTTTTCTTTCATAACTAACCAGTAAGTCTAATGCGTTTTTTCCTTTAGTGAAACGCATTGGAATTACTGGTTAGTTATGAAAGAAAAGTTTTACTAAAGGAAAAATAAAAAAAAACTTGTTGTAAGGTATTGTGCATCTCTGGAAATACATTGTTAGGCCATAAACAGTGGCATAGCAATGGGGTGGGCAGAACGGGCAAAATATCAAATGCCGCGGGCCCCCAGCCGAAGGTTGTCCCCGAAGATCGGTCGGAGGGGCCTCCCGCCCAAGATTCGCCCATTGTCGCCACACGGAGCAGTAACAGAAAAAAAAAAAAAAAAAAAAAAAAATAGACGGAAAGTCTGAGGGAGGACTACAGCCGATGAATTTGCCACGGGTCCCAACCGGTACAGTTACGCCACTAGGCCAGGAATAATCAAACAATCAATTTTAATTGTACTTTTAATTCAAGTTTTTGAGCAATTCAGGTATTTAAAGGAATAGTGCTCTCATTATTTGCCATTTGGTCTAACTGATCCATTAAATTGTTGTATATAGCGAGCACAAACAGAATGACGCGTCGAACGCTCCTATCCGATACTGACGAAGGTTATAAACTACAGCAACAGCGAAATAATAAGTAAATACGTTTTTTTTTTTTTTTTTTTTTTTTTTTTTTTTTTTTTACTTATCGCATTATGCCTCGTCGACGTTGAGGTCATTAGGGGCAGGATGGAACTGGGGACTATGAATGTGAAGGAATTTGGCCATGGCCTTTTAAAGAAAGCATCGCGGCATTCGCTTTGCGTGATTTGGGGGAAACCATGTAAATTCCAAACCTGGATGCCCAGACGGGGATTCGAACCGGCGTCCTTCCGAGTGCAAGGTCAGAGCGTCAACGTTTGGATTTGTGATCTGGTAATTATAACTAACATCCGTCCAGATTGTTTTAAATTTATCTCATTGTAAAATTCTGTTTTTAACCAAATAGTTCAAGCTATATCTAACATACGTACATGAAACTTCGTAATTCAATACGCATAAAATGTGTGTCAACATTTTTCTGTGTTGGTATTTTTAAATTTGATTTAATGTCACTTTTACTTAGATCCTTTCTGTGTATCGGAAAGTCAGCAGACGATTTTTTTTCTGATAAAAGTGTATATAAAGTAATATTGGATTCATTTTGATTCTTTAAGATATGGAATATATTGCACCCATAATTGTGATTATAGTTTTATATAAGAAGCTGCTATCTGCTCAACGATAGTACCTAGGAATCAGTACCACAACAGCATGTAGTGCGAACATTCTATCACAAACATGACTCTTAACCTGATTACAATGCGCCTGTTGTTCCAATTTAATGAAGCGTCAGAATAAGGACATTTCTGTCACTGATGTTGAAATGAGCATTTTGCTTCCACGTTTTGGCTTTTTTATGCAACAAGGTAAAGAAAATAATGTATAATTAATTGTAAAAGTAAATAATGATGGAACTGTTTTGAAAGGCGAAACAACAAGTAAAAAACAGTTGTTGTGTTGCTTATTTTAATAATCAATTAACTAAGCAATTACGGGGAAAAAATAGCCTGCAATAACATTGCTTTTTATGTTTTGGTGCCAAGGTACGAAGTTGTATTATGATTAAATCGTAGACTTTCCGTATGAATGGGGAGGATAGGAGGCATAGCATTTGTGAGAGAATAAGCTGGAGTTACGGCAACTATGGAATACTGAACACTTAGCGAGCTTGGTAGTGTTATAAAGTATAATTGTATGTGTAGATGACTGTGATAAATATATGTTCTCTTCGTATTATGCACAAGTCATTTCATGCTATTTATTAACTAGCCTCTAAGCCCGTTAAAAATTACGGGTTCAGTTTAAATAGCGATATAGTTGGAACTTTTACTCAATTAATGACGACAGAAGTATCGAACCAAAGAAATTAAAAATAAATTATGAATCCCAAAACCTAATGCTATACTAAGTAATAACATCAGTTTTATTCCTGGTACAGACCGTATTCAGCACGATAAATACTTCCATCAGCATGAAGTAATGTCTTGAGTAACATGGCACTTATTAAAGGAGCTTTAATTGTTTATAAAACTAAGTTCTGCGTGAATTATGCTGTAAAAAGTGTGTCAGTTGCCAT
>JARYHS010013631.1:57213598-57465443 GCA_031002005.1 Vandiemenella viatica | reverse complement strand
ATAAATGAATGCAATTTTTCTCGGCGTTGTTTATTTATAAACGTTTCTCGGGAAACAAACCGAGTAATATTGTGCATCAATAATAATATTACTCGGTTTGTTCACGAGAAACGTTTATAAATAAATCATTAAATCTATTTAAAAAACCTTAAAAAGTCAATTAATTTTTAGAAAAATAACGAAAGCGTTTAGCTATTGGACCAAACCCCCACAGTCCACCACGAAAGCTGGCACGCCCACTAGTCATCCATGAATGAATTCTTGCGAGAGTGTAAACGGCAGTTCGCGTCAGCGCTCGTGCACGAGGGCGAGGCGAGGCACGAGGCGAGACGCGAGGCGAGAGTGTAAATGCGGCATCACAGTTTTTTGACCCGGTTCGGAAATTTCCTATATCCACCACTGGCTGTAGTTGGACAGGGGGCGGCATAATCGCTATTGCACGCCGGCGCTCAACCAGCTAGCGGCGGGCCTGTGGAGAAGTAAAAAACGAAGGTAAAATAACTCATTCAATATTCATTAGAATTCTTGTCTGGACATTTTGAAAAGTTTTTAAAATTTGTATTCAATCAATGCAAAAGTATTAGCATTAAGAAACTAATCGTAATGTACCAGGTATGGGTAGGGTTGCCAGATAGCCGGAAAATCCGGGAATGTCTCGGAATTTTGTGTCTGATCTCGTGTCCAGGAATTATGCGTTACTGTCCCGGAATTTCCGTATACTAGTTTTTTTCTCAAACTCAGTTCACCACGGTGGCCATGAGGCCAAGCCAAGTATCCCATGCTTGCAGTGGGAGGATTGAATGTCCAAATCAGAGGAATTGAAACTGACAGGAAAATACTCTTTGAATTTTCTGGGACTTAGAAAATTCTAGACGCAGTTAACATTAACTCCCTTTATACAGAGTTCACATGTCTGAAACGTGTTTTTCAGGTTCTTCCAAAAGGCTTTCCAAACGATAAAATCTGGGCCAATTTCTTTAGAATAAGCATTTTTAATGATTTTGAATATTTAAAAACAAAGTTGGTTTTATTTTTTCAATTCCAACAAGCAATGACTTTTACGAGACAAGTTTTAGCGCGTTGAATAATTTATGAAATAAGAGCGAAACAGAACGTTCATGGATTTGATCAAGGCTGAACTGCAAACTCAATCAATTTTGAAGACTCTTGCTGAGAAATTTATCAGTTTTGCAAAGCAGTGACGGAGAAATATTTATGAAAATGGCAAAATACAATAATAAATATTTTAAAATTAGTTGATTAAGATCTATTTTGATTGATGTTGATTTTGATTTAGCAAAAGATAGATGCTAATTTTTTTTTATTTGTTGATAAAACCTGATGCTGATTTTCTACCTAATTTTAATTAATGAGCCTAACAGCAGTGTTCAGTTTTTGTTTAATATTTTTGAGATTTTGATTGATGCCCGATGTTGATTTTGTACCAAAGTAAAAAATTCCTAACGAGGTGGTTAATTTTTATTTTAAGTTTAGTATTTTTCCTTTTGATTCATAATACCTGATGTTGACTTTCTACCATAGTTTAATTAATAAACTTAAAAGAGGTGGTATATATACGTTTGATAGCATATTTACCTAAAATAGAATTTTTTAGTAATTTGCATTTTTGTTCACTCTTTAAACATACCGCTAAAATACTTTTTAGACCCAGAAATGTCCCGGAAATTATAAGCCTGTATCTGGCACTCCACAGTTAAATATTTCGCGCCAATTGGATACGCTTCTTGTTCCATACCAACAGAAGAATTGAGCTCCAAAATTATGTCACAGCCAGTTTTGTTATATCACTTACGAATTTATTGAGATAAGAAATTGAAAAAAAGAATCTACCACTTTCGGATTGCCTTTACAAAGCGCTATGCTAAAAACTTATTATTATAGATTGGTGCCTTTAAAAAACAATTTGTTAACGCCAAAGGAACTGCCTTGACAGTAGCGGCTCTAGGATATTTTCAAGCCGGGGAAAAACTGAGATTGCCGCCTCTTCAAACATTGTTGCCAGCCAGACCCCGAGAATCAGCCGAGAATCGCCTCCTTGATTGTTGGCCAAAAGCATTGATGTCATCACTTTAACTGTTTGCCAAACGCATTGTTGGAGACGATTTTGCCGCCCCCCATCCCTCAAGTTATCGCCCAGAACAAGTACCCCAGTTTGCCCCCACCCCTCGCCCTAAATCCTGCATTCCACCTAGAATCTCAGCTTTAAAAAATTGTATTATGGTAAAGCGTTACCCATTTGCAAAGCAATATCAAAGAAGGGGAAATTTTCAATTAATGTAGGCAGTTCTCCATTTATAGTAGAAGAAACAACGGGAAAAACATGAGTTCATGCTCTTGAAAAGTATGTCCAATGAAGTTTCTGACATGAGTTTTGGTGCAAAATTTTACTTCATTCACCTTAGTTTGGAACTTTTTTGGATTTGAAACTCTTTTAAATGACTATGACATTCTCTCATCATAATTCTAAGCAACATCCAGTTGTCCTAGAAAATGGTAATTTGGTAAACATACTTGGTTTCATGCCCACAGTATAAGAATAGTTCCTGTGTTTTTTCAATGCCAATCTAAAAGCTGAAACGTCTTAAGCCTCGTATCCACTTGAGCACACTCAGGCGAATGAGCCGCTCATTCATTTGAGCGCGCTCAAGAAAAAGGAAATTTTGGTCGAACGAGCCTGGTTTCAGTGCTCAGAAAACGCTCGGCTATTGACGTGTTGTCAGGTGTACGCGCGGCAGCTGTGGCCTTTATTATTATCCATACGATGTCAACGCAAAGAAGAAAATTACCAAATTGGTGGATTAGAGAAAGTCATCGTCAGCGAAGAAATTATCTTAATAATTTAATTCACGAATTGACTTTAGAAGGAGACAATGAGCTATTTCAAAAATTTACGAGATCGATTTCGAACATTTGCTGTCATCAGTTGGACCTCATATTAAAATGCACGATACGCCTATGCGTGAGGTGATCCCACCAGAAGATAAAATTTATAATAACTTTAAGATTCCTAGCCTCAGGAAGTCCCTACACAAGCCTGCAGTATATGTTCAAAGTATATAAACAAAGCATCAGCCGTTTAGTACGGGTAGTCTTTGATGGCACTATTGAGTCACTCCAAAATTATATAAACGCTGGTACCTATTTTTAATTTGTGTTTAGAAATTAGATTTAAAGGTTACTTTTATGTTTTTTTTATTATGGCATTAATTTCAAGTTTTTATTAAAAATTATGTAAAACAATTATATTGCCATAGATGAATTAGCCTGGCACAAAATCAATATATTTTAGACATTTAGGATATGAATTACGTAACACCCAATTCAATCAAAATCCGTGCAGCTGTGAGAAATACTATTAAAAAAGACTTACCACTTCCCGTTGTAGAAGTTCTCTTCTGTATTTATCGTCCTCGCCTGAATGACCCTAGTAGCTGGCTTGTTATTTTTTTCTTTACATCATCAATACCTAAGTTTAATATCTCGCTGATTTCACGCCATGCACCTTCTTTTTTAGTTCGATTATAATACTGGAGCTATCCCATAACACCCTCTTTGATTCATACGCATCAATTAGAGTTAAGCAAGTTTCATTGTTCCACGTGCTCGCGCTCATTGTAGAAACCGCCAAATACCGTCCACACTGAGCGCCGAACAAACACTGGCTCGCCTTTGAGCATTCTAAAAAACCGACAACCGATCGGCTCGCCCCGAGCGCGCTCGCTGTCGTTCGTTGCGAGCGTGCTCAGGCGTCCACACTTGAGCCACTCGCTTCATTGAGCGGCTCATTCGCCTGAGCGTGCTCAAGTGGATACGAGGCCTTAGAGAAAATTTGTACGTTAATTGCTTTCTTCTTGATGAGGTTATATGCCTTAAATTTCAGTTTTGCACAAAGATCAGAAGCATAAAAAACACAATTAATTTTACTTTGTTACTACATTTAATTTGGAAGTTACAAGTAGTCCTACACCGATGGTAACAATGCAGACACGGCGTCGCTCGCACAGAACGAATCGGACTCGAACCCGTTGTTTTACATGAGCGTGCGTTGTCGAGGAAAGTATTTTGACATGAAAATTGGATGTAAGCAGGAATATTGATAAATTCTGATACACAATCTTTGTTAAGGTGCAAACATTTGGTCCAAAAAGTAAGAAGACTCAGAATAAGCTATCAACCTACAAAAAGAAATTAAATTCCACATAAAACAATACTTGTAAAAAAAAGTGACTTGGTCATCATGCAAACTCTGATAATAGAACATCAACCTAAATAAATGCCTCTACTATGTTGCATTATTGAGCTTTTAAACTCACAAAAGCCAAGATTTCCCTCGATGCTCTTTCTGGATTCACAAGGCTTCGAGTAAATCATAAACATTATGCCTTTCCTTTTAGTAAAGTAGTAGTATAATGGCTAAATCACAATTTAAAAAAATATGATTTATCCGTAACTTCATGAAAAACCATTTTTTCATAAAATCAAAACTTGATTCAGAAAAATATCTCACAACTCTTCATCATTAAATAGCTACAAGACTTCGCCCTTTTTTAAAATGATTTGTTTTTGTAACATTGTTTTTTTTTATAATAGGGTCGATATATCGATACTTTTTCTTCGATATATCGAGTCCGATATAAATATTTTTTAAAATATCGATATATCGAAAATCCGATATTTTTTAAAATATCAACAGCCCTACTGTGCACGCCACCTCTGCTACCCTGCCGGCCAAGTCCTGATGATGAAAATTTCTTTCATAATCAGGACTCGAATCATGTACTTCGGATCACAGCTGGACATCATATAACCAGCCTGTCATTAGTCGCCAGTTATTAATTACCATAATACAAGGTCGTCAAATATAACCTCCCATTAAATATTAATTAAATGCTTCTGCAGAGAATTGCTTGCTATAAGCTTCACGATTATTGACAACTTCCTAGGGAGCGTTTATAAACCACGTAGCTCCATTTTGGTCTCTACACCCCCCCCTCCCCCACGTAGAACTTAGCATTCTTCCCTTTTGATTCCAGAAGACATTTTGTACTATTTCCTCATGTCAGACTATTGTTAATTACCACAATTAACTGAGGGAAATAATATTCACATGCTGTTATGTGTTCTGTTTCTCATTTAAACTGTGAGAAATGTAATGAAAGGAAAGATACGTGGCCGGGCTCGGAACTAACCCTCCCCCCCACGTAGCTCACGTAGTTTGTGCACGCTCCCCTACTACGAGTCTTTGAACGGTATTTTGGACCCTTTGTACACAGTCTACTCGACCGCGCACGTAGTATGGAGTTAATAATTTAATACACTGTCAATTCTAACATGAGGTCAGTTGAATATTTCTAATTAAAGATTAATACTGGGAAAAAATTCACTACGGTTGGATTTAATGTTAAACAAAACCAACAACATAGACTCCAACAAACAAAAATAATTAATGAACAAGAATAAGTAATGCCACAACATTCACCGTCCGCGCTTGGTATATTCTCCGCGATAACCACCTCACTCGTTCAGAGCACCACATAACACTCTATATGGCCGCGCCAGCGGACCAAAGATTATAGTAACTTAAAATACCAAGGACATTATAATTATTACTAGTCTGTGGAATTCGTGAACAATTACTTTATATACAAATTATTACATTTCATTGGTATAATACATTGACCATTGATTTAATAATAATTAAATTTACAAAAACTATTTACTGTAAAAATTGGGGTGGTAGCATATATGTTACAACCATCATGATGCCACAACCACTGAATTATCGGACGGGCTTATTTTTGATTACATATGCTTTTTCCTTTCTTTCAATTTCTTCTTCTAACAGTGTTTATCTCACTTTGTAGAATATTTGTGTCGCCTGAAATTACCAGCGTCTTCTTTTCAGACTACTCTCGAAGATTTCATAAGCTGTAAGTTAGCTCCGTTGAGCCAATAGGCTTCCCTGGTAACCTGCACCAACAGTTTCCAGCGTCACGGAACGGATGGCTTTGTCGGGAAATAGCGCATCGCAACGTGCAATGCTCTGCTGATGGGATATTTCAATTATGCAGGACTACCCGCCCAGCGTGGGAGGCCTCAGTTCCTGTGATTGCGGGAGTTCAGCTTGACAGGCGGCGCGTTACGATGGCAACCGGCCTCCGCACAGTAGTTCTGCACAGTGGCGACCGCGCGCAGCCTCCATTCATTCTCTCTCCGACAAAGCGCAACCGAGCGCGCATTCCGCGGACACTGGGGAGGGCGTACACCCCTCTCGGCCATTGTCGAAAACAGGGAGCCGATTTACTGCTCCGACCTGGGGTTTGCATTGACTGGCCAATCGGATTGTGGGCCGAATGTCCTACAGGTGACATATTGCGTATATGGAATATTGTTGCCAATTCGTTACGCTCTGCAGGATTGCACCGACCGGGATGAGTCTGCATTTTTACTTTGTTATTTCAGTCAATTCAAATCTTTTCATTGTCTTCAAATGGAGTAAGAGATTGGATTCATTAATTGTAAAATGATTACACCTTATATTATTGGGAGAAGCCATTACATGTTTTGAGTCCTTTAAAATACAAATTTCAAGTTGACAACTTATTCCACCTATATCATGACAACAATAACAACGACAATATTTTTATTTTACCCGGCATTTGGAGACTATCAAACGGTCATACATAATAGAGCAAAGTAATAATACTGGATATGCCAAAAGCATGTTCCGACCTCAGTATTCCTGTAAGGTTTATGAACAATGTATGTTTTCTGTGGAACGATTACCAGCCTTTCATACAACCGCCAAACTGTTAGGATCGGGGTTTTCTTTCCCTTAGTCGGAGAGGGCCAGTTTCAAGGCGCCGAGAGCTCGTCTTCCATCCTCTAACATTGGCTACACTCCAAGGAGTATACTTTCCAGGTGGCATTTTTTCGCCTTTGGGGACGTGGAAGTACTGTTTGCTGGTAGAGCAGATAAAACATATTGCAGAGGCATTTCTCAAGGTTTTACTGCCTCACCCCATTCAGCTGAGACCCTTGAGGCTATGCCAGCCTTCGGCCCCGCCAAGTAATAACGTAGTAGTATATTAGTACACACGAGTAGTTTCTGAAGTATATCTGACCTGCTTGTGGCCACTATAATTCACATTTAACTAGCTTGGCAGCTACCGTCACACTAGCTTATTCATACACAAACGGAGCGTGGTGAGTGCGTGGTAACGCTCTGGCCTCGCATTCGGGAGGACGCGGGCTCGAATCGCCGTACTACCATCCAGATTTAAATTTTCAAAGGCCAAATCATTCCATGTGAATTCAGGGATGGCTCCTTGTTAAGGCTATGGCTGAATTGTTTCCAGTTCCTGATCTCTAATCCCTATCCGCCTCTAATGACCTCAATATCGACGATCCATAAGCCACCCCTTCCAAAAGAAAAGATAAAATCATACTCATAGTGTAGTCCAACACACTACGCGGTTCCTATATGGTCTTTGCAGGGGAAGATTGGTTTGCCCCGGACACTTAAAATTAATTGCAATTAAAAATAAAGTAAACACATTTTCTGTCTTTATTTTTATCATATAAATTAAACTGGGAACTTCTTCTGTTATGTTAATTAGAAGTTAGTAATCATAACATTTCTTCAATGAATTAATTTTAAAACACTTTTGCTTTAATTTTTTGGCAACACAAATGTTGTCTGGTAGCCCCGGACACAGTAATAAATGGCGGGATAATCGTATTTTTGCTCTTGCAAAAATGACAATACTAATGGATATCTGAAGAATGTAAATAAACACAATCTTCATGGGCCCTGTATTTGTTTCATAACACTGAATGCAGTCTTCTTCAAAAATTCCTGCGCGAACGATGCAATCGGTCTGTTGTACTTAATTTGCTTCGGAAGGACTTAGAATACATTTTTCTTTTTATTCAAAGTCTTTATAGCGCCTTTGCCTTTTTATTTTTCCACTTCCCCATTTAACGGCCGTTTCTTTTTGCCCATCCTCTTCAAGTTTTTTATATGGTGAAGATGTTAAAATCTCATCCTTCTGGATTTTCGAGCCCACAGTTGACGCATCATATTCAATAATCTCCAACGAAATTTAACAGGAGTGACGAATAATTTCTGCCAGGAACAAAACACACACTAGTGTGGAACTCACTGGGTGCCCAAGCCGCAGTCAATTGCATTTGTTTTTGCACATACACGGTGCATACTTGCAATAAATTTTCGCCGGCGCAGCGTGGTTGGTTTGTTAGACCTTTAAATTTCCGGGGTTACCCGCCATCCAGGGCTACCCGACATTCCACTAATAAACTGTTTGAAAGCTGGGATGAACGGGATTCAAGCAAAAAAAAAAAAAACACACTTCTTGGATTTTTATTTTGTTGTGACGTCGAAAAGCCGAGAAATTAAGATGAAAGTGTCTACAAATTAGTGTCGTAATCGTAGTCGAAATGTTTTTCGGGAGTCGCTTGATCGAAGCTGAATTTGTGTTCTATGAGCCTGGGGGGTGGAAGATGATGTAGCTCTTGGTGTTGTGGCTTAAGATACAGGTCTCTAATTAACGTGAGCGAAGTTGGCTAGTTAAAGGAACGTAATTGTAATAAGGCAACTGCAGTGCAAATTAATATTACATTTAGAGGATTGTATGAAGGACATGTTTATATCCTGTGTGTGATTTTGTAATTCTTGAAACGTTGTAATGTCCGTTCCACTGTAGGCATTGTCCTGGATTATGCTTGTGAAAGTCGCTACTTCCTCCCTTAGACTCTCATGCCGGGACCACACGCTTGCCAAACATTGTCAAACCTTCACATGTGCTTGGCTTGGCTTGTGTAGGCATGCAGGAACTTGTGGCTGATCCGATCGAGTGTCGGTTTTTTGGCACAAATCAAAGGCGTTTGCGGCAAGTGCTTGCGAAGCACCTACACGTTTGTGGGAACTTAGTATTGTTTGTGCCCTGAAGGCGGACAAAACGTGCGTTTCTTTTTGTTGTATAAAAGTGCTGCAAGAAAAATGAATAACTGGTGCAACGAGGATATTGTACGATTTCTCGAATCTACCAAGTAGAACCCTACATTTTTTACCCGAAGAATAAAGACCATAAAAAAAATAGCTGATGCTTGGAGTCGTCTTAGTGAAGTTTTAAATAATACTGTCATGGAGATTAAGAAAAAGAGAGAAATTCTTATTGCCACGTTTCGTAAACATTTAAGGAAAAAATAAGATTCTATTCCCTATGGCTCAGGTACAAATTTATTAATTTAGCTGGGACATATAGCTTCTCTGAAGTCTGTATTTTCTTTAGAAATCATAGGTGAAATTTCATTCAGCGAATATTCAGAATCAGCATAGCTCATCCGGCAGAAGTTATCAAATTGCACGGCTGGCTCAAAAAGCAGCTCATTAAATTTTTCTTTCATAAATTCTCTGCAGTCAAATAATAATTGATACAGACGTTATAATACCGTTAAAACAATAATTATTATACAATTCTAATTATAAAAACAATACACTTATATTAAATCAAATACATACATGAAACTACATAGTATTCATAGTTGCATGAATGAAATTATAATAATTACCTGGTACGGTTTCTATAGATTTTTTAACACCCACGATCTTCTTCGTCGTCTCTCGTTTTTTAATTTCCTTTTTCTAAAAATAGGTTAGGGCAAAAGTTTTGGCCGACACAACCTCGACGTCCGTCATGCTTGCTTCTCCACAACATACGAGTACAAGCGTACTAGCAAGTGTGTGGATGACGATGTTTGGCTCCCATAAATTAACCAAGCGTTTGTAGAGGTTTGGGGTTTGTGACAAGCGCCAAGCGTGTGGTCCCCGGGTCAGATTTGCACAGTTGCCACTCTCACACATTTTTTTTCTGTCACTGTCACTGTCACTAGTATCTCGATCTATTTGTCGCAGACATCCATCTCATCGTTTCTTGAGCTAATCTCAGCATACTCATTACAACCTACGTTCTCTGTTGTTTGTCTCACATATTCCAAATGTTGTCTTCCTTTACAATTATTTCATTAGTGTATGCATCCAAACAAGATGTAATGTAACGTCGTACTGATTATTGGACTGATACTGTCAAGTTCTTTGTAAATTTGACTCGATTTCGTAATCACTGAAACAGCATTACATACCCTTCACCCCATGAAGTTTCATTTTATTTCCTTCTCTCCTTCTGGGCGCTTACTTTTTTTGCCAGGCAGTGTGAATGTTGATTCATTTCGCTGTCTGTCCTGAGACAGTTTTATTTCTCGAGGCTGGCTGTAACAGGTGCGATGCCTCTGAGGGGTGGTGCCTCTCGCTGTAATTCCGCTGTTATTACCGAGTAATAAGAGCCATGCGACGCGCGTTTACGAGTTGAAGCGCGTTGCCTAATGGCGCCATATCGCCACTGCTGTAGGTACTTACGCTCACGCCAAATAATCTCAAATAGCTAATTTAAATTACCAACTTTAAAAGCGTCCTAGTTCTTCACGCCTCTTTCCGTGGCAGCTTATCTCTACATCGAGTATGTGTCTTCTGTCTACTTTTATCGTTATGATTCTGTTGTTTATTTTTAGCGTAAAACTTCGAAATTTAAAAGAATGAGTAGCGGCTTGGCGAGTGGGAAAAATGTCTTGCTTGAAATGTATCGAACCTTTCGGACGTACTACACTCAAAACTGATATGTTAAAGAAATAATGGCTTTGGAAGTATTAATTTTCAACGAACATAATTACCGATCGCTTTCAGAATTGAAACTATGGATTGATTGGGAGGAACAGCATATTTTTGGAACCAAGAGTAGCTTCGTTAATAAAATCGTAGCCACTTTCAACAAGAGAGCAAATTGCAGTAAGGAGATAGTAATAAAATCCGTTTAGAAACCGGCGATACGAAACATAACAGCTTTCTTATAATTAGGTCTGAGATTATAGGAAAATATCTACCATATTTCCCAAACTATTTTTTCTTTTATTTATAATTGTTTCTTCTTCGATCTCTCGCTACCTATTTGAAGTTATTTTACGGTTTATACATGATGCATATAATATTTGGATTCTACAGTTTTTAACAAATAGAAGCACGTGCAGTCTTGTATCCAATGATACTTGGCTTTTGAAATGCCTACTGGGGGACTGGGACCGCCTAAACACGGCAATGATGATTGAAGTGGCGACAGGATGAGGAAATCAAGGAACGGGAAGGAACTTGGCCATGACCATCATCAGGAGTGATTTCGGTAAACCAAGGAAAATTGAAATCGGAATGACCTTACGTGGATTTGAACCCGCGTCCTCTCAAACTGTAACCAGTTGGTGGTGCTACAAAGCGCACCATCCAACTGTGAGGTCCATACTAATGCAGGTGAAAATAACATTATAAAGTGTAACTCGAAAACAACTAGGAAAATGGAGATCTAAACTTTTGAGAAGTTTCAACAACTTAATTCCACCCTCTTCCCCCAAGGAACCAAAAAGAGAGTCCTCGTTTTAGCACAGTTCGATGATTTATTCTAGAGAGAAGTTTTTCTATTAAGTTACCTTAGAATTGCAAGTAAAACATAACTTAGTTCTAGTATTACATCCAAGTAAAATGTGATTATTGAATTTTTAATCAATAAAATCCAGCTTTTTCGAGAAGAAGAGAGAGATCCGTCTGAGAGAGAATCAAGAACATAACATAAATGATTAACGCAATGATTTCCTGTTACGTAACTGAAGTTATATTTATTTCAGATTCAGTTTTTTTTTTTTTTTTTTTTTTTTTTTTGGCGTTTCCAGTTACAGTTAACAACAACATTTAGTATGAAAAACTTACTACATAAGGATACTTAATCACAAGAACGGTCATTTTTTCCCTTAGGCTCCATATTTTCCTTGTATGATTCTACTAAGCAATTTCTCCAACAATTCCGCGCTACTTACAAAGTCAAACGATGCGTGAATATTTCTTAACATGACAGAAATGTTCTGCTCGGTTCAAGATCTTAGGACGGGCCACAAGCAATGGATCATGATAATGTACTGTACCTTCAGCGCGATGATTTCTGTATAAAAAGTTATATTTTTTAATTTAAAGCTTATAGCAGTGGAGTTATTAGATGGAAAACGACATTGCTGATACGGGATGGAAAGAAAATCAACATTTTCTTTATGGTTTCGACTTGTGGTGATTTTGGGAAACAATGCAAAACAGAAATCAGCAAGAATGTTGCGGAGAAACACTTTCTGGTACAAGCGTTACTACTAGCTTCTCAACTTTTGTTACAAAGTCGTTGAACATAGTGGACAGATCTGCTGTCAAGCTGCTAACACGCAATGCCAGGAGGCCAAACTACCTGTTTCGTCGCTCCTCCCATTCTAGCAGTGTTTTCTCGTCACGCCGTTGTATGCTCCATTAGCTCGTAACAAGCCCCCAACTTGTTTTAAAATAGCGGCCGTGGGGATATATAAAGCCATTTCGCTTCTTTTTTTTTTGCACTCTACACTGCTTGTTTTCTTTGCGTGTCCCATACAAAAAAAAATCATTTGTTGTATTTGTAGCGACGCTCCAAGAGAAAAAAAAAGCTTTGAATTGTCACCGACACCGACATTACATCATAGTCTGCGGAATGTATAGAAGCAAATTTTAAACGTCGATTACAATTGACAGCAGTCAGATCATATATACGATCATAATCGTTTTGTGGGATTACGACAATTCATTCAATTATGTGTACAAGTCACATGATAACTTTTCAAACACCAGCGAACTCAAATGGTTGTTAGAATAAAATGCAATGTTTAAAATTTTTTTGTAGACAATTAGATGAACGGGATCATGTATCTCCTCATTCGCGTTTTGCACCATCATCGATCAGTAGGAATCTCCTTTCAGAACTTTGGTGTTTCATCTAGTACAATATGTTTAAAACTGTATTAATTAAAATCCTTTGTAATTTCTTCTACTGTATGAACTCTGGACTCTCTTTGACGTTTCGAACTCCATCCGGGACGATTTTCAGGAAGCTGACCGCATGATAAGGCGAATGATAACGCACAGGAACGCTACACAGTTTGCATGGGGAATTCAGATCCATTTTTCCTTAAACAGAGAGGATATGCTATTCCAAAGATAGCTGGAATGAGTTGTGCTCTCTATGAAGAAGCGACATTATATTATTTCTAGTTTTACTCTATCTCGAAGAAGGCTATCACATGCATAGGACTTTCTGCAACTCAATATAATGAAATCTGTTGAAATTTTTAAACACAGCAAAAAATGAAAAAAGGATGAGTGTTAGGGATTGAGTCAAATGCGAGATTATTGATAAATGTGATTGGAAAATTCTCCCTGAAGATGATCGAAACCCTCGAACAAAGAGCTGGATAAAAAAGATGAAGCAGAAAAACCTGAAAATTTTTTTAATTACTTTGGAATGACGACTGCAGAATGAATTAAATTTTTTATGTTTAAAATTAGTTTAAAATATTTTCAAATTTCCTTGTGAGTGATCTCAGAGACAAAATATAGTAACAGAGGAAATTTTGGTTCAGATTACGTATGTTCTAATATAAAGGCTTACAGGATGCGTTTTGATTTTTTTTTTTTTTTATGTCTGTATTTGTTTCTGTGTATCTGGTATAGGTTTTGCGACAATTAATTGACCATTTAGATTTTGTTTCGCCCTAAATGTTCTGCTGTAGATTCTTGGCTTTATTGATTTCGGGACTTCCCTCCTGGCTTAGATTACTTCGGATTCCCATGGTTTACTGAAATCAGAGTAGCCGAACAGTAAGATGAATCCTTCATAAAACCCATGGTTTATTTCTTTCACTTTCATTTCGACAATCCTTTCCCAGTTTTAATCAGTTCGACGACCCGCATTGTCGTTTTCAATGGTTCTTATTTGACTGAAACAATAGTAAATAATTGGTTCTCTTTAGTCTTTATTTCAATTTAATTTTTCTTCCACCTTCTTCGTTGGTCCGTCTAGATTTCCCTTCACATTATTTTGTGTATACTATACTTAGTCCTAGATAATTCTTTTAAAGAAACTTATCGAACAGTAGTGCTGACATTTGTGATAGTGTACATTATTCTCAATAGCCTTTTCATTTGGTTCTGCGTATTATTTTGTTCCTTTTTCCGTGGCGCTCATCTAATCTCAGTGACTTGCTTGACTTAAAATTTTCCAAATGTTTTGCAAAATCTAAAGCAATGCATGAGCAACGATTATTATTGATAATTCATACATCTCTGTGTGATCCTTCTAAGAATTTTTTGTTTCCTGTCAGCTAATTTGATGTTGATATTAAATCATTTTATTTGCTATGATAGTAGTTTTTTGTTGCTACACACATTTTAACCACTCGTTTTCTTGTTTTTTAGTCTTGCTGTCAATTTCATTCGCTTTCTTACCATTCAGCACTAAACAATACTTTGAGCTAACTGTATGGCCTAAAAGTAGTTTTATCCAAGTAATTAGCCAAGTTACAGGATGCTGAAAATTAAGTGGACGGATAAAATACGAAACGAACGAGTTTTGGAAATGATAGGTGAGGTAAAATGTTTGCGGAAGAGTCATACAGAAAGAAGAGACATGCAGGATTGGTTAACTTGTTAGTGGACAGAACAGTCCAAGGTAAGAACTGCAGAGGAAGACAGAGATTAGAATATGTATATAAAAAAGTAGGTCACGCATTTTGGTTATACCCTTCAGCTAAAGCGTTACGTGAAGACCAGGAAATGTATTTTGTGGGAAGTGAGCCTTGACCTTTGCCATTTCCACGTAACGTTTTACAAATGAACAATTGAATAGCACTCGTAAAAAGGCTTTAAAACTCCACGCTGTTGTGGCGCTATTCCAGGTAGAATGTTTTATTCCGGTTTCTAATCAGAAGATAAAAATTGCTGCGCAGTGTGTAATGCTTCGTGTAAGACGTTTCTCTGTTGCTTTGTTCTGTGCATAACAATTAGGGGCAACATTAACTTCTGATGATTTACTGAACTAAAAATTTCAATGAATTTTTACGATTTGATTATACTTCCAGATTTTACTGATATATCTTTGCTGTCTTCATTTTCTACTCGAGCTGACAGATTTGGAATTACTTAACACAATGTTGTCGATGTAAACATTTGGGTTTCGAACACCGCACTATTTAATAATATATACCTATTATTCTAGTTTTTGTAGTGACGATTGTAATACGTGACTCGGCCTAGCACCAATCTGTTAAACAAAATATCAGACGTTGTTTTATTTCGTTTCAACATTCTGCTTGTTCCTATCGTTCAATTAATATCAAATATGTAACTGTAATGAACATTAATTTTTGAACCTGAGTGTATTTATTTTCATTAAAACAAAATTTATTACAAACAAAAAATATTAACTCTGAAGTAATCTGGTATAAATTACCTGTAAAATAAGAATTTTTTATGCTGATATTTTGCTTCTACTAGCCGAAACACAGATTATATTTATTAATTTTACTTAGGTAGTGAAAAAAAATCAGATATTTTTTGATTAAAATAAAACCGAAAAAAGATTTTTTGATTGAAGAAATATTAATAAAAAAGTGGCCAACCTCACGTAATTTGGGTTTCTGACTGTGGTATCTCCGACAATGTACTGGAAAGTAACAACTTTATTCTTAATCATATGTCTGTATAGTTCTCTGACATCATAAGTTTAAATACCTTGTTAGACGTAACTAAAGGGGATAAGGAAGTGAAAAATCATAAGAAATTATAATTTATTTAGTTATAGTGTGTATATTGTTTTTTTACATTTTTTTAACAAGTATCTAGACCGTTTGCGTCCTTGTGGCATTCTTTAGTTAGCCAAGAACGATATCAAATTTTTGTGAGGGATGCAATTAAAGAAGTGAAAGACGAAACTGAACGTAGCATAAGGGTTCAAGGAGAAACATTCAATACACTGCTTTCTGCTGATCACATTATTCTGTTACTAGACTGATGATATTGAGAAATTGTAAAATTACACAATACTGGGAAACGAACAGAAACAATAGTCATAACTGTAGGTTAAATAAATAAAATAAGTTCACTTGCGGTAGTAGAAGAAATAAATTTTGATAGTTATGAGGCAAAGTTAGAACTGATGTCTCAAGAGAGAACGATATCACGAAGGAAAAAGTACTAACGAAAACAGCGTTTTTCAGAAAAAGAAAATAATCTTCTAGTTCAAATATTGCTCTAGCAGTCAGCTCCACAAATGTGTGCTTGCGGAACACAGCTCGTTATTGATTTTAGGAATAAGGAAAAAAAGAAACCTAAAGAATTTTAAAAGTACATGCTAAAGTACGAAACGAACATTTTTCGGTATTGATAGGAGAAAAAGAAGTATGTGAATTATTTCACAGAATGAACAGACAGGATAGCGGATCTCATTTTAAGATGTACAGTATTGCTGATTTGGTAGATACTGAGGGAAAGAATTGTAGACGAAGCCAAGATAAGCTCATTATGAGGCAGATAATAGACAACTTGTGTTAAAACTCGCGTGTTTGGATGATAATATCAGCTCAGGATAGGAAAAGTGAGAAATAAAACGTAGATAGACTGATGACAAGAAAAAGTGTGAGGAATGGTAGCTGGAGACATGCGTTACTTGCCTTCTAAGCTTTCAGGCGATGTGCATTGACTACTCTGTTTGTGTAACATGTAATGCGACCGGTCCAAAGTGAGATTTTGTTTTTCGTGAATGTTTTTTTGCTTCCCCCGATGTTTTGTGGATTGATAACAACTTCACTAGTTTGACTTATGAAAAAAAAAATGCGTTCTCTGTTTACTTTCGAACACTCTCACTGAATCTTTAAATTATAATTTACCACACTATACTGGTAGAATATACTTGACAACAGATCTTTAATGAAAGGTACGCATTTAGTACGTATACCAAAGTCAGGACTAACCATCGGCTGTCGTTAATGTTCGACTTCGGTGGGGGTATTCGAATATAAGCTTTTACAGAATTGATAAAATGTTCAGCAAATTCTGAAAAGTTGGCTGCATTGAGAAACTAAGAAGTGGATGAAATTGTATCTATAAATATATTCGGCTATACGATTAATGACAGCGCTTAAAATAAGTTTGGCCCGTACACATTCGGTAGACGATGCTAAACTCAGCCATATTGCAAGCGATTTACAAATTAAAAATAATCGTAATATTAAATTTTCAAATAATATTGAATTTTCTATGAAATACCACTTATGTAAATAACTAAAGTCAATTACTTTATTGTTTTAGATTATAAATTAAAGAACTTTCGCGTTATATCTATGTAAAAATTAGTGCAAAATGCAACTACAAAAACTGTTGATGTCGAAAATAGTGTTTAAATACAAGCAAACATGAAACAATGAAAAATCTAAGTAAGTCTATATTTATATCATAATTTCGTTGTGTAAATTGTAGCATAAAGGAAATTAATCATTTGTATACACACTCAACAGATACACAGGCCGAAATTAAAAGTGCAACATCCAGACGAAGTTGTAATAAATTAATGAAATGAAGAGTATTCAATTATTAAAAATTGACAGTTATACATGTAATAGTATGAGAATTACAGGTCTATTTGTAAAGTGTGGTGTAACATGACACTTTTTTGTCCACAAGTTCTTGTTGGGTAAATGTGCCAGGGAGAAGAATGACGACCCTCTACACCCAAGTGTCTATTTGTGAGGCAGGCCGGAGAATTAGTGTGTTTGAAATGGGTGCATCATATAATAAAATCTACTGAAGGATTGGTCTTAGTGGAAGGTTAGGATACAGACTAGTTAGACAGTGGATGAAAGAAGGCTCTAGTACTCCTGGAACAGGTACAAGTTTATACAGAAGGACAACAGCACGTGAAGACCGCCAAATTGTGTGGATGGCTGTTGCTGCCAGACGGGTGTCTGCAGGCCAGATCAAAGCAGTGGTTACAGAGAGAGCCACCCTCCGGACGATTGTAGACCAACAGCTTGAAGCTGGGTTACATTCTCTGACCCCTATGAAATGTGTTCCATTAACCTGATTTCATTGCCAGCTTAGTCTAACCTATACTGCAAAACGAAAATGGACACGTGAATGGCGTACATTTATGTTTAGAGACGAGTCTCGATTCCGTGTGTGTGCCAAAGTGATAATCGATAACAAGTACTAAGGCGCAGTGATTTCAGAACGTCACACAGTTGCAGCCACTGGTGTCATTGTTTGGAGGGCTCTAAGTTTTGACAGCAGGACGGAGTTGGTTGTTGTTGAAGACACAATGATAGCCCACCACTATGTGGATGGGGTGCTGCACCCTGTTGTGATAACTTTCATGTCCCCCATCCAACAGGATAATGCCCGTCCTCATACTGTGGCCATCACAACACAAGCCTCGCAAGGCGCTACGATCACAATTTCGACCGCCCGGTCCCCAGATTTGTTCTCAATAGAACATGACTGTTATGCCAGGAGCACATACATTAGATCACATAGTCACCCACCACAAACTGTGGAACAACTGACTGCAAAAAACATGCAGAAGTTGAGAGACATCCGAACGCTTATTGATTCAATGGCGGCAAGGATCCACGTATGTATAGGTCGTCAATGTGGGCCCACTTCTTACTGTCAACTGTATCTATAGGGTGATATACTTATCCTGATCCATTTCAATTTGTTGTCATTTCTTCTTGGTATGACCATGGATATATCTACAAAGTTTCCAAAAATTCCACGATTCCTGTCTGGATGTTGCACTTTTAACTTCCGCCAATGTGAAACCGCTGGATATGCTTCAGAGAATGAAGTGAATCGCGTTCGGTAAAAATAAATAAATTTAATGCATTTATTATTTATTTTATTAATTATTCATACAAATTTATAAAATTAATGTATTTTCCTAATATTCTATTTAAGCCTTAAATCGTATTTGCACATAACTGTAGGCAGTAAAGCAAATTCCGCCAGCAATAAAGGTAAACTTAGTTTTGGGTTTCTGTGTTGGTCGACGTGGGTGTCGCCTCTGCCGATGTGGGACGTGAGTCCCTCCAGGTATTTCATTAGTGGGACCACCCAACCGAGTCCAGCTTCGGTCGCTGTTTTTCCAGCGTTAAATTCGCGACACCGAAATCCCTCATGGCGTTTTATTTGCTCTGCCTGCCTTCGCTAATACAGTTTATACTCGCAGTCGGCGTATTTTGCACGTTTAATTTTGTTTTTCGATATCGGATTTCATATAGGGAGTTTCGGTTTACATTTATTGGGACTAAATTTTACGATGATAAAATTGCGTTAAATTTCTTGAATTTGTGTTCGTATCACGTGGTGGTTCGTAAACAATTTACAGTCGCAGAGGTACTACACCGCAAGTTAAATCACACATCGCAACATGACGTCAAGCATCACGCTGCTATTATAATTCACTAGATTTTGTGTACTGAAAAATAAATCGTAATTCTTTTAACGGTTAAACGCATATTGAAATAAATAATACACAGTTAAAAATAAGAATAATGAAAGAATTTCACGGAACAACAGCCTCCAACGCGTTATGTCACACGTTGCCAGAAAGTGGTAACAAATTCGGAATAGAATGATCCACCGTGCGGGAAAATTAGTTTAGCTCGGGATGTTGCGAGAGGTCTTGTTTAACAGAGCTTGACTTTTTCTACAAGATAACTATAATAGTGACAACAGTGAAAAACAACTTAAAAATTATACACAGGCAAAATGTAGAGTTTAATAACATGTTTCTTTAAATTTCAAACTGTCAAAATACCTACAAAACAGGAAAATAAACGCCTATCTGAGAACTAACAAAGTGCAAGAACAATACTGGTAAATGAGGAATTCGCAATAATTCCAACGGCAGCAGAGTGAATGCGGAGGATGAGTAATGTTGGCAAGATGAAGAAAGAATCAGTTGCAGGACGCTGCAATGCCTGAAGCCAGTTGACAGGCAACGAATGTCGACAGACAGATAGAACCGATGAAGTGTGACGGAATACAAGCAGATGAACAGGGAAACAGCGTATAGGTACAATCCACTAGCTTCTAGCGACGGAGCAATTTGGAGAGTAGTTACATTGCAACAATTTCGTGGTCACATATAGTTCCACAATTATTTCAAACGGCCTACAACAGTAATTTGCAGATGCAGACTTACAACAGTTTAAGTAGTCACATATCTACAGGAAATCATCATTTCAGCTAAGAGCCACAGTTGAGATAAAATAACTACCAAAGTCAACACACTTTCTGCTTTTGCATAAACAGCACTTTTGGAAAGATTAGTTGTTCGATAAGTCCACCAAAGTGAGCGTATCAGTTACGAGGGAAAATACAGTATTGTGGATCAAGTTGTCGAAATTGCCTACGATGTCTGTGAAATACTCTATCAAATTCCGAGATATTTGTAAGACGTCGAAGCGGTAAAAGTTAATCTCACTAAAAGCATGATCCAGATTACTTAGACAAACCTGCATTGGAAACATGAATGGTATTCTTAGTAGAATAGCAGATTTACAAGACATACAACGTGTAGTGAGCTCAATTTTTTTGGACGACTTCAAACACATTGCCTGCAAAGAGTACATTATAATGGCCAGTAGTCTGGTACTGTATGGTCTCCAAAAAACGCTTTCCACGACCAGTGATCTCCAGGTATTCTGGTTGCAATTTCATTCCTATGATACCGTTATTTTTAGGATGCTGTTTCGTGACCCACTAATAACGAATTGTCTATTTTGAGGTGTGCAGGTAAAATTACATATTATTTAAATATCAAAATAATTTTCATGTACTGTAATAATTACTTTACAGGTTTTATGGCAAATTATTACTGTACAAAAATAATTGCTAACTAAAAATCTCTATCCTTTAACTAAACGTCATCTTTTTAAAATTTATCTGTAACTGGTAATTCAGTGCTCACAAGTCGCGTGGTTTTTCTCTAATTTGAAAGGGCAACGGCAGAAACAGTACATCTTGTGTCTCTATCCTCTAACTAAACGGCAGCTTTTTAAAAATTATAGGTTACTGAAACTGTCAAAGTTGCGGCAGAATTTATTTAAAACGAATTATTTCTTACCTGACAGGTAGATCTCCAAACGTAAAATAGACGGCAGAAAGGGGTTTTGAGTTTTTTCGGAAATAACTACTACTATTCCAAACTTTCATGTTGACGGTAGGATTTATTTCATAGAATTCTTACCTGAGAGTTATATCTCCAAACGTTTAATAGATGGCAGTTAGGGGTTTTGACTCTTTTCGGAAATACCTACTCCACTTCCAAACTGTCAAAGGGTGGCGGAGGAATTTATTTAAAAGTAATTCTTACATTAGAGTTAGATCTCCAAACGTAGAAAGGACTGCAGAAAGTGGTTTTGAAGTTTTTCGGAAACAACTGCTGTTCCAAACTGTCAAGTTGGTGGCAGATTTTATTTAAAATAAATTCTATCCTGAGAGTGAGATTTCCAAATGTAGAATAGACGTCAAAAGGGGTTTTGAATGTTTTCGGAAATAACTAATTCTCTTCCAAACAGTCAAAGTGACAACAGAATTTATTTAAAAGTAAATCTTACCTGAGTGTTATATCTCCAAAACTGCAGGAAGTGGTTTTTGAATTCTTTCGGAAATAACTTTTCCTCTTGCAAACTGTCAAAGTAGCGGCAGAATTTATTTATATGTATTTCTTACCTGAATGTTTGATATCTAAAAAGTTGAATAGGAGGCAGAAAGGGGTTTTGAATTTTTTCGGAAGTAACTACTCCACATCCCAACTGCCAAAGTGGCGGCAGACGTTATAAAAAAGAAATTCTTACCTGAGATTTAGATCTCCAAGCGTAGTATAGATGCCAGAAAGGGATTTTGAATTTTTTAGGAAATAGCTACTCCTCTTTCAAACTGTCAAAGTTGCAGCAGAATTTAATTAAAAGGAATTATTTCTTACCTGACAGTTAGATTTACAAACGTGACGGCAGAAAGGGGTTTAGAGTTTTTTTCGGAAATAACTACTAATGTTCCTTTCATGTTGGCGGTAGGATTTATTTAAAAGAATTCTTACCTGAGAGATATATCTCCAAACGTTGAATAGAGGGCTGATAGGGGTTTTGACTCTTTTCGGAAATAACTACTGCTCTTCCAAATTGTCAAAGTGGCGGCAGAATTTATTTAAAAGTATTCTTGCCTGAGAGGTAGATCTCTAAACGTAGATTAAATGGAATACAGGAGTTTTGGATTTTTTTTCGGAATTTACTACTCCTCTTCCAAACTCTCAAAGTGGCGGCAGATTTTTTTTTAAGAGGAATTCTTACCCTAGAGTTATATCTCCAAACGGAAGCTAGACGGCAGAAAGGGATTTTGACTTTTTTCGGAAATAACTACTCCTCTTCCAAACTGTTAAAATGGTGGCAGAATTTATTTAAGAAGAAATCCTTACCTTAAGGTTAGATCTCCGAACGTAGAATAGACGGCAGGGAGAGGATTTGAATTTTTTCGGAAATAACTACTCTTCATCCAAATTGTCAAATTGATGGAAGAATTTATTTAAAAGAAATTCTTACCTTAGAGTTCGAAGTCCAAACGTAGAATAGAAAGCAGAATGTGGTTTTGTCTTTTTTTCGGAAATAACTACTCCTCTTCCAAACTGTCAAAGTGGCGGTAGAATTTATTTAAAAGATATTCTTACCTTACAGTTCGAACTCCAAACTGTTGGTGGCACATGGAATCTTGTAGAGACTGGGCATTTTGTGTAGTCGGCACATTTAAATTTTGTAGAAACTTGGTAATTCCTGTAGGTGACACTCGGAATCTTGTGGAAATTTCTGTAGGGGACACATGAAATCTTGTAGAAATTATGCAGTTTTGTAGGCTGCACTTGGTATCGTGTTGAAACGCGGCAGTTTCTGTAGGCGACTCATGGAATCTTATAGAAACTGAGCAGTTTTGCTTTCTTCCAAATATTCCTTGCCAGAGCAACGTAGGTTACGGACACTTCCTAACCTCGCATTTTCAACGACACCATTACCTAAATATCATATTCAAGTAGCAGCAACAATTAAAAATAATCCAGAAAATTGTACCATTTCAAAGCTGAGACGGATATAACAGAGTCAGCTCTACACCACCGAGACTTTCGTAGAAGATTGCTGTACTCAATTAACAGCAGTGTAAGTTCGTAGTAAGTCCCTTTACTTACTGGTTGGGAATGTGGGCGGGGAGACTGGCATCACATCGCAATACTGCCTACTGGATACTGATGGTATTAATTGTATAACCTCTCTATATAAAAAAGGAAACCTCCAGGATAAGCGACACCTGCGGCCGCCGCAGTGCGGAAATGGCAAACCCTTGCCAAGCACCCAGTGACGTCACGACCGCTCGTTTATCACCGTCCCCCAAACAAAAAGGCGGAAAACAAAGGCTGTTGCTGATACACGCGCAGCCCACAATCACACTACGGCTGTGTGAACGAACGCGTCATTCTGGAGAACGTTGACTGAGAGCAGTTTTTTTTATTTTTTACTGGTGGTAAACCTTCTTTCCGTTGGACGTATGGATAGCTTTGAATGCAGTGTATCTAACAAAACAAAACCTTAAGTCTTAATCACAACTGTTTAGAATAATGTGGTGGCACGCTGGTTAAAATGACTCAGTGGCAGAATATCTGTTGATATTGTTTGACTAATTAACTTCTTTATTTCTATTTTTAATTACGAGCTCCTGTCACGGTTGCCATATCAAGCAACTGGTTTTAATTAATTGTTTAAGCCGCAGTGGTTTTTATTCTGTAAACTCTCATCAGTGGCCTGCTAGACTGCAAGATTTAATTACAACAGCCAAGTAGCAGATTTTGTTCCATTTCCAAGACAATTTAAACCCCGAAATAATTTGTGATTACAGTGGCCAAGATATTTCTTGAATGGCTTTCCATCCTTTAATACAATTATTCTTCTATTATTCGGAAATTAATATAACCCCGAAATTTATACTGTTTCATCCGGAGATGTAAATTTAGGTAAGAGGGACTGAAATGTTAACTATTTCGTTAGCAGACTCCAGATATGCAACTAACTCAATCAATTTTTTCCAAAGACTCAACTGGTTTGACTGCTGTCATTAGAAAGACCAAGTTGTGCGAACCAATTAATAAATCTGAGAATTCTTCATAGTATAGACTTCGCGGGAACGCGGTTAATTCCCGACGTATAAAGAAATGACATTTTTTGAAAAACTGAACTACCGTATGGCAGTTATATTGTCTAATGGAAATTTCAGATACATTAGGCATTATGATTATCGTATAAAATGTTTACGGGCGTCCTACTGGAGGAGCGCGTCACTTTGATTCGACGTTTCGAAGTCACTCTACAACTTCATCTTCCAGCTCATTTAACTGATGCGCTTCTCCGGTTGGAGGCCGAGAACATTTTATACAGTAGATACACAAGGAATCACCTCCATTCATTCACAAAATTGAAGATTGTTTAGTGAGTGGGCAATTATTTTATAGTTACGTTATTGTAAATTAACGTTTGTATTCCATATATCAAAAATAATTAACCATAAGCTCTTTTAACAGGGAAAGGGCTTTAGGCCTTATCAATGTCATTGAGGCTGGAATAGACTTGGGACAACAAACGGAAATGAATTCGGCGCTGCCCTTTCTAATAGATTCCGGCATTCACCAGTAGTGATTGGGGAAAAACCATAGAAAACCCAGATCTGAATGGCCGGGCGAGATTTCGAACTTGCATCCTCCCAAATAGGAGAGCGTTATTACTCACCCATCACCCTCCGTTATATACCCATGTTCCTTCAAGTTCCCTTATAAACTGACCTTCGTCCCTCACTTTATGTGAGCGACAATGCTTCAATATAAAGCTTTAGGTCCTACTCACTTGAATCAGTTAGTCGATTAAGAAGATTGAAACTGTGAGTAAAGCAGCCAGTAGAAATCTTACAGATAATTCCAGATGCTGACTTATCATAAGAATTGTAAACGCTCTTAATATTTTAATCTTAGGAAGCAGTTTCAAATGATTTCAAAACGGTACCTCTCCAATTTTCTGTGAGACAGGTAATTTAAAAAACACTTCAGTTATGATGATCCAAATTACAAGGAGTTTTTTGGCGTACACTGAGCAGCATCAGCACTTTACTAGAAAACTTGCAGAATATGGAAGATAACGGAATGAAAAATATGTACGCAACTATCAGGACTGCATGGAAAAAATTGTTGAATATTATTGTGTGAATTTAAGAATACACTCCTTTCATTTTATTTGAGTAATTAATCCTCAAACTTTAAATGACTTTTGGAATCTAAAGGCTTCAACCTTATTCAAGACCAGTATTCTACGCTAAGGTAGTTTTTAATACGGCTTCTATCCATATTATCTTTCACATGGAGAGTCATACCATGCACTGCTATGGAAATGTTAACGTGGCAGTGTCCCATTACTTTTCACATATATTAGAGTGATGCTGTGTTACCACCTGTCAGAGAAACGTTTAACTATGTTCTGTGTGTGATAATTGTATTTTTTGTTTACGAAATGGTTCGTTTATGAGGCGGAGATTGGATATCGTTTCATCATTCACCGTGTTGATTGCAGAAAACCACCAGAAACCTAAATCAGGACGACCGGTGGGCGGGTACCAGGAATCTATAGATCCAGTGTGATGGTGCATTAACGTACACAGCTACACAGACGGGTGCAAAGTAGATTAAATTGCGATATTCGTGGACGCAGTATTTTCCACGGGTGAAGCCCGGTTGAACACCCATCGCAATCAATCTTGGTTACCTTGTAGGAGTGGCGAAGAAGAACCGACCACTGTGGTTTTGCACAGTTCGTGGCCGGAATAACAAGTTTGCCAACCACGAAGAGTCCTTGCGGATGGATTGCTGTCGCTCGTTTATCAGATCCTGCGGTACTCTCTCCGAAGGCCTCAACTAATCTCCATTGCAGTAAGAAGGATGGCTGCTCTCAACGAAATCCAACCGCCTGCGGAAGACCCTCTGAGAAAAAGTAAAGTTATCAACGTGGCGCTACTCGATTTATTTTCACTGCAGAATCGTCTTGTTCGAGCCTAGATACATTTATCCTTTCTGTCTATCCGTTGTTAAAAACATGTTTGCTAGTTGTCTTCCAGTGTAGCATACAGTTTCATCTTTCTATGCAACCTTCGCGTAATTATTTTTGGACTGTATAATGGGTAGTATGGTTTCAGTATATTCAGAATGAGCTTACTGGCTATTGAACTATGACTGAAATATTGTGATGTACGAGTAATGTTTATTATTAAATACACAGTTTATTAAAAATTGTTTTAGACAAATGTTATTATTTTAAAGGAACTGTGCAGTATATTTCCATCGTAAGCGCAATCACAGTTTTGAATATTTTTCAGTGTGATAGCAGTTTATTTCGTTTAATTTATAGATATAGGCTTTTAGTATTTTCTTTACTACTTTCAAGGTTACTTGTCCTTATTTCAGGGCTTAATTTGAGGAGTTTTGAGATATTTTCTGGGTATTTAGCGCGTAGCACAATGTTTGTATTGTTCTTAGGTGAAATTATTGCACCAGATCGATACCTTTATTAAGAAAACGTTTAAATAGCCGTCACCGGTCGAAACAGCAGACTTTCCGCGAACAGCAATCAAAGATCGCTCCAAAAGTATTAAAAAGGTGACCAAAGTCTTTACTGGAAGTGGATATCGACTTGCAGGGTAGTTGAATTCGTTCGTCGTTTTGGAGGAGTAACTGCTGGTCACTAGAAGATAGTAAGCCAGCGAAAAGTGACGAGTTGCCATCTGTTATTTTGTTTTGCAATAACGTCTTTTAGATTTCTCGAGGGCTCAGAGTATTATCTGAGACTCGATTTTAATTTCTGTGTCTGAGAGGGACGACATTTAGTGACCGAGCGTGGTGGGTGAACGGTTAACATTCTAGCCTCGGATTCGGGAAGACGCGGGTTCGAATCCCCGTCCGGGCATCCAGACGAGGGTTTTCCATGGTTTCCCCAAATCACTCCAGGCGAATGCCGGGATGCTTCCTTCAAAAATGCCATGGCCCAATTCCTTCCCGTTCCTTGTCTACAGTCCCATCCCACCTCTAATGACCTTAGCCGTCGGCGAAGCGTTAAGCAATAAGTAAAAAAGAAGAAAGAAAAAAAGCTTTTTTTTTTAAGTTTATCTGTATTTAGTTGCTATTCAGCAGTTTCACTCCATAATGATAGGTTCGTGTGGGGAAGAAAAGTGAAGATTTTAAGACTGCGCGAGATTTAGTATAAAAGATTTTAATTTGTTTGTTATCCTTTAAGGACGCGACATGGGTTTATTCAGAAGATTGAAAATAGTCGCATATATCTTCTTGTGAAATATCACTACAGGAAGCGAGATTAAATTGTTGAAGACGAGTGAGAGTATTGTGTAACATGTTTTCAACTATTGAAGGAAACAAGAATATGGCTTCATTAATGTAAATATTTATAGGGAAACTTTTTAATATTGTTACGTAACAGGCAGATAAAATTTGGACCGACCAGTTGAGTCAGCAGATGACAGAAAATTTTACCATTGTATACGGTGGATCTTCTGATTGTAGATTTTTGTTCTTGTAAATATCGGTCGGTGAGCCTGTTATTTTATTTATTTATTTATTTATTGACATTCGGTTATGTAACCATACAGCCATCACTTGTAACATGATTCATTATCGTTAACTAATAACATGTTTGATTGTACTCATTATTATATTGCATCTGTTAATTATCGTTATACTTATGCTACTTACAATTTTGATTATATTGGTTACAATTTTAAATAGAGTTTATCTAAACGTAATTAAAGACTTTCAGGTATAAAGCCGAATCGCAGTAGCAGTTGATACAATTCGTTTTCAAGTCATATTGCAGGTATACGTGAGGCAATACCGACATTGGTATTCATGCGTCTAAATTATTATTTTCTTTTGTTCACGTTCGGTTATATGACCATACATCCGTGAATTGTAAGATAATACATTATGCTTAATTATTGACAGGTTTGATTATACTATTTACAATCTTGCTTATGCTAATTATAGTTGTACTTAGGCTACTTACAATTTTTATTATACTGATGACAATTTTAAGTCATACTTTTCTACTCGTAATCTTTAAGGAATAAAACAGAATCGTTGTAGTCGTTTATACAATTCATTTTATGCTTATTGACATTTTTATTTTTTGATGATGAGGTCTTAGATTTCTATATTTCCATTTTTTAGGAATCTAATAAGGCTGTTGTACACTGCTTTGTCATCGCTAACTAGGAGTAGGATTAGGTTGGTAGGAAGAGGGATTCCTATGTTGACTAAATCCTTGATCATGGTATCCTGGGCCCGTTTAAATTTTCTACAGGAAAATATAATGTGGTTGGTGTCTCCTATAGTCTGATCTGAACAATCACAGAGAGGAGATTCTCTCAGACCTAGTCGATAGAGGTGGCTGGGGAATCTTCCGTGGTTGAACCGCAGCCTGGAAATCATTGTTGTTAGTCGTCTGCTTGTGATCCATTTATAAAACCAAGGTTGAGGTGGAATAATTGGTTGG
Organism: Vandiemenella viatica; assembly: GCA_031002005.1. Classification (NCBI taxonomy): domain Eukaryota; kingdom Metazoa; phylum Arthropoda; class Insecta; order Orthoptera; family Morabidae; genus Vandiemenella; species Vandiemenella viatica. The sequence goes on along the minus strand of JARYHS010013631.1, from coordinate 57,436,820 downwards.
ATGCTTCCATAGTGCGATGCTTTGGTGGTTAGAGATGTTCTCCATTCTTCTTGCCATTTTTCTTTGGCTCGTTTTTTGATTGTGTGAATTATATCTGACGTCGGGAGGTTCATACCATCTTTAAATCCGTTGAGGATGGCCTGTTTTGCTAAAGTATCCACTTGTTCATTGTATTTTATACCTTTGTGAGCTGGAACCCATAGCAGGTAGGTAGTGATTCCCCGTTCTTTACTGCTTTTTATTTGTTTCCTAATTTCTAAGATCGTCATCGGGAGGTGATAATTCCACGTGTTGTTATGTAGCCGTTTTAAGACACTCATGGAGTCCGTTAATATGATGCTTTTGTCCGCTTGGATCATTTGGCTATACTTAACCGCCTCCAGTATGGCTTTCGCTTCAGCTGTGAAAATAGATGTTTCTTCATGTAGCGAGAATTGAGCTGAATGATTAGTGTTGGGACAGAAGAAAGCTGCTCCTACTCTGTTTTCCTCGGAATTCTTTGAGCCGTCTGTGTATATTTTAACTGTGTTTTTCCCTATCTCTGCGAGGAGTCTATTTAGTTTCTGGTTTAAGGTGAGATTTATGTCTCCTTCCAGAAAGTGTATGTGGATTTCTTCTAGTCGGAGTTCGTATGGTTCTTGAAAGATGGGGTGTATGTCGTAAGAAGCTACTTTATCTTTATATTTAGACCAAAGTTTGTAAGCATTTAGAAGCGGGAGCTTGAGTTGGCTTTTTCCTTTGTTCGCTAATCCTTGCATCCTTTCAAATCGATGGTGGAGCGGGTGGGTATTAAGTACCAATTTTTCCATTATGAATTTTTCCTCAAGATATGATCGTCGTATATGAAGGGGAGGTTCTCCTGCCTCCACTAATAGGGCGTTAATTGGGGTTGAGCGTATTGCCCCGACACAAGCTCTTAGGCAAGCTGCTTGAAGTCTATCTAGTTTTTTGAGAGCGTCCTTTCTAGCATATTGGTAAAACATGGAACCGTACTCTAATAGCGATCTAATTAGTGTTCGGTAAAGTAGTAGGAGCGTTTTTGGGTGGGAGCCCCACCAAGTACCTGACACCATTCTTATTATATTTAGTCGGGAATTCGATTTTGCTATCAGCTGATCGATATGCTGGGACCAGCTAAGGCGGCTGTCCAGCAACATTCCCAAGAACCGTGCTTGTTTCTTAAGTGCCAGTTTATATGGACCTATTTGGATACTGTCCGAGTCATGGGTGATTTTTCTCTTTGAAAAGTAGACTACTGATGATTTTTCCAGTGAAAGTTCAAAACCATTGGTGTGTAGCCATTTGATGAGAGCTGTAATTGCCTTGTTCAATAGGTTATGGACTTCCTGTTGTGACACATCGTTGGCATATATAACCACGTCGTCTGCAAATTGGAGTGAGATAATCTTCGTTGGGATGGAGTGGATTATATCACTTATGTATAGTAAAAATAGGAGTGGGCTGAGGATTGCTCCTTGTGGTAACCCTTGATTAACAATACGCGGCCCTACTCGATTTTTTCTTTGAGCTGACATAGATTATCCTCTCCGATAATAGGGAGTAGAGTCCTTTCACAAGTTTCATCGGTACCCCTAATGTCTCCAGTTTGTGCATCAATGAGGGATTCTGACGTTGTCGTAAGCTGATTGGATGTCTAGGAAAACCGCACCCAAATATTGCTTGTTGCAGAATGAGAGGTAAATGTCCGACGTCAAGATCGCTAGGTTGTCTAGTGTGCTTTTTCCCTTACGAAATCCGGATTGTGAGTTTGGAATCAGGTTGTTCGCCTCCACCCACCATTCTAATCTGTTCTTGATGAGACGTTCTAGTGTTTTTCCTACACACGACATTAATGATATCGGTCTGTACGAAGTCGCTTTGGTGGGGTCTTTTCCTTGTTTTAATATTGGAATGATAACCTGGGTTCTCCATTCCGCTGGAATAGGCTCTTTCATCCAAATCTTGTTAAAGATGTTTAGAAGTCTCTGCAAGCCAGCTGGAGGCATGTTTGTTAACATTGCGTAATGGATTCCATCTATTCCAGGCGAAGAGTAGGAGGATCGCTTTAAAGCTTGTTGTAGTTCTGTCATGGTAAATGGCGTGCATAGTTGGTGGTCCGATGCTTCTTGCGGGTTTAGCGCGAAGTTGGAGTCCTCCTCCTGGACTGTGGAAGGAGCGATTTTGTCTGCAATGTCTTCAAGGGTTGTGGTACTAATTTTAGGGGTTTCGCTGTTGAAACCATTATTTTTAAACTTCCTAATCGTAGACCAAACAGAAGAGATATTCGAATCCTTTCCCAATGTTTCACAGAATTGGATCCAATTCTGACGCTTTTGCGTTTTGAGCGTTCTTTTTGTTCGTGCGTTAATTTGTAAATAAGACATATAGTGTTGGAGGTCGGGGTTCTTTCTGTATAAGTTAAGAGCGAGTCTTCTTTGGGCTATTGCTTTCGAACATGTTGGGTTCCACCATATTGGTGGGCGACTTTTCTTGGCGTTTTGATAGTCCTTTCGTTGAATAGATTTGTCTGCTGCCTCTGAAATCACATTTGTCAGTTTTTTATAGCTCTCGTTTCCCGTAGATTGTTCTGTGATATCCTTGGAATTTTGTTCAATTCGTCTCCTGTATTGGGACCAGTCGGCTCTATTGACGTTCCATCTGATTGTTGGATGAGCTGCAGTTTCTTTGATTAGTGGGCATCCGATATTTAAAAGTATCGGATAGTGGTCCGATCCCAATGAATCATTGAGCACTCTCCATGTCGCTATGGTTGCCAGGTTGGGGGAGCAGAGAGTTAGGTCCACTGCCGAGTTGAGTCTTCTTGGTGATGGGACCATTGTTGGGCTGCCGTCATTTACTATTACCAGATTGTTGTCTTCTGCCATATCCTTAATTGTCGATCCTCTCAGGTCGTTGTAGTGACAGCCCCAGCTCTGATTATGTGCGTTAAAATCGCCGGCCAGAATCATTGGTGAGTTTATTTGGCCGATAAGATTTGTCCAGTCGTTTGGAGTGATTTTTGTTTTTGGGCAGCAGTAAATGGAAATGATGTTGACTGTTGAAAGGGTGGTTCGTATCCGTATTGCTACTGCTTGAAAGGGTAATTTGCTCAAATTGAGATTAATCGGTTCGTGTGGAATATTCTGTTGCACCAATATCGCCACTCCTCCTCTACCATCCAGTCTGTCATTCCTGTACACCTTGTAGGATTTGAAACTGACCTCTCTATTTGGTTTGAACCATGTTTCTGACAATATGGCTATGTCGATATTGTTTTGAGTGAGTGCTGAAATTAGGCTTTCTCTGTTCGCCCAAACTGATCTTCCGTTCCATTGTAAGATACTTAGATATTGGGATACCGTGGAGTTGTTATTTTTCTTATCCATTGCTTTACTTCTTTGGTTACTTTCTTATTATTATGTTAAAGGGCTCCTTTTGTTTTAGTTGTTAGGTTGAGTTGTTCCAGGATGGGATTGAGCTTCTATTATATGTTGTTCCTGAGATATTGGAGGGCCCTGAGGGAAGTCCATTAACGTAGTGGCAATAAGGTCTCTGATGTTATATGGTAAGTTACCGGAGAATGCCATTTGTAAGATCACTGTGATCAAGTTTTGTATCTTTTCTACTAGATATTCGTTTGCTGTTTGGGCGTTTTGGCTATAGGGATTATTAGTAATTGGGAATGCTGGTTGGTTTGGTGCCCTCATAAGAAGTTCTGGCGGTACCTGGGAAGCATTTCTGTGCGTAGGTCGTTGTGTGTCCCTAGGTGTCCAGTTATGATCTTTACCCTTGCTCTCTATTCTGACCGTTGGTTTCTGTTGGTGTGGTGGCGGGCCTTCTGATCGACTTTGTATCTTTAGAGGGGCTGTTGGTGGTGGATTCAAGGTAATTCTGAACTGTGGTTGGAACTTTTATAACTTTTTTTGAAGCTCTAATCATAGAAGGATTGGTTGCTTGATTATAAAATGTTCTCTCTCTATTCTGTGTCAAATGTTCGGCTGTTATTGTGGCATAAGTATTTTGTTCAATGCTTGCTAGCGCCTCCTGGTAAGATATTCCCTCGTAAGCTCTTTTCCTATTTATCTGTAGTTGTTTTTGGTACTGAGGGCAGTTGCGATCCGTGGAGAGATGGGGCCCGTTACAATGGGCACAAGTAGGTGGTCCTGAATTTTTACATTCTTTGAAATGGTGGTTTCCAGAACAATGGCTACATCTAGGTTGACTCCGACATTGTTTACTATTATGACCGTACCTCAAACATTGGTAACATTGAAGGACCGAAGGGATGTACGGTTCTACCGGGCATCTCACTCCATGGATTATCACGTATTCTGGACGGCGTTGCGCTTTGAAAGTAATTGCACAAACTGGGATGGGTCTTCTCTGGTCTCTATCGGTATCACTTGTATTTTTGGTGAATCGCCTTATTCGTACTACTTGAACGTCACATCTTATCACTTCCATTATCTCCTCTTCCGTTAGTGAAATGTCTACATTTCTTACAATGCCTTGGCGGGTTGTTAAGGAAATGGGGATGTAAGCTTCCATGTTGTGCATAGGGAAAATTTTGCTTTGGGCTAGGGCGTTAGCACTCGGACCAGAAATTGTCTCGATTCTAATACGATTTCTGCCTGACTTAGTAATGTTCACTATGTTTTTGGTTACTAATTCGCCTTCATGGTGGATCAGCTTGCCGACTGCCATGGGATGTAGTCTACCAACGTTACTCACTTTGCTTTCTACAAAAATAATATATGGGCCACCGTCATACCATTCATATTTGTTCGCTATTTTAACCACTGGGCCAGTGCTTGGTCGTTGATCACTTACCGAAGTCGGTACTGGGGTAGTGTTGCTTCCTATTGCCGGTGTTGCTGCGATGAGATGCTGATGTTGGTTTCTGCCAACTTCCACCCTTGGAAGTTTTTCAGAGCTGTCGACTGCTGTTGTGTTGTCGATGTCTCGGAGCAGGCGCTTGTTGGGCTGCTTTTGTAGAGGCATTTCTTCTTCTGATGATGGTAGCACTTTTGTGGAGTTGTCTAAGTTTAACACTGTATTCAACGCTTCACCGACTACCTCTCCTATGTTGGAACCTATACCATTCTCGTGAACTGCACTACCGACAGGGAGGCCGATTGGGCCACCTTGTCCATAATCTCCACCAAACATGGTGGAGATTAGGTTATCTGTAGAACTTAGATTGTCGCTGTTGCACTGGTAGTTAAATAATTACTCAAAAGCTTTAAAAAGTCAGTCTATACACAGTAGTAAACTATTTCACTCACTAAAACGGGAATAATCGAATGAATATAACGTTTTTTTGAGCGACAGAATACAAAGCGTGTTGCTATGTAAACAACCAGAGATGATATTCCGGTGAGCCTGTTAGAAAAGAAACGACAGTATTAAATAAAAAGTTCAGATTATTGTGAAAATTAGCTTGGCTCATTTCAGTAGTTTGGAAATTCTTTTCGTTTCTTTTGGTAAGCATTTAAGTCAGTTTAGATTCCAAAGGAAGTAATTTGTGTTACTTTCTCTGATTCACTTATGCACGGTTTTAATTAGTATTTGTAATTTCTGTATTGTTTAAGGTCAACAAGGTACGATTATTGAGTACTCATTTTCATAAATGGTTAACGTCATGATGGTTCAATGATGAAACAATAGGTCATTGCAACTTTCAGCACACCTTAACGTGAGAGCACAAAGTTATTGTTTCAGTCATTTCATACAATTTGAGTCAAGTCTGGCATTAACTCATTAAAATCTCAGGAAGTTGTGTGTTATTTGCTTAATTTTCTGTTAGGCATATCTGATGAGTAGAACATTATTTATGAAGTGATATATAAGATAAGAAATACTGTTTAATTTTGAACTTCAGTTAGGTTGATTTTAGTTGGCACATTATAATTTTTTTTATTATTATCACTAGGGTTCGGATCTGTAGGACAAGTCATATTTTTTTTCCTGCCTTCTTTTTCAGCTGAAATGATGAGTTAAATACCTATTCAACGTTTCTGATTGTATTTAAACGTATTTTATATAGAATATAAATGCATATTCAGAGCATATTCCTAGTTTTAGTCATATTTCTATAATATTTATGGTCATATGGTCATATTTTGAGGAAAAATCTGGTAGTTTTTTAATAGTACCGGGAATTCACTAGACATAAATGAGAAGAAAATTAAGATAATTATTCACAGAACTGCACAGGTCGGGGAGGAAAAAAACTAATTTTCACTGTGATCAGAGTCCACCAGTCAACATTAAAGTTATACATATTATCACTCTCTAAACGTTAATGTTCCGCCCGCCTTTTAATCACGACAATGAAGCAGAAGCATGCCTGTGTCGATCCGCGTCATTCAATATCTCAATGAAATATCCTCAGTCATCTATAAATCTGCATTACATCAGAGAGTAGACCTACCGCCATGCCGAAAGTAAAATTTTCTGAAAGTGCGAAGTAACGTAAGGGAATTCAGACAGGAGAGGAAAGAGTTCTATTCTGTAAATTATCTGAAATTAAAGTGACTTCAACAAAACGATTTAAAATTTGATTTCCCAATGGTGCAGTAAGTGCACGGAACGAAATTATGCTGTCTACATTAAAATGACAATACTAGATAAAATAAATGATGTATAATTGAGCATGTTTTGATGTACAGAAAATTTAAATGTTTGGTCATATTTTGTCATTTTTAGGTCATATTTATCCGTTTTTAAGGTCATATTTGCCTGCATATTTCTCTACTTTTTGGTCATAAAGATCCGAACCCTATTTATCACCTTGTTAGCGAACAAGAATCGAGACATCTGATGGATCCAAGTTAGTTGTGGTATTACTTGTGTTCTAAGGACAAGAACAAAACCAGCAAAATGACTGATGTTGGCTCTCTGGCAGCCGGCTACAGGCCTTCAAATGCATTCACACAGTTCGAAATCTTACGTGGTGCGACTTACTGTAACCTCACACGGCTGTAATGTGTGTCATTACAATACGGAGGAACAGGAACACGTAGATTCCCGTACCTGGTCAATATTAGCTAATCATCACCAATAACCTGAGTAAATGTAACAGGTCGCATCGAACTGCTACTCACACAAACAGATAATTGTACCAAGAGTAACGGTATGGATCACAATTTTCTTTATCGAAATGCAAAGCGAGTACCGACAGAGCAAAGTGGTTATAGGCTGTTGAGCCAGTGTTAATCGAGAAGCGCTCTGTCCATTCCGTTGTTTTGGAGCGTTGTCGTCGCCCAGGCACTTGCCAGGAGGAAATCCAATCAAGAGGACGGGGAGGTTCCAGATTGCCTTGCCCTCCGCCCAGAGTTTATTTCACTTGATGGCCAACAAGAGTCCGCAGCTTATATCGTATAACGCTACGTCTCTTCGCTTCACTACTTTGCGTAACATTTGCAATAAAGCAGCGCTATTTCACGAATTTAAATACTGTTTCTAATAATTACAAAGCAGAACGCCGAACGTAAACCCACAACCAAAGTTAGAGCGAGAACGGGTTCCTAGCATACTTCACCATTCTATTGCATATTAATGAGTCCTTTGGGATATGGTGTTATGTGTTATTTCATTCTTTCCCTAACTGTAGTAAATTATAACTGTATTTTCCGAATGCTTTTTTGTATTACCATTTCTTTCAGACAGCTTCATGCATTTTAATGTGATAATTTCTACTAACCAACTTCTGTAACGACTAAATTAAACTTGTATTTTCTAATTTCACAAGAAATCCTGGTAGCCTATGCCTTCCGTAAGCTTCCACATTATTCCCTACTGAATGACATCTCATGCTCGCCGACAAAAAAGCTCAGGGTTTTGCAGACAGATTTTCTTCAGATAAGATGCATCTGATATTGGTACTTGACATTATAATTTATTATTTTCCGCCTCCTTCCCCTCCTCCCTGACAATAAAGCCTTTTAGTAGTGCAACGACCTTGGCTTACAGAACTTAAGAATCGCTTAAAACTCAATATCAATACCATCTTTTTCTTGCTGTACATGGTCTGGTTTTCCGAATGTTGCCAATGATCACAGAAAAAGTTTGTCTCCATGCTTTCAGGCGAAACAGCTACTGAGTATTACGAATCTAGTCCATTCCTTGCGACATCTAGTACATTGGATTGTATTTAGTTCCAAATTACGAAATTTTCAATTAAAGTAATTGCACAAAAGAATTCAGTGGCATCTTATGTACGAGGATAAGTTGAAAAGTTGTTAAACGGCAACGGGTAATATTATCAATGCGTTTTGATTTTGTGGTAATGGTTCACGATTCTTAATAACGAAGATTCAATGTCAACTCGATCCGTGTGGTAACGCATTTTGTGTTTCTCGATGAAATTGATATATTGGAATATCGAACTACCATAAAACTCTTTGTTTAGGACTGTTCACTTCCATCATTAATTAGTCCAAAGTTGGTACAGATTTGTAAAGTAATCTGTTCCATAATTTCTAACAGTGAAGAAATGGGTGGTTGAATTTAAAAGTGATTGTACATCTCTTGCAAATGATCCACTTAAAGGACGACTATAAACAACAGACGTACTTGAAAAAATTCTACTAATCTACTAATGCTTGTTGTAACTATTTCTGTAAATGATGTGAATAGGTAATACATGAATTACTAAATAATATGAACTACTAATGTGTGGTTCCAGTACAGTAAAGTCCATCCCTAATACTTCACACGCTCGTTAGAATAAACAAGTTCTTTTTTGACACGGCCGCCAGGCTGATATAAAACTTCTGGTGTAGAAAAATAGGATCGGTTGATGTGAGAATACCTAATGTCCGCGGGAGCGAACGATTCACTCGTTAAAGTTTACAAGGTTTTGTTTTACCACAACTATACACCCGCAGGTCAACAACCGAATCAATTTAGAATCTTCAGCGATGATGCTACAATCCAAAGGATGAAAACTGGCAGTTACTGTTCGTAAATCTTATCGAATTCAAGGGAGGCGATACAAACTGGAACAATGTTCATTTGTTTGATAACACTCTTTAATAGTCCCCCACAAACATTAGTGTTACTTAAATGTTTCCGCAGATCTGCCTGTTGTTCAAACCTCACTCAGAATCCGGCACACTGTTCACTATGTATCAAATCACTGGCTCTTTTTTTGCTTATTGATTTACGCCTCGTCGACGTCGAGATCATTAACTGGGGGGGGGGGGTGTTCGGAACGGGAATCAATTCAGCGATGGCCTTGTGAAGGAATTCACCTGTTGTGATTTGTAAAAATCCTAAATCTGGACGCGGATTCGAACCCGTGTTCTCCCGAATGCGAAGCCAGATCATTACCTCCCACCCACCACGTTTGATTCGCTCATGGCACTCCGCTCTTTCCCCATCCATATCCTTTATTATACCTCTCACGAAACATTTTAATATTGATTCTGTTTTTTTTTTTTTAACTGCTTTATGTCTCTCAACAGCGAGGTCTTTAGAGACGGGAAAGGATGGGGGCAAGGAATGGGAAGGAATTCGGCCATGGCCTTTTTTTAAGGAAGCATCCCGGCATTTGCCTGGAGTGATTTGGGAAACCATGGAAAACCCAAATCTGGATGCCCGGACAGGGATTCGAACCGCCGTCCTCCCGAATGCGAGGCCAGAACGCTCGGTAATATTGATTCTGATACATACATTAAGACTTATTTTGAAACTTATATCCACATTTTATGCTTAATGTTCCACAATAAATTAAACATGATGGAATCAAGAACACAACGTTCAAACCCCAACGTGTTTTATCTACCAAGTTCGAAACTATTGGAAACTGTTCTCGGGGGAACATGATATACAAAAAACACGCTGATCGTATTAATGAAACCGTTTTAACAAGACACAAGCAGCACCCACTTCACTCATCCAGTACATAATAGCTGACTATCGAATACTATTCAAGCTACTCTGACTTACAGAGATTTCTACATTTAGAGACATTTATGGATAGAAAAGGTTTTGGGTCGGTAAGGTAATATCAGCAGTGGACCCGCATTTTTCAGCCTTTCTAGAAGCATAAATCAAATATAGAAGCTATTCATTGAACATAAATACTATAGGTTGCAGTGAATGGAATTAAGGGTCTAAGTGGATAAACAAATGCATTTTTTAACTAAATGGCACTTTCTTTTATTGCCTGGTCGAGAAATTTTCATATTGCCCTCATACTTATGAGAACACTACTGTTATCAGAAAAATATAGTAACATTCAATACTTCATTGTCGCACATGCCGTTGCGTAGAGCCGGGTCGTTGAGCTGTAACGATCTGGCCTCGCATTCGGGAGGACGCTTGTTCGAATCATTTTTATTAATGTATACCAATTAAACAATTAATTAGTGGAAAGTAAATAAATTTAATTACTTCTCGGAGTCGTAATACTTACAGTTGGGTGTTTCAACAACTCTAGGGAGCACTTGTATTATATTACGCAATACGCTTACTACTATCATCATCTGTGCCAATTACTGCTCGCTTAGAGGCTTTGTCAGTAGACATTTACTCCAAGTATCTTGAACTGGACGTTTCTTTTCTGTTGGTGTGTCTTGTTGGTTGGCATCTGTTATTTCTTCTTTGGGTGGCATGCCACTGACCTTCCTTGAAGGCGGATACTGTCGCAGGAGAACGCAAGATGTCCGTGACGAACCGATGTACCGTCAGAGTTCCAGCTATGTCCTGAAGTCATAACAGATGGCTCCCCACACCATGACACCAATGGTTGGACACTAGCAGCAGGAGTATGGAATTGCCGTCCCATGCGCAGATTGTCGTTAACACCGCATCACAAACAGCTGCGTTTGGAGTGGTGCTGAGACCGGATAGAAAGGACTGCTCATAAATAGCGATGTATTGTGTTCAGCGATAAATCGCGTTTTCTACGTTACATCGGACGACCATCGTCGTTGATTTGATTCTGTGCCACACAACAGACTTTTAGCGAAGATTCGAGCTTACGGTATTTCGGCTCAGATTTGCGAGTGGATACGTGATTTTCTAACTGGTCGATCACAATATGTCGTTGTTGACGGGGAAGCCTCTTCTAAGACAAATGTTACTTCGGGCGTTCCTCAAGGAAGTGTAATAGGTCCACTTCTTTTCTTAATATTTATAAACGATCTAGGTGACAACGTCAAATGCTAGTTGCGATTGTTTGCCGACGATGCGGTTATCTATAGGGAAATAAGGTGCTCCGACGATTGCTTAGAAATTCAGCGTGATTTGGATGCTACTTTCGATTGGTGCCGTAAATGGCAGCTTACACTTAATTGCATAAAGTGCAAGGCAATGCGGATAAGTAACAAGAAGAATCAGGTTGTTCACGAGTACAAAATAAACAATTCACCTGTTGACACGGTTGATTCCGTGAAGTATCTGGGGGTGATAGTACAAAGCAACATGAAATGGGACATGCACATAACTTCCGTCGTAGGCAAGGCAAATTCTAAATTACGATTCATAGGTCGTATTTTGAGGAATTGTAATGCTCAAACAAAGGAGATAGCGTATAAAACACTAGTGCGTCCGCATCTGGATTACTGTTGTGGGGTTTGGGATCCGTATCGCAAGGTTCTGATTGACTCAGTTGAGAGGGTGCAGAGGAGAGCCGCTAGATTCGTGACTTGTTGTTACAGCCCTTATGAAAGCGTCACAGAATTGATACATAGATTGGGCTCGGATAGTTTGGAAGACAGACGACGTAGCTTGCGTTCGAATTTATTGGAGAATATGCGAAAAAAATTAAATTTCGAGTGCAATGAAATACTTCTTCCGCCAACCTATTTAGGTCGCAATGACCGGAGGGATAAGATTAGAGAAATAAGATGCCGTACTGATACTTATATGTATTCCTTCTTTCCTCGCACTATTCGGGATTGGAATGGGCGGGTTTAGGATTGGTGCTTAGCACCCTCTGCCACCCACAATGTTTGTGATTTGCAGAGTATGGATGTAGATGTAGATGTAGATGATTATGGCGCTGACCGGAGAATAGGTCTCATTCTTCTAACATCTTAGAGATGCCCAGCGGAGTTGCTCCTTGTGTCTTGATATGGGGAACTATCGGGTATGACTTCAAGTCACGGCTGGTAGTGGTTAAGGAAACTCTGATGGGAAGCCACGAACATTTTGTATTCTGATGTGTTAGCCCTCTCGCGACGGTATCGTGCTGCCATTTTCCAACAGAACAGTGCTCTTCCGCACACGGCACGCGTCTCTATTAACTGTCTGCATGACGACGAGGTACTCCCTTGGCCAGCGAGATCCCCAGATCTGTCCCCGATAGAAGATGTGTAGGACCAACTCCGACGTCAACTCCGTCCTTATGCCAGTATCCATAATATCAAGGACCAGTTACAACAGTAAACCAACCGGGTATAGGAAACTTACATCTTAACGTGGAATCCGTACCACGGGGCGTACTTATCATTATGCAGAAAACTGTGCCAGTGGTGTAGGTCGGATTAAGAGCCTTAGAAAATGCCGGATAAGACCGGGATTCGAACGGGGAAGCTTTCGGTCTCTAATCAGACGCCTTAGCCGCCAGACCGCTTCACTGAAACACAATCAAACGAACTTTCAGATTTGTAATTCAGGGCGACCTTTCAACTTTGAAATGATATAGAAATTTGTTGATTAACTTAAAGAATCAGTAGATGTTTCATTTTGTACCAAACAACCTCAACTTTGATGCACGTAGTGCGTCAGTATACCATCCCGCCACCAGGATCGCCAATGTAGTGCACAGTTAAAATGGCTACTTTCAATGGTGCAGTGCATGCTGTGTTTTGGGTTCATGAAACGAACTGTTCGACGTAAATTTCGCGTCGAATACGCTAAAGAACCTCCAAGCAGGAATACAATTTACTCTTGGCACATGAACTTTGTTGAGAATCTACGCTTTCGTTGCACAAGTTACGCCCAATTTTCTGCAACGATTGTGGGAGGAAATTGTTTACCGGTGGGACGTTTGCCACATAACAAATTGTAGTCACATCGAACCACAATGACACACTTTGATACAATGTTAAACTTGAGGTTGTTTGCTACTAAATGACACATGTACCGATTCTGAAAGTTATCTCAATAAATTTCTCTATCATTCCAAAGTTGCAAAGTCTTTTTAGACTCATCCTATATTTGTTGTTTTAGAAAGGGTACTAGCAACATTAAGCAAAATCATCTTGTTACCTATCTTGCGGTTACCATATATTTTACACTGTTACTTGGGATTTTAGCCTAAGTGTTGCTGAGCAAGGTGATAATACCCCTGACCTTTCTACGCGGGGCCTGAAATGGAGCGTGTTGCCCCACAGGGACAAGACAAGGACAGTGCTGTCGTCACCTCCCGTGCGGGCGAAATGAAGACAAACCGCTTCCGTGGCGAACCCCATTACGCCCGAACGTATATTACCAGTTAAAACGCCCCGCGCTAACTAATCCGCACAAATCATTTGGACCCAAATGGAAGAGCGGCGCGCTATTCGAAAAACAAACAGTACATCTCGCGGTGTCAAAACGCCTGCGCGCGTGTGCGGGCGCCATTGTAAATCACAAGCTCAGCGCCGCTGTCCCATGATGCACTGCGTCCCGTTCCTGCCGCCCTCAAGCCTAGACACGCGAAGCTTTATTACTTCCGCGACGACTTAGCTGGCTGCACCAACTACTAAATTACTTTCTACTGACCAAAGAGTACCTCATCTGCTACGAGATCTCTTCAAAATGCATAAGACTTTCGACCGCAAACGATCCTATTTCTCACCAAGGGAAACTGGACCGTTTTGTCTTTTTTACTTTTTTTATGGCTTTACGCATCTTCGACGTCAAGGTCATTAGAGGCGGGATGGGACTGGATACAAGGAACGGGAAGGAATTCGGCCATAGCCTTTTGAAGGAAGCATCCCGACATTCGCCTACAGTGATTTCGGAAAACCATGCAAAACCCAAATGCGGACGGGGATTCGAACCACCATCCTGCCGAATGCGCGGCCAGCTGTTTTTGTCGGTTAATTAACTGCTTAATTGGTAAGTCTGTATTTCCTGCTTAGCTTGACACTGATCCTGTCACAGAAGCAATTCAGAAAACTTGTCTCGGGAAATGTCGTCATGGACATTGCAGTAAATATTTATAGTTAATTATTTTAATTAGTGATCAGGGATTCTTTATAATGCTTTGATGTTTAATTAATCCATAAATCATCGACTACTGATAACATCCGAATATTGGAAGTACGAGAGAACAGAAGCCTAATTAGAAATGACTCTAACGATTCTTATTATTACATTACAACACTGTCTTACTGTTGCAGAGTTTTCTAGAAACTTAATAATTATATACCGAGCAAAAAAATATGCATTACATATTTAAACTAATATAAAATTTCACGAAAACTTCGTAACTGGTTATTTGAGGAGCAGATAATAACTGTAAGGACAGTAAAAGAGCGAAGGAGAAGTACATACTGTCAAAGTGTCGATTCATCAGTTCCCCTACAAGTAAAGGTATTTCACGTATCACGTATATAGGGAAAACGATATTTTAAGCTACGATCTTTGAAATCCCAAACCCGTTCACGATATTTTCTTGGCAACCCGCACCCGAAACGTAAACAGAACATACATTATATGGAATAGTTAAATACATAGTGTGGTATAGCATTCATACACAGTGTGAACATGATTATCAATACCTTACCGTCTGCCCTTCGAAGCATGGAAGGATGAGACCACAAAAAAAAAAAAATTACCTGGTCGATTATTAGGGAGAGGGGAGTGTCTCCGTCAAAATCTCACGTCATTTTAAAGGGGGAGGGAGGTCCGACCAGATCTCACGAAGTCTCATCACAAGGGGGGGGGGGGGGGCTGAATTCTGGAATAACACCTCACGTAATTAATGGACGCGCCTTATGCCAAAAATTATTCATAGCTCTGATATAAATATTTATCCACGGAATTTATTAACATCTCTTCTTCGGAGTAATAAAATTTCATTTTCACCGAATTATCGGTATGCTATTGGCGGTAATTCTGATTCGCGAGGATTAGTGCGGTCTGCGGTGGCGGCAGGGCTCGGCTGAAAGCGGCAGTGGCCTCGTGTTGCGAACGCATTTCTTGGAAAACTATAGAAACCAGTCGTGAGATCTGCGGTCAGCCTTTGCCGTTTGCGGTCTGCAGTTGTGTTACGCCGCGTTCCCACGACGTCTTGTAATGAAGGCGGGACGGGACGGGACCTCATTAGCCGAAGTGAAGGGACGAGCGCGCGCGCAGGTTAGCACTCGCTTACCTCGCTGACATCCCCACCACGTTGCCTAGTGTCGTTTTGCATAGAGCACTTTACAGCAACAGAAGGAGTGCGTGCCGCTGCTGCAAACCGATGGCAACAGCGCTCTACTACTCACGCCTTTGATGTTTACCGACACAGAGTGGGTAGCTGCGTCTCGTCCCCGCTGGGCAGAGGCAGCCCCGTTCCCATGGCGTATTGTTGAGTATCCGTCCCGTCCCGCCTTCATTACAAGACATCGCGGGAACGCGGCTTTAGGAATCGCACCTTAAGTATTGTCGTGACTATGGATAACTGTGATAGTGCGTGTGTTCAGTGTAGAGCATTGCTTGTGTTGTGGATGAGAGATGAAAGGAAGGGGAAAGGGTGAAACCCGATGTCAGTACATCAGCCCTACTCTTCCGAAAGACATCTAGGAGCCCGCCAGGCATAACGTCGCCATCCGATAGACGAATCACCACGAGTCCATCAGCACTGTGGAGAGGCTGGGATTTAATCCAGAACTTGATTAGACAATCTGGTGATTTAGAACTGGGCACCACCACCTTTTCTACCCTGCCGGCCACGTTCTGATTATGAAAATCTCTTCCACCAATAAGACTCGAGCCAGCTAGACTCTTGTCATCGCCGGATACCATCACTGGGCCGCAGCCATCTGAGCCCATAGACACTGTAAGATAAACATTCCAGGAGAGCTGATGTGTCTTCCCAAAATCAACCTTCCTGGAATATTTCTTTTAACTGCAAAAACTGCAAGTTATGTTAGAAGTATATATTATAGACCAAAAAGATTTCCAGAACGCCTGGAGGGGTACTATTTTTTTTTTACACGCTTTATATTAGCTTGACTTGTATGTATGTATGTATGCATATATATATGAATGTAACGGAATTTTACAACTCCATTTTGACCCTCTTCCAGATGTCCTAGCTGGTTGAAATTTGGCACACATATTAAGATCCGATGACAATACAAGAATTTCATAGCTATATCCTCCTATTCTCATTACTTTGACAGTAATAAAACAAAATTGGTTGAATGTCGTGAAATTTTGCAATTTAATTTTAAACCAATTCCAGATGACCGAATTGTTTGAAATTTTGCTGATGTATTGATAACTGATTACAATACAATAATTTCATAGCTATCTTGATATTATCATTACTTTGGCAGTAAAAACAGAAAAAATTTGCACACGTTTTAAGAACCGTTGACAATACAGCAGTCTCTTAGCAACGTCCTGCTACGTTACTTTGACCATCTCCAGTTTCCCGGGTGTGATTTACGAGCCTTGGTTGCTGACGACGATCGTCTTCCGCTGTCTCCTGCTGTCTCCTATCCAGAAAGGTTTCTCTGTCTGCAGTCACTTAACGTGATGTTGAATAGTGAGTATTCGAAACATTACTTCGTACTATTTAGAAGAGTAGTCTTCCACATTTACCCTGCTATTGGACCTCTGGCTGAGATGCCATTTAATTTTATTAACTCGTGGAAGTAATAATTAAAAATGAAACTATAACACAAAGATAAAGAGAGATTGGCGAAGAAAAGCCAACAGTAGAAAACATACTTTTGAAACTATCTGAACTAAAAAGTTAAAAATAAAATTGTAGTTTAAAAAACTAAAAACACGCTTTCGTAGTAATGTGAACTAAAAGGTTAAAAATAATCTTTAAATATAAAGCTTAAAGAATACAGTCACTGATTACAAAATTAACTTTAATGTAAAAAAGCATGGGGTGCTATATAAGTTGTCTTATATTTTTTGTCGTTCGCTGTTTGTAAAGGTAGAATCATTGTCAAAAGTTGTGTAGAGAGCACCCCACGCTTTTTTTTTTTTACATTAAAGTTAATTTTGTAATCAGTGACTTTATTCTTTAAGCTTATTCAAAAAAAATAATAATTATCCTGAATTGTGGGACGTCCCATCACTGTTAAACAAAATCTTTATATTTAAAGATTATTTTTAACCTTTTAGTTCATGTTACTACGAATGCGTGTTTATAGTTTTTTAAACTACAATTTTATTCCCTTTTCAACTTTGAACAGATATAAAAATGTTCTCTCCAAGATTAACGGAAAGAAGTAGTTTAAAAAAGACTGCTGAGCACCTTGTGTGTGAAAAAAAAGTGTTAAAAATTGTTGGAGTTTCCGGGCAGTTGACATAGAAGAATGCCAGACAGAATTCGAAATTACTATTCAGAAAACGTACCCCCCTCAGTACTACTATTCCGTGGCCTCTGTCCAAGATGTCTTTTACCTGAGGACACGTGGTGAGCTATACCTGGCGGGTATTTGTGTCGCCGCATACTTCATCGGAAGACAAACACGGTGTCGCCTAATTTACAACTTCCTGGCAGGCCCTCGCGTGCCTAGGAGGGCTCCAACGCGCGAGCTTTAATTTTAAAACCTGCGACCTGTCCAGAGTTCTTTGACCGCCACGGAGAAACTGGGCAAAATTCGCTATGAGATCTGTAAAAGGCGAATTTACTGGCTTCGCGAATGGTGAAATCGAAAATATATCATCTTCCCAATATATTCATGACTTACTTTTACCCTGTTCTATCTCATTTATATTTGCTCAATTCATTCCTGCTTGAAACATTTGTGTCTGTACCATAGGAGCAGTCGTGCACGAACATCAGAATATCGCGATGCGCATTTTATAGACCGAAAAGGTTTCCATAACGCCTGGAGGTGTACTATTTTCCTATTTTTTTTCCTTTTCAAATTTTAACAGCTGTAAAAAAAGTTCTCTCCAATAGCATTTCACTTTCCGTTGATAAAAACGTATGTTACTCTTCCTTGCCTCCTCATAATGTTACTTGCTATTTTAATACGTTAATAAACTTTTTAAATTGCAGCTTGATCGCGATGCCAAGTGAGTATTACACCCTACTGGAGTTTTTATCTATTTCAAATGAGAAAACAGATGTTATATTTAACTTCATTTCTATTGTAGAAAAACATTAAAAAGGGCATCAGACTTTTCGGAAGGTTCACAAGGCATCTAATATAGCAAAATTGACGAAGATTCCTGTTAGTACTATTACAAACGACTCCAATGGTTTCTGTTACAGGAGAATTTTATAAGAATATAAATTATAATTAATTAAGAATTAAGGAACGATAAATTGCAATGAGCTTTATTTTATAACAATTCTATTTAGTTAAGCAACTGCAGAAAAATAAATTACCCGTTATTATTGACGGGCTTAGGGGCTAGTTTATATGATATTTAATAAAGTAAGACTATACTAACTTATTTTGTAGTCTACCGATGTTTCTAGGCTTATTATTTTGGGACCAAGGAGCTTCTGATGTGCTTACTTCCATTCAACTATCTGTGGTCAAACTAAGAGGTTTTTTTTATTGTTGTTGTGTGGAGGATATTTACCACTATGCATTAGATTAGTGGTTCTCAATTCGTTTTTCCCTAGTACCACTTCAAGAAAGAGCTCATCCTTGCGCACCCCTTGTAGCTGATGTGATAACTAAAAAAAAGAAACCTGATTTTTTTGGTTTATTAAATTTTAATGGAATAAAAAACGTCACATAAAAATGAACAAATGTCCCAAATATATATTTAGCAATAGTGACCCCTTGAAGCAACCTCACGTACCCCTGGCTATAAGCGTACTACTAATTGGGAACAAATGCATTAGATAACAGACTATTCTACCTAGCCATAGTCTGTATTTCGTATTTAGAGCTTCAACTAAAAATACTGGTGCATGTAACAGTGACTAAAATTTTTATTAATAACTAGATTGTAAGACTGTCAGAAAAGATTAGTTGAATGCAGATTTTTTGCTCATGATTTAAATAATTTTTAAAAGCTTAAATAACTCATTCTCTCTGCTGTAAAGAGCGCACAATGTTAATGCCACTAAACGCATTACAAATTATTCCCTACAGTGCTAAAAAAAAGTTTCCTTCAAACATTTAATTTAATTTAATTGAAACGGAGTACACGCTACAGTGGCAATTTCCCTACACACCTATTCTTTCCCTTTACTCCTCTCACTTACTTTTTCCCTCTACTAATTTCAACTTTGAAGCATTTTAGCGTTTCTGGTAAATTATTCATCTTGTTTCTTGATAATTTATTCCAAACCCTGGCCACCTTACCTACGAAAGAAAATCCCGCAATCTCAGGCCTGAAATCGACTGCCAATGGTCATGGTCCTATTTCCCTTTCATGCACCTATCTTAATTCTTCCACCAATATCTTTCCAGGCCTTGTCATCAATATACGCATTGTACAGTCCCATGATTCTCTTCACCCTCTCCTGTCTTCCAATGAGTCCCATTCCAGATCTTTCATCATACCACTTACAGATTGAGTTCTGCAGTAATTTCCAGAGACAAATCTAGCATCCCTTCTCTGCACACCTTCCAACTCCTGTATTTGATACCCAAAATGTGGGTTTCATACTGCACTACCATATTCAAGCTATGGTCTGATCAACATTTTGTAACCCAGTTCCCTTACTTCTCTAGTACAACCCCTCATCGCTCTCCCCAGCAAGTGAAGGATTTTGAAACCTTTTCCTACTACCCAACCAATGTGTCCTGCCCAGTTGAGTTTGTTATCAAATGTTATGCCAAGTATTTGAAGTTAAAATCTTCAACAAGCAATTCCCTACCTTATAAACGAAATAAATCTTTAATTTTTTATCTGAGTACCTAATAAGCTACCTCTATTTTTGCATTTATCTTCATCTCTTGTTGACCTACCAAGCTAGATATCCTGTCCAGATCACCCTACAGCTGTTCACAGTTTTCTGCCGTTTTGATCCACTTATTTTGCTTTATGTCATATGCAAACAAACTAACTTCTGACAGTAACCCACCAACACAATCGTTCCTTAAAATGACGAATAACAATGGTACCAATACGCTGCCATGTGGCGCTACCTTTTTCACTTTCACTTCCTTCGGTAATGCATTTGCTACTCCAACTTTTTCTTTCTACCTTTTGAGATTTACTTTTTCACCCACTCCAATAGTTTTAACCTTATTTAGTACCATTTTGCACTGTCAACCACTTAAACAAGCAAGCCACGCAAGATGTAACGTCATAAGTGTTGTCGTTATTGGCGAAAATGATTCTACTGGAACATTTATTTACCTTCAGTACTAAAAAATTTGTCAAGAGTGAGTTATTGTTGCGCACTGGTGGTTTCGTTCACTCATTAGTATTAAATAAATTCACTAAAAATAATTTTGCAACTTAAATAAATAAACGTGTGTTTGTAAATTTTAGTTCATTATTTATACTGGGAATTGATCTTTTATTTCCTGTGTATAAATTAAATGCAAATCAAAATTTCAGATTTTAAAAAATATAGTGAGTCACAGAAAAGCTCTTTTTTTTAGTTAAGAATGTACGGAACCCTAAAAAGCATTAGCATAATAATAATAATCTACAATTTACGTTCAGGTAAGCTATACAAACACCAAATGAAAAATAATAATTAACATTTTCAAGTGAACTTAAATATTAGAAAATTAGGTTTAGGTTCGGTGCAGCAATTGGGAGAGTCCTATAAGGTTTTAGTGATGATGCCGGAGATGGAAATGTTCTAGAGTTGTCAGCCTTAACGATGAATGAGGAGGCTTCCCAACGAGTGGAATAAATTTGTGGTTCCTATCTCGGCAGGACCAGATAACCGCCAGCACTTCTCGTTCACGCCTGAAATTCATTTCAGCAACGGACGCACTGCCCCGGTTAGTGGTCTCAAGCGAAAGGACGTATTTGAACTTCACGCTTGACGGAAATCTCATTTCTTACTTCCTCCATTTATACAAGTCAGAGAAAACTATTAGCGGTGCTTTTGGATTTTCGATTTTTCTACCTCGTTGCTGAAAATTTCACTTCCGTAAGGGAAATAAGTCTATTGATATTTCTATGATTAAATTTCAGCCAGACGTGAAACTACAATGGAGCTGCTAAATAATCATAATAGACAGAGTTGTTACCTTCAGAACACAATAACACATTATAATACACAATTACGTTCAGCTAAGAAATACAGATAAAAGAAAACAAACACAAAAATATGTTACAGTAAAATAAATCAGACTGTTAAACATTGTTACACAGT
Organism: Vandiemenella viatica; assembly: GCA_031002005.1. Taxonomy (NCBI): domain Eukaryota; kingdom Metazoa; phylum Arthropoda; class Insecta; order Orthoptera; family Morabidae; genus Vandiemenella; species Vandiemenella viatica. The sequence goes on along the minus strand of JARYHS010013631.1, from coordinate 57,415,396 downwards.
CCCATGTAAGCTATGTTACATTTTATGATTGTTGTTGCTCATGGTACTGCAGGTTTATTAGAATATTATTTCATTTAATTATTGTGTCGCTTTGTAACATATTTAAAGCGCTGGAAGTATTTCTACGCGTTATATTTATCATTGGCAAAATAAGAGCTTTAAAGTAATACTCAATTACATTTTTATTTTTCAGAAAAATCTGGGTGAACTGTCTATTTAAAATGATTTTATATTGCTGCTATTAGCCTGAAATTAACTGTCTTTTGAGTGACTGGCAACAAATGCTTAGAGTTATCAAATAAACAAGACGATTTTCTTTATTTTCACATTTCTTTCGACCATTTGATTTATCGTTTTTTTTATTATTATTTGAAATTATAGTGTCCTAGGATCCAACCATATTATAAAATACATGGTGGTTGCAAGTAATATTCTCTATTGCGAATATAGACTATATTTGTTTAGCACCACTTTGCACTGACAAGCATTCAAACATGCCACGTAAAATGTAATGGCATAAGTGTTTTTGTTATTGGCTAAAATGAACAGGACCGTTTGTTTACTTTCAGTCCAAAAAAATTTGTCAAGTGTGAGTTATTGCTGCGCGTTGAAGGTTCCGTTCCGTGCATTTTCTTCAGGTATACTCGTAATTTTAGAAATGGTCACAAAATCCCTTGTTTTTATTAAGTGATAATCATACAGTTTTTCGTGGTTTGTTGATGGCAACACGTCTATGGTACAGGCCGAGAAATTCTCATCGAACCGTCGTATTTTGATTTTAAAATTATTTTCATGAGAATTTATATTATACATGACTCAGTATTACAGTTCTCACTTACAAAATAAGTGCGTTACTGAGTATATAATGTTGTTTAATATCATAGTGGACATGGACTAACACTGTAAAGACATATACACCAATTATCTTCTAACACACTTCGGTCCATTCCTTTAAGTGTCTGACAGTAAATCGTTGAACGATCTCAGTATGACTTGAGAAGTGAGTAAATTCATAAACATTTGAAGAAAATACTACTTTTCCCAGCACCAGTTTTCTCCTAGCCATCTTTTCCTCATCTTTAAATTTGACCTCTTCTAGTATGTAAAAGTTTGTGCAATCTGCGCATTGTGTCAGGTAGTTATTCGTTGATATTAATTACATATTTGTTATTGTTTTAATTATTAAATTAAATATTAGTTTTTTGGAAACCGTAGCTAATGTATTGTTAATTCGTGATACTGTATGAAAAAAGAGATCGATAGCCCTGATATTACCAACCTAAATAAATAGTTAAATGTAATTTAAAAAATTAAGAACACGAAAAATTCGTATTCTTACCAGCCTTTCCATTTCTGTTTTTCAGGTAACTGCAGTCAACTAATTTGCTTATAGACATCGTAGTAAGTAAGTAACTACAACAACACTATTAGCTTAATGCATAAGTTAATAATATTTGGGTTTATTGTAATACTTTTATTTTTCTTTTATATCAATTAATTCAAAGTTTCTTCTCGTTAATAGTAATGGTACTGATACAAAATTTCATTAAAAAAGGATTGATGGTTTGAGCAAAGCATTTTGAAATTTAGGGGAATTGATGAGAGGTAAGTTTTGGATGGAGAGAGGAAAGTGCGGAGGCGCTGAAACGGAAAGCCGATATTTTTGGGGAACTGACTTGACATTAAAATAAATAGTTTAATTTGTGAAGATCTTCAAAACAAAGAGAAAAACAAAATGAATGGTGAGAAAATATTGACAAATGAGCAGCATTTAAATGGAATGTACGATTATTATATTTGTAAAGTATACCTGAGCTATAGCTGATCAGTTACTGTATATGCACCCAATGAGAAGCTGCAAATATGCGTTAGTGCAGTTTCTGTTCACTCTTATCAAACGCTTGTATAATGGAAAACCCTAAAATGTCCGTACATTTGTTGGAATGCGAAATTATTCCCAGCACTTCCATCGTGATAGGTGGGTGTATTTGAGTTTCCGATTTTTGTTGCATGTGCAAGAGACCAGCAGTAAATTCAAATTTACGTAATTGGAATTCTTTTCTTTCTACCACTATGAGTCACCTAAAATTTTTAAAATATGAGACGAAGGCAGCAATTACATCTCAATGTTTATGGTAACTTTAAATAGAAATGGTTGTACCATCAGTTACTGTCTTTTATCAGTGACTAATTCAATTAAGGAAAACCTAAAGTGTATACGGTAACCTGCATATCAATATTGAAATAGTGCATGATTTAAACTCTAATTTTTAGATCGTAGGTGATGATCGTGAACTTATAAAACTACTGTCTTTATTTTGTTAGATAGGATGTACAGTTATCAATTTAATTAATAGCGTTCAGTCACATCTCTGAATTTCTTTCTAATTCTCTTTAATGAATCTTAAAGTTGCTAAGCTCTAGCTTTTTCACAATTACATCGAAAGGTTTGTGATCGAGAGCTAAGCTGAAATTAAGTAAAATAACAGCTGAAAATACTCCTATTAATACGATCTCATCCAAATTGTATATTTAAGCAATCCAACCAGAAGGACGAGAGGAGATTTAACCGACAGTCACGATACTATGACAATAAAATTATCTGCACGTTTTAATAATCTCTAGGATGTAATAACAGTGGACAAACGGAAATTTTTTAGAGTACTACAGCATTTAAACAATATAATAATTGGAATCATAACGTCAATTACGCAACATTTTAATAAATAAACGGTATTATAAAAATCATATCCCAGTAATTTAATGACAAAATAATAACCAGTTAACAAGATAACCAGTTAATTAAAAAGAAGAAACCTGTTCGAAACAGCTGTGTGTCTTGTAACAAGATTTTAGGGCTACTATCACCAGAGAGCTGTATAATAGGAGAATGGGAGTATTAACCGTTAGTTTTGCCGTGGGCGTAAGCAGACGCAAGGAGCAACAAGAACCTTGCCTATAGTCAACCTTGTGTCCTGTTTACGGATTTTACGCCATATTACTTAATCATCAAAGTGAAAGCTTAAAAAAATCACAATTACGGCTCCAAAACCTGTACGTTCGCAAATACACAAACACTTGACTCAGCTTACACGGTACATAGACATCTAGCAACTGTTGTGTTCACACAGTAACCCTGACAATTAAGTACGTATTATAATGCGTTCCATAAAAGGGGGAGAGGAAATTACTCCCAGTGGGATAGACCTTCTCCAACAAGTGTGACACAATGCCGAGACCGCAGTGGGACTAATTATGTACATTCAATTTTATGACAGGTACTGCTCTCATAAATTAAAAAACAACAACAAAAAAACCAGAACTATATATATATTTGACTTGCTATTTAACGAGGACATGCAATCTTCGTAACTTTTAAACTATGTACTGATGGATGTTGATATCAGTGATAGGACAAAATGATTGATATACACGTACATGAGAAATGTTTATGAGGAAACAAAATGGCTTGGAAATTGACAACATGGCTTTGAGCAAGGATATTCATGTGAAACTTAGATGGTGGGCTATATGCAAGAAATTTCGGATGAATTGGACAAGGTTGGCCAAGTTCATACTGTAGCACTAGATTTTTCCAAGGCACTTGACAGAGTGAGCCATAAAATGATATTAAATACACAGACGGAAAAAAAAATCCCAACACCAAGAAAAAATTATTGTAGAGTAATGAAATTTGGACAATGCATTTGTCAAGTTAACATGTTTAATTGATTAAATTTTCAAGATCACAGGTTAATTTAAGCTCAAGAAAATGCATTTCAAATGTGAAATACTGTTAAATTAATAGCCGGTGTAACCTCCAGAATTTTGAATGCAAGCCTGCAAACGTGAATGCATTGTGTCATACAGGTTTCGAATGTCACTTTGTGGTATGGAGTTCCATGCTTGTTGTACTTGTGCTGTCAATACTGGGACGGTCAGTGCTGGCTGTGGATGATGCTGGAGTTGTCGTCCAATGATATCCCATACGTGTTCAATTGGAGACAGATCTGGTGATCTCGCAGGCCAAGGTAACATGTCGACACTCTGTAGAGCACGTTGCGAGACAACAGCGGTATGAGGGCGAGCGTTATCCTGTTGAAAACTCCCCCTTGAATGCTGTTCATGAATGGCAGCACTACAGGTTGAATTACCAGACTGACGTACAAATTTGCAGTCAGTGTGTTTGGTATAACCACAAGAGTGCTCCTGCTGTCATAGGAAATTGCTCCCCAGACCATGACTCCAGGTGTAGGTCCAGTGTGTCTAGGCCGCAGACAGTTTGGTTGCAGGCGTTCCCCTGGCCTCCTTCTGACCAACACTGGAGATCTGTTGTGTTTTCTGATGAAAGCAGGTTCTGCCTTGGTGCCAGTGATGGCCGAGTGTTGGTCAGAAGGAGGCCAGGGGAACGCCTGCAACCAAACTGTCTGCGGCCTAGACACACTGGACCTACACCTGGAGTCATGGTCTGGGGAGCAATTTCCTATGACAGCAGGAGCACTCTTGTGGTTATACCATTCATGAACAGCATTCAAGGGGGAGTTTTTCAACAGGATAACGCTCGCCCTCATACCGCTGTTGTCTCGCAACGTGCTCTACAGAGTGTCGACATGTTACCTTGGCCTGCGAGATCACCAGATCTGTCTCCAATTGAACACGTATGGGATATCATTGGACGACAACTCCAGCATCATCCACAGCCAGCACTGACCGTCCCAGTATTGACAGCACAAGTACAACAAGCATGGAACTCCATACCACAAAGTGACATTCGAAACCTGTATGACACAATGCATTCACGTTTGCAGGCTTGCATTCAAAATTCTGGAGGTTACACCGGCTATTAATTTAACAGTATTTCACATTTGAAATGCATTTCTTGAGCTTAAATTAACCTGTGATCTTGAAAATTTAATCAATTAAACATGTTAACTTGACAAATGCATTGTCCAAATTTCATTACTCTACAATAATTTTTTCTTGGTGTTGGGATTTTTTTTTCCGTCTGTGTAAGTTGAAAACTGTTGGAGTGAAGGAATTATTAAAAGACAGAAAGCAAAGATTTAGAGTATAAAATGCAGTATCAAAGAGTTTGGCAAAGAATATGGGAGTGCCACAGGGTAGTGTATTGGGACCACTGCTATTCATCATTCTAATGAATGATTGAGTTTAAAGCTTACAGTAAGAATTTAGGTTAATTGCAGATAACGATATATAATTGGATCAAATGTGAGAAGATTATGAACAACTGCAAGATGTTGTTTTTTATGGCTTTACACTTCGTAGACGTCAAGGTCATTAGAGGCAGGAAAGGATTGGGGACAAGGAACGGGAAGGAGTTCGGCCATGTCCTTTTGAAGGAAATATCCCGGCATTCGCCTGGAGTGATTTGGGGAAACCATGGAAATCCAAAACGGATGCCCAGATGGAGATTCGAACCCACGTCCTTCTAAATGCGAGGCCAGAACGCTAGCGCTCACCTACCAAGCTCGGTGATCAAGCACCTGCCATGGATAGAATGTCTTACTGGGTAGAGCAACATGGAATGAAGATAAATCCCAAGAAGAGTCAGCTTTTTAGTCATATAGAAAAAAAACTACAGGTTGCTTGTGATTATAGGGAGGGGACAGATTTGTTTATTGAATGCTTGGAGTGTAAATATCTCACATAACATTTGATGATAAAATCAACTGGGTAGGGATACATTTGCAGGTGGCAGCAAAGGCTACAAAATCCTTTATTTACTGGAGAGGGTGATGAAAGTATGTACCAGAGAAGTTAAGAATTGTGTTATAAAACTTTGATCAGAAGATTGATTGAATATGATGGTGTAATTTAGGACCCATATTTTGGGAATCAAATACAACATTTGGAGGGTGTGCAAAGGAGAGCATATAGATTTATTTGTGGTAATTACTTAGTAAGCGATATGATAAAGGAGCTGGATTGGCAGTCATTGGAACACTGGAGGATTGAGAAGAGAGTGCTGGGAGAGTACAAGTCATTTTTTTATGGGATTTGGAAGGATATTTGTTGCAGAATTAGGAGAGGTACATGGAAGGGAAAAGATGACCATTATCACAAGCTGGCACTCGATTATATGCATAAGTGAGTGGGAAAATTTTAATTTGTGTCAGGGATTATAATAAGTTATTTATGGAAGTTAAAATTCGTAGACCGAAAATTAGATGGGGCAGGAATGTAACACTGAAAGCATACATGATAATAATAATAATAAATTACTAAGAAAAGTGAAATTAGATGACTTGTGAAATTGCCATCTGAGCTTGCGCTCCATAGAAATTAAAATTCAGTTCATTTATGGAAGTAATCCAATGCACTTGGTTTTAGCTGTGATAAATTTCTCTTTCTTCGTATTTCCCAGATCCTTTCTACATAGTTTCCAAAGAGCTATTATCCTTTTCGTGAGTCAATTGAATTAACAAAAGTGATATACTGCATAAGTAGTTGTATCGTCACAGATTCTTTTACACAACAAGCTCTCTCCTCCTACTTCCACCAGTATTGGAATCATAGGACTAGAAACTTCAGTATCCAGTGATGGTGAACAGCGATATCGCCGTGATGATACTATTCTCTTGTGTGACAGTAATCCTGGTACTCTCAGGGCCTTATTGAACTTTGTTTGGCCTCTCACATCCTTTAAACTCCCACCCGGTGCACACGCAATCAAGTTGTCCGACAGTATAGCCCCGTTCCAGCACCTGGGCTTAGTGACAACCGACATGTATAAAGCCGACCCAGACAGCATAGAAATTGTTGAAATCCTTATCAGAAACAGATTTAAAATTAAACTGGTAAAACCCAGTAGTAATCGTGCGGTGAAGATATAAAATGAGGAAATGGAAGTGTTGTTTAGTTAATCTTTATTATATTACTCTATTATTATATTAAACATACCTTGATGAAAACTTTGTTTGAAAACTACTTTTCTGACTTTTTGTATGACATATGTCTTGAATTACAAATCCAATTAACAAACGCATGAAGGAAAAATAGATATGAAAGGCTAAAAACGGACAGAACCAATAGGTACAGCATTATCTTTATATATAAAGATGAATGTATGTATGTATGTTTGTTTGTTTGTTGGTTTGTTTGTTCTTCATACAAATCCACAGTTTTCATCCGATCTCGATGAAACTTTGCACACTTATCCTTTGAAACAAGGAGAAAAATACTGTCTACATTTGGTTGAAAAATTATCTGTATAAATAACACATTTTGTCTCATAACTTCGAAATACGGCGATAGACAGACACGTTGGATGTGGACGTCTCCAGACCGTGTTTCCGTGTAGTGAACTGGCAGCTCAGTGGCTAAAGAGCTTGCATACGAACGTCGTGGTCTCCGGTTCAAATCTCCTTGGAGGCTAAGATTTTTAAAAATTGTTTTTCATCGTAAGAGTCAGGCCTGGGCCATAGGTTATTCGGATTGAATGTTAAACTGTAGATATTAGAAAGTTAGGGGTGCAATGCGAGGGAAATCGTAGGTAGTCTTGCAATTTTGTAGGTGTACACTTTTTTACGTTATAATGATCCCTCAGGTGTTGTTCGCAGTCAGTGTGTGAGTGAGAACCACAGTAATACTAATATAAATACGGAAGTAAGTCTCTGTCTTTTTGTTACGTTTTGACGACTAAATGGCTATATCGTTGTGATGGAATTTTGTAAGGAAAGCTGTATGAAGGGCACAGGATATTTTTTCCAGTATGATTAACAGTTGTAGTCACGAAATTTTGAGATCTTATCGAATATTGACAGAAATATGTTGGAAATTGATTCTCTTCAAGAGGCAGGTTCGACGGTAGAATGATATAGTGATAGCTTTCCTGTCATATTAAGCCGACTCGATATTGTTTGGGACCAATCCTTCGTTACCTACAACTTTCTATATTTAATTCTGGCAAAAAAAATTCTTAATCCACGCGTACGAAGTCGCGGGTACGAGGCTAGTACATTATATTTCGTAATACTCGAGAACATAATACAGATTTAACAAAGATTATATATGTTTTTCCACAGAGCGATAATTTCCTGTACGAAAAGAAATATTTTTAAGCGCTTTAAGCCTTACAAAGCGAAGAAATAAACTAATATTTATTGATTTTTAATCTAGGATATTAGCCCCGTAATATAAATATGAACTACGTTAAATCAGTTCTGCCAGTATTGTGAACTTCAGCCAATTGATAAACTGTAGTAATCAAAGGAATTATACAAATGTTCTACGTTTACCTTTTGATGGAACAACAAAAAGCGTAAAATGTTTATATTTGCAAAACTCAACTACTTGAAATGTAGAAAGCATAGATATTTCTTGTTCACATTCACAACGGTTTACTGCGCAGATTCAACACTACCACACTCAAGACAGGATGGCAATATAAAAGCGGAAATAAATTTGTGTCTTCTTCGTATGCAGCTGTAAAAATAATAATATGCAACACCAGGAGCGATAAAGAATTCTAGCATGTTATACTTCCCTGCGAACATTTTTATCCTCATAGAAATAAATTCTTTCACACTGAACAAGTTTAATGACCAAACGACATGACATATGACAATAAATTTCGAATCAAACACAACAAATAGCGGAAAAAGAGCGTACTCCCTCCTAGCGGTGAAAAGGATAACTGTTTGCAGACATATCATCAACGCTAGCACTCCAAGAATCTGTACAGGAAATTAATTACTCGCTGAAAGTTACAAGACATGGTCATTGTTTTGTCGAAACTGCGTTCTATCTGCTCTGCAAGAGTTTCCAGTTCGAGACCTATCTCTGGTAGCAGCGTTCCTAAAAGTGTTGTTTATACAGTTGAGTACAGTAATAATGGCGATAAAACAATGTATACAATTTAGAAAAAGAGTTTATTTTAATTGTGATGGATCGCTCGCTCCAGTAGCAATTTCTCTACACATACATTTTTCCTCTTTCCTTCTTCCACTTACTTTTCGCCCGTACTAATTTCAATTTTAGATTCTTTTAGCGTTTTTTGTTAAATTATTCATCTCTTCTCTTGGTAAATTGTTCAAATTCCTAGCACATTTATCTACAAAAGAAAACCTTCACATACCTTTGTTCCTGAAATCGAGAGACAGTTAGTGGTCATGGTCATCTTTTCCTTTCCCTACACCTCTCCTAACTCTTACAACAATATATTAAAACGCCTCATTACCAGTATACGTCTTGTTCACATTTATGACTATCTTCACCCAACTCCTGTCTTCCAGTGAATTCTATTCCTTTTCTTTTATCAAATCAGTTACTAATTATGTTCTGCGGTAATTTCCAGAGACAAATCTGACAGCCCTTCTTTTCACCCCCTCCAACCCCTGTATTTGATACCCAAAACATTGGCCGCATACTACACTTCCATATTCAAGCAATCGTTTGGCCAACGTTTTGTAACGCAATTCCCTTACTTCTCTAGTACATCCCCTCATACTCACTCCAACAAGTGAATGATTTTGAAACCTTTTCCTACTACATGACCAATGTACTGCCTAGTTGAGTTTTTTATTAAATGTTATGACAAGGTATTTACATTTAGAATCATAATCAAATTCTAGGTTTTTATGTGTGTACCTAATAAGTTGGCCATCCTTTGGATTTATCTTCATCCCATTTTGACTCCTCTGCTAGATATCCTACCTAGATCACCTTGCAGCTGTTTACAGTCTTCTCCCGTTTAGATCCTATTACATAACATTATGTCATCTGCAAACAACCTAACTTCTAATTATAATCCACTAACACAATCATTCATTAGAATGACGAATAGCAATGGTCTCAATAAGCTACCCTGTGGCACTGCTATTATCACTTCCACTTCTGTTGATACTGGTTTTTCCCACCCTAACTTTTTGCTTTTACCTTTTAAGAATTCTTCTACCCAGAATCAGTTTTTAATCTAGTTCAATAGTTTTTATCTTGCTAACCCCCATTTTATGGCTCAATTTATCAAATGCCTTTGAAAGATCTAGTGCTAGACTATCAATTTAGCCTCCCTTATCCATTTCATCCGAAATACTTTTCACTTAGCCTAGTAAGCTACATTCGCATGACTATCCTTAGCTAAAGCCATGTTGTCAACTTGAAAGCCACTTACGTTCCTCACATACATTTCCGATGTGGTTGCATATCAATCTCTCCATCAATTTACATACCACTGGTGTCAACTGAATCCCCTATAATTTTCGACTCTATTTTTCACTCCTTCTTATGGACCAGTACTAGTATCGCACTTTTCCAGTTCTCTAGTAAGCAGCAAGTATCAAGACTCAATTTAAATAATGTTTCAAGATAAGGTTCAATGTCACATCCTGCTAACTTTAAGACATTGGTATTAATATTACCTTTTTTTAGTTATGCTTTTTATGTTTTTTTAGTTTTCTTAGTTCTTTCATGATATCGTCAGAATGAATTCCAAATTTCTTACTCCGTTTTTTTTAAAATTTGTGTATAAGCTCACTCTCCGACTTATAGCCTTCTATTCCTCAACCATAACCCCTAATGGTAACACTAAACCAGTTTCTTAGAATCTCTGCTTTTTCCGCAGTTATGGTTTTTAAAAATGAAATGGGCCCTCTCATTACCCTTCCAGCTAACCACTGCCGTATAGTTACCATATCTACTTTTGTCGCTTCTCAAATGATAACCGCAATTCATTTGCGATACCGGGTATCCTCTTTCCCTAGCCACTATCCTACATTTCGACAAGGGCCTAGCTGACGGCTAACCAACTATCGCGATTCGATTACCCGTGCTTCAGGAATCATACAATTCAAAGACCTAATATAATAACACAGGGAATATTTTTGCAACAGTGAAGAATGGTTTGCGAATTTAATAACTGTTATTGTTTCTAATTACTGGAAATCTCATTTGTGAAGAATATTGAGCGGAAAATATGTGACCAAATAGCAGCAAAACAAATAACCATATGTGTTACTTTCCTCTGACTTGAGACCAATATACAGTGTGCATTTACTCGTTTAAGCGCGTTAGTCTAGTTTAACCATAACTCCGCCCTTCAGCCAACAACAGCCATATTAAGCTGTAATTTTAGCTACGGAATTTCGCTCCCAATTTACAAGGGCGGCCTCTCAAGGAATCTGACACTTCGCCGGAAAATGAAGCCAGAGATCAGCTTCGAAACGTAGCATCAAACTGACGCGTCTCCGGGTAGAAGGTCCAAAAACGTTTTATACTATTTACAGTCTGTTTAATTCGTTGCTCATTCGAAATTGATTGCCATATTTCTGCATTCTCTCTCACTTTTGGATCACAACGAACTTAATCTTCTAAAATGTCATGTGGTAGTTAATTTGAGAATGTGGCGATTAAGACGGCATAAATAACAATGGGAGTGTTATTCCTTATTCTCCATTTCTACTTCGGTTGTCGATCAATAGACTGATCTGCAGCTGTCTCTTGCTAAGTTACCATGTTTTGCATTCATCTTTATTTCTTCATATCTATTACATTTACTATCATTAATTATTATGTTTCCATACTCAGTTTCTACGATTCCTTTATAATAATTTCATTCGCCCAAGATTTTTGTCATAGTTTTCAAAACGAAGTCATGATGCGTAGCATATTCTGTCTTCTCTTTTCTATGCTTTACTATACATTCACCATTCATGTTAAAAATCACACCAATAATGATATAATTTACTCCATTCCGGATGATTGCAGTGTTCTATTCTATTTCTTTTCTCAGGAGCCAAGTCTCAATCTCATGGAGTGTTATGTTATATTATAATAAACATTTAAAAATATTGCTTATGAAATCCTCCTGAACAGCTGGACTGATTTTTATGAAATTTTTTGTGCGTGATTAAGTTGATTCGAGAATGGTTTAGAATCAAAATTGGATCCGGTAGGTACCACTTCTCCCCCTTTAAAAACCTCAATTTTATACGAATCCTCATTTTTTATCCGATTTCGATGGAACTTTGCACACGTATACTTTAAAATAATTATAAAAATATTGTCAACATTTTTAATCTCAGGAAACCCACCCCTCTCCTCCTTTCCACCCCCCTATTTTTGTAAACTTTCTTCATACATACCCACAGATTTCATCCGATTTCAATTGTCCTTTTCACACATATACATTGAAAGAAACAGGAAATATTCTGTATAAATTTGATTTTCAGAAACCCAACCCCTCCACTCTTTCCACACCATTAATTTTTGTCAACGTTCTTTATACAAAGCTACAGTTTCAATCAGATTTTGAAGGAACTTTGCACACGTATACTTTAAAGAAACAGAAAAATACTGTATACATTTGGTTTCCAAAAGTTCAACCCTCGTCCACTTTACTTTTACCTTTAATGTCAAAAGGTGTTTATAGAAATTCACTTTTTATCAGATTTTTGATGGAACGCTGCACACGTATACTTTAAAACAAAGAGAAAGGTATTGCATACATTAGGTTTACAAAAGCCCACCCATGCCTTCTTAAACAAAATTTACACATGAAAACATTCAGTTTCTCGCAATGTCTTTCATTTATTTAGTACATGTAAATCTGTCTGTTTTGAATATGCTTACCCAATTAAGAAAGAAAAACAGTCATTGCAACGCATGCCGGGCAAAGTTAGTTATATATAAATTAATTGAATTCGTTGTTAAATCTCCGTCTATTACTGAGCACAACTTTTCATCCTCGAATCCAATATCATTGCTATTCCGTCAATTTTTAGAAATAATACTTCATAAATACTTAAATCATACAGCTTCTATTTCCTTTGCATTTAGTGATTATGTATGCAGCAGGCATTTCGTTTGTGCTACTTTCCATAGCTTTTCTTTCATAAACATTTATCCTTAGGTTATAATTATTGCTTTGAAGTTTATAAGTTTATTTACCGAGCGTGGTGGGTGAGCGGTAACGCTCTGGCCTCGCATTCGGGAAGCCGTGAGTTCGAATCCCTGTCCAGCCATCTAGATTTCGGTTTTCCATGCAAATGCAGAGTTGGTTCCTTGAAAAGACCATGTTCGAGTTTCTTCCGTTCTTTACCCCCACCTCCAATGGTCTCGACGTGGACGAGGCAAAAAACAAGTGGAAAAAAAGAAATATATGAAATTATAAAAGAACTAAATAAAAACCACCAAGTGAACTCAAAGGACTTACAATAGCATGGTCGAAGGTCACTTTGGTATTCGAGGAATTTCTCATTGAAGTTATTTATAACTGTACAAGTATAAGAATGGTTGTGCTATAGATAGAACGAAACGTGAAAGCGATTGACACAAAATAAAGTAGGAAATCACATTGATTTTCACATTCACTTATCAGAATCCCAGTGGTGCATGAATGAAGAGTATTGAGAAGATTTTATGCTACAGTCAGGTATGGTGTCTTTAGAAAATACTTGCATCTAACGAGAGTGACTGACATGCCAAACTGCGATAGTGAAAGAAAACATCACCACCTGATCCTCAGATGGCAATGAGGAAACAATAAAACTACACAGGCGCCGGCCTCAGTAGCGCGGGTTAACGAGCTGGCTTCGCTTTGCAGAAGTCGCCAGTTCGAGTCCGGCCCAGGGCATGGGTGGTTTTAATTAAGTGTTGTGTTCGTCCTGTGTTGTCTTTTCACTACGCTATAAGAGAGTAACAGAATTGAGGAAAATGAAACACAGATGATGCTGGCTGAACGATTAAAAACCCGAGTGCCATTAAAAAAAATACACGAACCAGCGTAGCCTACATGAACCACTTCAGTGTAAAACGCTATTGGGAAAAGGGGAGCGAGTAACTTAATTTATGACTTTTCGATACGATTAAATAGCAAAGGATATAATTGTGTATTATTATGGGAAGTAACAAAACGGTTGTAAAAATAGACGTAAGCAATAAATGGAGCGTACAAGTTGTCTCAATGAGCAAACAGCCAAAACCAAACACAAAACTGGCAGGAAGGCAATGTACGTATATAACTGATTTTTTCGAATGCTCGAGATCTATCTCTGAAAACTATCCATTACAGTGTCCGCGTATACTGTGAGATGAAGTTCCATAAATGCCAAGGACTGTTGAGTGTTAACAGACAGACTAATCTTTGGCCAGCCGTCTGTATTTAGCACCTCGTGTTATCAGTTGGTGCAGCCGGCACGGTCTACACGACCTTTCTACAAACATTGCAGCCCGAGTCACGTGTTTGATGGCCCACCGACTAGTCAACGTTGATTCTACCAACGGCCGTTGCCGCTCGACATACAAACACACCGCTCAGGCACACAAACAAATAGTGCGAAAAATACGCAAATTATGTATCGATCACGTGCGGAATGATGCTAAGAGGGCATTATGATCTGTACTGTTTCAGACAGCCTACATTTTTGAAAGTTACAACCGAAATTGTTACGTGTGATAACAACAAAATGTGCGTCAATATACAGAAAATACCCAACGAACAACTATTACTGCATTATACAGTCTCTCGTGGAATGCCAAAAATCAATTTTAAAAGCAATATTAGATGATATAGCTGAACAAAACGCTGAGACTGAATTGCGTGGGTCATATTTATAAACTTATACAGTTATAGGGAGAAAGAGGTAGCTTCCATGACTCTAATTTGCCCATACGTATCTATCGAAGAGGATTAAACTAAATACTGGAAAAAACGGAAAAAATTAAACATTACAATTTGCCACTTGAACTTACAGAATACATGAAAGTTTTACAGAAGCCTAAATATTAATTCACAAAAGTTAAACTTACAACTGATTTATTAGGCAAATTATGATTACAGTTAATTGCAGTTAGAGCAATAAGAAGAAGATGTGGAAATAAATAAATGGTTTACAGCCAACTACAGTAGCTGCTCTTTGGTTGTATTATTATTACTCGACCTCGATCGTGTTTGTAAAGAATTTTGATTGACAGCTACCGACATGTAACCACCATAGTGCACAATTGGAGACTCGAAGCTGATACCACACACTAATATGCAAACATCAGTGATCTGCGCAGCTTATTTATGGCTGAAAAGTGAAATATAGGGGCACACATATCTTTTGTCGAAGTATGAAAACGCCCTTCGTCGACCAGTTTTAACTATCATATCTCTCACACCCCATAGTTACCAACATGACACTACCATGGTGCATGTTGGGAGACTTGAAGTTAATGCCACACATAACCACAATTGGAGTGCGCTAGGTAGTTTTGGCTGTGGAGTGAAATATAGGGACGTATGTCTATTTTTATATGAGGTCCACCACTTTCAACCACCCTATCTACCACATCCCCACAGCTACCGACATGCAATCACCATATTGCACGGTGAAAAACTACGGACTTCTACCATATGCAAACGCCCGTGGTCTGCATTTGGTTGAAATATAGAGACACACACGTCTTAAGCAGAAAAATGAAAATGTCCTGCGTCGATCAACATCAACCACAATATCTGCCACGTCCCCATAGCTACCGACATCTAACTACCATAGCGCACGGGAGACTCGATGCTACAACTACACACAAACACCAGTAATCTGCGCTATGCAGTTATGGTAACAAAGTGGAACAAATATCTTTAGTCGAAATACGAAAATGTCCTTGACTGACAATTTTCATACACCTTATCTCCCACACCTCCATAGCTACCGTAATTCGGCCAACGTTGTGAATGTAATTTTGTAAATAAATCCGTCGAAAACAACTGGTTTGGTGAATTTTGTTTTTTATTTGTGAATGTATACTACTACCACAAACACCAGTGATCTGCGCTGGACACTTTTGGCTAAAACGTGATACATAGGAACACACATGTCTCTGATCGAAATGCGAAAGTGCCTCATGTCTACCACTTTCAACCACCATCCCTCTCCCCTATAGCTACCGACATCTAACCACCATAATGCATGATGGGAGACTCGATGCTACTACTACACTCAAACAACAGTGATCTGTGCTATGTAGTGGCAACAAAGTGAAATATACGGACACGCCAAAATACGATTATATCCTTGATCAACCACTTTCAACCACCAAATTTCCCACACCCACACAGTTACTGAAAATCGGCCAACGATGTGTACGATCGGTGAATGTATGCTACTACTACATACAAACACATATTGGTAGGTATGTGGCGTTTTAAACAGCATAGGACACATATAGAAAACCTCAATAAGAACAGCTTGTGGCCGACATAACATTAAAAATGCAAACACATCTATATTCCTAGTACAGAGTCTCCACCTTAAATAATTCAATCAAAGCAACCATCTGACTCTGAATTTTAGCGCAGATTTAAAAAAAAACAACAACAAACAAACAAACCTCAGGCAGGGCAAGCATGGAACTAATTCTTTGTCAAAGAAACAGTGTCATTATGTGGAGACAAACAGTGACAGTTATGTTGCGGTGCTCAATCGTTGTGTCAAAGCTTGAGACGAAATTTTTCAACATTATGAGATATTTCTAGTCTGTCTGGCTGTGTTGCTAGTTGAAAAAATTCAATACTGTTTCTATGTAGGAGTTACTTATTAAAAATTAAAATCCGCAACAAAATTGCTTGAAACCTTCATTCTCTACGCGTTTAATTTGTCTGCCAGTGGATACTCTGTACATGTGCAATAAATATCGTTCTAACCTTTAACCTTTAAGATTTTAGGGTTTAGTATACCATTCAGAGTCAAACTGTTCCATGCCTGGTGTACGTGTTTTACTATGGATGGTGTCATCCCTTCACAGTAACATCTAGAAGAGATACAATGGAGTGGTTTTGCTAATGTTATTATATGTTGGATGGTTGCGATGGTGTATTGTTAATTGTGGAAGAGTTGTGAGAGAATGGAGAATGTAAAGCTTGGTGCCGTACCGTTTAGTACTAATCGTCTGAAAGACACCTACGGGTGCATCGTGTTTTGCGCTCTATCCTAAAGACAAATCATCGTCAACAATGTACTGTGGCTTTACTCCATTCACACTGCAGAAAACGTTTGGTGTTTAATCAAGGAATTTGAGTCTAATTTGGTGATTGCGAATGGTTTACGATCAGCTCTCCTACCTAGCCGGGTAAGTCGTCGTGATGGAAATTTGTTGTGTGAACGGTAACGTTGTGGCATGGTATTGAGAAGTGTCGGGGATAAAATCTCCGTCCACAATTCCAATTCGGGTTTCCATGATTTCCCAAACTCGCTCCTTATGAACGCCGCCGTGGTTCCTACAAAAGGCCATTGCTGAATTTCCCTTCATTCGTTGCCCTCCTTCCCCCCTCCCCCACAATCCTCTGTCAGTTCTAATTATCTGGACGTAGACGAATTGTAAATTTCGAACAAACAAAATCGCTAAGGAACCAGCTAACCTCACGTCATGCGATGGCACACTCTCATGGTGCCGTAGCTAGCTATAATAATAGTAATTCCGCGTGGTCATAACAACTTGGTGACAGGGTTTCTACTGGCTCCGCATTCCGCCCCTGTCGTAGCCGCCTTAACCTAATCTGGCAATCCTACCGCGTACAGCGGACCTGCAGTTTAAAGTAGAATCTGAACTTTGGGAGCTTTATGGCGTACTTCACAATACACAACAAGGTGTGCCAGAGGTAAAGATCGGGTTAAAGGCCTATGAAAATCCCCGCCAAGACAGGAATTCTAACAGAGTTTGCCTTTCAGTCCCCAATCGGACGCTTTAATCACTGAGCCGTTAGAACAGTCCGAAACTACATGAGCCAATGGTGCGGGTAGTACAGTAATTAAGGTCACTATGAAGAGACCAACAGACCATGGTGAGAGAGCAAGCAACAAATTCTTTTGTAGGGGAAGTGGGCGCGGCCTCGCTAACGTAATATGCTGATCGACCCCGCCAGCGGAACACCCACACAGGGTCTGCCCACGCCCACAGCTCTGACAAGCAACCGTCCACCAGCAGTGGCGTGTAATTAGTTGCTACTGGCTTTCACGGTAGCAGACCTCTGCCTTTTAAATGCATCCTTCCCATTACTTTACTCATTCCAAGCAGGAAGTACAGTATCATTAAAGTGCTTGTTCTTCAAACGAAAATGTTGTTTCAATGTGTGTTTACTGGCATGTTTTTTCGCGGAAGCGGCATACAAATGGAGAGAGCTTACAACCGACACATACATAGATCTACGTGGAAATCTTGTACTCGGTCAACATCTGTTGTGCGATACGGAGCGTATTGCTGTCAAGCGTCTAGCTTGTGAGCGAAATAAATTTTAAATCTCAAATTTGCACATTTATGGGCTTAGTTAACACAAGACGCAATATTGTATTTAGAAATTGCTAGTATCAGGTCTCACAGGGTTACATGAAAGAAAATGGAATCGCAAAAACAAAATTTTATCTAACAGCGTGTGCGATATACGTGTTTATCAAAGATGTTATTACCTACAGGCACTTTACGCAGTTTTTACCATATGCTTATCGTAGCCTGTTCAGGTAACAGAGGTGCCTCAAGGTCAGGCTGCTCTATCCCCATGTAGGGTTGCCAACCGTCCCGTTTTCGACTGGACTGTCCGGTTCTAACGCGATTTGTCCGTTTCCGATTCACTACTTGCAACCGGACACCGATTATTAAGAAATTTTAAAAATTACGGGTTCATGGTTTCTCAAATATGTAGGAAGTAAACAATGTCGCCACGTTTCGCATCCTTATTCCCCCCATTCGCTACACGAGATTCAATTTTTGCGCTCGGTGTTCAGACGTTTGTCTAAAATCCGATTATCGTGAAGCAATTGGATTATTGTTTCAGTGACCTACACTTTGTCGAAAACGGAACGTAATACTCGTTTTGTTCGGGCAGAATGAATAGTGTCATTAGTGTTTACAATATAAATAAATAATGAGTGAGTTACCATAGAAAATATAGAAACGTTACTGTCGCTTCAGAGACGAGTGGTTGTCAAATGAAGGGTTGAAAGCTTGACAACGTAAGGAAAACGATTGCACCGCATATTGTAAAGTTAATTTCGCTGTGAAATTTAATCGTATAAAGGCAGTGAAATATGTTTTGTTTTTTTTTTCGCAGAAGAATTTGCAAAAATAAAAAGAGAATTGCCCTATAAATTTTAATTTTTGTAACATACACCCGCCGCCGCGGGCAAATGTCCGATTGTCCGGTCGTGAATATCTGAAAATTCTACATTAGTCCGGTCGTCGAAATCCGAAAAGTTGTCCTTAATATTGCTTGTGAAGGGGAAATATACCACTAGTCCACATGGACACAGAGATCAGCACAATGTGGAAGGCAACGGGAGATGGTGGTGACGTCAGGAGCGGGCCGCCAGTTCGGAGTGAACAGGTTATAAACTACAACCATAAAACATATGTGCTGCTAATATTCTTTGTAAGCTGAGAGCAATACAAGCATTGTTCTAATTTTATTTTGAGATTACGTTTCAAAATATTATCAATAAAATTTTTTTTCAAAATTCTCTTAATTTAGAGTGCATTACACCATAGTCTTCCCATAACTAATCTGACTGGAAATGAACGATATAATTAGCAGCGCGAGTAGCAATGTGGCTTTTTTGCTGGAGAGCCTGAAAATGTGTCAGGCATTGATTATTGTGACAAGTGACTGTTGCCTTATCTACACCATGAGTGTTTGGATCCGTGTATTGAAACCTCATTGCACGAGTCTCGGCTGGTAGGTTCGTGATTTTTTTATTTACCTTGACAGTCTTCTTCTTCTATGGTAGTCAATCCTGGGATTGATCTACGGTAGTCTTCCATTCAGTTCCACTCTCTACCCTCCTCTTCATATCTACATATCTCCTGCAGCCAACATCTTCCATTATCTGCTGGATGTATTTTAAAGATGGTCTTCCTCGATATCTCTTTCCCTCTACCATCTTGACAGTCGTCTACACGCAAAATAATACTAGCTGTGCTGGGAAGGGCAACGGGAAACCATACCAATGGAAATTTGGCCAGAGAATAGCTATGAAGAAGTAACGCTGTCCATTTTCTGTCTTGGAGACCGCGTATGGTACAAAACTCTGACTTGACCGCTATTCTTCAGTATTTCAGCGTTTTTATTTTCCCTTGTTAACAGCAAATTTAATACCTCGTCCAATAAGATTTTCCTTTGATACTAAACCATTGCCTGCAAAAACTGCAACGCTATGCAAGACTCCTGTGAACAGGAAGATATTAATCTTAAAAACTCTCTGGAGCCTCTGTAATATTAGCAATATTTCACTTCACAGTCTATGCAAGCAAGCGCTTTTGAAATATGGGAGATTCATGCTCTCACAACAGATGTTTGTATTTTAAAGATATGATACGTTAATTGGTACAGAGTGCTTGTGACTGCCATTCGTTCTGTATTGTGCCTAAGAGTCCAATGCATGGAGTTGATAGCACTAAGGAATGCGTGTGAACTGAAACCAGAGTCATCCGTGTATCCGTCAGGTGCCAATGTGCTTGCGTAGTCAAGCAGTGTCCAGTAAGGCGAAGGTAGCCTGACTCGTGTAGTCGACTTCATTTTTCTAAACCTAACCGTATGTACTAAACTTTTCTGACCCGCATTTCAAACCCTTTTACTCTGGATACAGTCTACAAATAGACTCCTATTATACTGGACTTGAGGATGCGAATTCAGTTGGTAGTTCATTTCTTGATTACCTACTTCCCTTCGCTCCTTTGGCAAGATCCTCTCCCTTACTTTGGATGTGATTCATCTTATCCTCAATATTCTGTGCAAGTTCAGTGGGTAAATCGAGTCTAACGGTGATACGAAACTGTATTTAATTTTAATGCTACCGCTAATCCACCTGGTGGAGAATGTTTTGAAGTATCGGTTGATATCAGTTATTTTATGTTATCCTTGCCTTTCTGTTTACATTATTTATGTGAGCACAATGCAACTATTATCTCGTAGTCGGTTTTGGACAAATATTGTGATTTCGTTGTGCACTGGCACTAAAATACGCTGTTGTATTGTCTTGTACCGTTCAGACCACGCAAGTAAGTATTCTGAATATTTTCTTTTGTGATAAGTATGATGGACTCTGAAGAGGTCTATTCGAGATGACTGTATGAGTTACAGAAAATTTCAATTAAAAACTGACCAACTTCCTGAAAGACCTCGTATATGTTGAGCTTCAGATCGCAAGAGATTATTCCTTATATGCAAATATTCCTGGAACGCTCCGTATTTTGGATTCCAAGGTATGCTGTGGAATCCCTTTGTGCGGCAAAATTATCGGTTAATCCAAAGCCTCCACACTGGTGGAATGCGTAGCTACATGAAACCCTATTATCTCGATATTAACGCTATACGAAATTTAATATAGCAGTGTCATAGAGGTGAAATTATTTTAAGTACTCGTTGTACTAGTGAAATCATCTTTTGTTCAATCAGAATGAATCTGGTTGCAAAATACAAAAGATTATGGCATTTAAACAAGAGGCATTTATGAACAAGAGAATATTAGGAAAACATGATAAGCTTCATACATCGCAGCTACCACACATTGATGTAGTACACCCCAACTTCTATCAGGCTAAGGATGTTGATATTACTCCGCCAAAATCAATTTTTCCGCTTACTGACAACTGTAGTATGTATCTCCTAAAATACTTCTAGGTATATTAAAAATTGCCAGTGCTTGCTGCACTGAAAACTATAAAGACGTACAAACGGTCTGCAAGTATCGAATCCACCTAAATAGGCGCAGAGACTTTCCTCTGTGAAAAAGTTTCCTATTTCTGCATATTTATTTGGTCTACCAATGGTTCTGAATAAGAGTATAAATGCTTATTGTAACCACAATGTATGATATTAAACATCTGAGGCCAGGCATTACCTTCAAGTCGTCAGGCAGTATTCGCTTCCACCATGTTGAAAGTCTAAAGCGAGATTGTTCTTTCAGGAATATGGACATCAGCGCTTGCGGTTCTTCCATGACTGTGCTCAGCCAGAACCCGTTTTATGTTACCCTTCTTAGCATCCAACCGTTCTTTGTCATCGTATTTTCTGTTCTTTATTCGCTGACTTCTTGTTAGATGATATTACAGTGGGATATATTCATTTGTAAGCAGAGAAAGTCAAAGACGAGACACTTATCTTCGTTCATGCCTCACCGAAATAAATATGCGTGGTATCGTTTTAAAGATTAGGGCCCCGCAGAATTAAGAAAGGAATTTATTGGACGTGAACCTGTAAAGTATTAATTATCATGGTAACGCGTTGATGCAGAACCACGTATCACTCATGTTGTAAGAGTTTTTTTACGTACCTATCTATTTCAGTTGAAAAATAAAACATTGCTACAAATGAGCCTATTCTTCTTTCATCCAACTATAAACCACTAATATCGCTCCCTATTTATCGATTTTTTTCCAGAAATTTCGAATTGGTCATCTAATTGTAAATTGAATTTCATAAGTTTTTGGTTATAATTGTTTTCAAAATTTCGAAATTGAAATACAGATTAACTAACAAAATTCCCCCCCCCCCAAAAAAAAAACAAAGTAAATTGAAAGTAGCTGGTGACTCAAAGCTCTGGCGTTAGAAGTATCTAGCTCAGGTGAAATGTCTGGATTCAAAAACCACATTATTCCACAGCATCTTTACATTATCGTCAGCAGAGAAATGGTAACACTGCTTGAAGAAGTAGAGTGATCAGTGTGTTATGAGGTTAGTAGTTCTAGAGGAAATTTAGTAAATTTTTTTATTACGGTTTTTCTGGCTTATTAACATTAATTCTCTAATTAATATGATTCCAGGTAAAGTCCTTTCTTCTGTTAAACAACGCTCCTGTTCAAAATGGTGTAATTAGTGATAAGTGATGCAAGAAGAATATTACCTCACCACCAATTATAGGTATTTTAAATAATTCATAATTTTTTATATTAATACCGTTTTATTCAGTTTCTTTCATCGATGTGAATATTAACAATTATTCCATACTCGAGCAACAATTTTACGGCAGGAATCCTGGAGACTGTGACCTGTACTGAAAATTCTGGTTACTTCCAGCCTGTTGGAATTTTCGGAGTTTCGCCGGGGACTAACACAGTTGGAAAGAGTTGCGCAGCAATTATTTGCGTCGTAGTCTTGGTGCAGAGGGGAGCGACTCGAAGTTGCCAGTCAGTCTGTGGTGGGTCGTTACGAGGCCCGAACACGACGGCGCTAACGACGGGAAGTCTTCCTCGAGGCGGTCAGTCAGCCCGCAATGGCTCCACACTCCCTACCCGAGAGCAGTCGGTACACATGTACAGACAAACACACGCCTTGTTTTAAGATACAGAGGATCTTCCCTAATAAAACTTAATGCTATGGAGTTTGTCAGACTACTATGATCGATTGCTGTTCGTGGTTATGTGAAACTACTATTAGTCAACGGAGTCAGGTAAAAACATTTGATTCATATGGCCACTTGCTGTTACCAGCGACTTCGCACGTGTGATAGGGTTTCGAATTGCTGTGCA
The DNA here is from genome assembly GCA_031002005.1 of Vandiemenella viatica. Lineage (NCBI taxonomy): Eukaryota > Metazoa > Arthropoda > Insecta > Orthoptera > Morabidae > Vandiemenella > Vandiemenella viatica. Next base: position 57,391,939 of record JARYHS010013631.1, on the reverse strand, counting down.
TTCCGCCTCTGTCGTGTCCGGACTTACAGTTTAACTTGGAGTCCGAACAACAGAGCGTCCTGGAGTTAAAAATTCCTGGACCTAGCGGGATTTCAACCCAGGCATGGACCCAGAACTTTTGAAAGTGAGCACCTTAACCACTGAGCTGCCAGACCACTCACCGATAGAATATTACATAGACTTACACAAGCTATTAGTCTATCTGTCAAAATTTCATGACAAATTATGTTACTAATCCAGAAAAAAGTATCCTTTTTCCTTCCTAATGGTTGTGAGCTGCTATGGGCAATTCTTGCAGAATCACGGCGTGAAATTTTGTGGTCGGCCCACATTATCCTCTTTTTATACATTTTTTATTACTATTCTCACTAACACGTTTTCATATATTAGCCTATAGGGGCTGCTCAGGCAGCATACACCCGTCTCTTAGCGATACCACACACCAACTCTGCTGTCTCGAACCTGCACCTTTTTTTTTTTTTTTTTTTTTTTTTAAAAAAAAAAAAACCGCCGCCCAAACCAACAACTGTTGCCGGACAGATGGCTCATCAGGGTCAAAGATTAAAGGATAAACTACCTGTAACAACCAAAGATGTATACAAAACTTTGACATCTGAAGGACGCAAAAAAAATTGTTGAATCAAAATTCGTAAACTCAAATTGGCGAAACGTATGGTCTAATATATTTCTTAAAGTGCTGTCATCCGAAATTCAAGCCGTGTGGTACAAAGTTGTCAATAAGACTGTACCTACAAATGTGAGATTATTTCGAATCCATATAAAATCTACAGATAGATGTGATACACGTGGGAATACTGACACACTAATCCATCGTTTTACTTGTGGAAAGGCTGCACATGTCTGGAATTGGACGAAGCATGCAAAGGCAACTCTGTTAGGAACTTCTCCATCTGACGTTACATGAGAGATTCTAATACGACCAGACATCAAGACCTTGCCACCAGAAAACATAACTCACTGGTTTGGGTATTAGGACAAGCAGTGTACAATATTCTAATTAAAAAACTTCAGGATCTAGAAGATTATTTATCCACACTTAAAATAACACTTTGGAATTTAAAAAATTCAACGAGATACAAACGCCACTTCGGAGCATATCTGGATGGACTTCTTCTCCGTGACTAATCTTGATGACGCATATATATAGCCCTGTCATTTGACAAGAGTACTCATATTGATGTTTCTGTAACGTAGAGTGTATTATGAAACTTTAATCTTGTAATGTAGAAATGTTGTAATGTTGTAAGGTTTCAATAAACCTATATTAAAAAAATAAATACTAATCCAAAAACACTAAGCTACCCATGGTTACTACACATACTACAAAGCTGTGAAAACCCATCAATAATACAAATTAAGAAACAAACATTAATACAATTATCTATTACACTTATATCTAGTAAATAATACATCATTTAATATTAATAACAATAACAAAATGATTGTGGAGTTAGTGATAATGTGACTTGGAACATAGTATTTCCTTGTAACATTTCAACAAGCTCTGTTTAGCCATAAAACAGAACAAATAGACAGCGTTACTTTGATATTTATAATATTAGTATAGAAACAAGACGATTCAATTGTATAGGCCAACATCCTTTTTATTGTAAATTTTCCCAATGTATGGCTTTTATATCGGTCTTCGAAAGTTCTGGAATTTCTTTGTAGTAGTTTAAATGAGAAATTCAATATATTAGATTAATTAATATGGTAACCAGAATGATAGACGGATGAATGAGGGAATAACGATGTTAAGACACTGCGTTAATGATGAGAGGAAATGCACTAAAAGCGATCGAGAAAAATCATGGAAAAATCCGATAAGAATGGCCGCAGCGGTTTCTCGAAACCTGCTCCTGTCGGATTATAAATTTTCTCACTCGTATTCAATTTCCTCATCGCTTGCGGAAATGTGCGTACAGAAAAGAATCGGTCCTGACCCTGATTTCTCTTATTTTCTTGTCATTCCTAGATGCGAATATCATCTGTAGTAAAATTTTTTTGCTTTCATCCTCAAATATATCTGTTATGAACTTTCCAATTAGCTTCTGACTAGAGCAACGCCCACAGTGATCCATATATTTCCAATAGAACCCGTTGAACTTACGTTTTGCCTGCAGGTGTATATACCCATCAGAAATTAAGTGGCTCTTTTTTTACCTTCCTCAATGCGTCTATTAACCCTTTCTTGATGGGTACCCCATACAGAAGAACAATATTCTAAGCGGGGTCGCACTAGCGCTTTGTATGCAATCGATTTAACTACCTGTATTCACCGTTCTAAATTGAGAGGACATGAGTTATTCAAGTTTTATTAAAAAATAATAATTTAAGTTCCTTTCATGAGCACCATGTTAATGAATTAATTACTTCAAGCAGATTAAAGTAGTACTACATTTAGCGCTTCTGTGCGTCCTGTTCCAGGACCAATACTAATGTTGCATGGTATAAGTTGTTAGGATTTATTTTTAATTTTCTTTGCTTTCAACGACGTTGTAGTGATCTAGGTCGATCACTTGCCCAAATATCGTCAAATTAATTTTCAAGTCGGTATCCAGGGTGGGCGAGCATGGAAAAGGTTAAGCAATAGAGCTATGACCTGGGAAGTAGCACGCATATCAGCAAGCCAGTGGCCAAGCGGCTGTCCTTATTGCAAGCTGTTAAAGTTACTCCATACAGCAGGTTAGCGAGGAGTATTGCCCTCTCCACATAGTGATGATAGGAAGGGGGAGTATCTATTTAAACCCTGGGAGCAGCGGTCTGGGGGTCTGTCTACGAAAGTCTTTCAACGAACCACATCGACGCCGAGGGCGTCGTCGCCGGCGCCGCCGGGGCGGCGGTTGCAGAGAAGAAGATGGCTGTCGTCTACTACTAAGGTGGGCTCTGCTGCGATAGCTGGTGTGGATAGTCAGAGGGGCATATTCATGTGGACAGTTAAAGAGTAAATCATTTGGTCACATTCATATGGGCATAATCTTGTAGAGTTCTTATCAATATTCCAGTTAGTTTGGGCTGCGAGGTGCCCATAAGTTACATGCTCGCCCCGGTCCTTGGCTGTATCTCTAATCCTTTGTTACAACTCCAATTAGACCATGTAAATGTTCACATATGCCATCAGTCATGCTCATGTAAATAAATATGTAATGCCGTTTACCGTAATTTATCCTAGCTTCCTCAGCCATTCCACTGTTATTATCTGAATGTACTGAGCATAATAACCTGTCAGGTGTTGCAGTAGGAACCTATGACGAATATTCATATCAGAACTATGGTCGATCTCCTATGGTCGACCCTTATCCACGGCTCCAGTGGAAGTTACCCTGTCTGGTCTTATCACTAAGCTTTCAGGGTCACTACAACGTGATTATACCCTTATCATTATTTTAATTAAGCAGTTATAACTGTATTGCGACGTAAACTACAACCGAAATATATACTTCATTGGAGAATCAAGGTTATGTGTGTTATTTAATAACAATCCTATTTATTTAAGCAACTGTGAAAAAAATAATTTTCTGAACACTGGTTTTTACCCGTCACTGTTGACGAGCTAGTTATGCATAAAAGTCATTAAATAAAAGGAGTAGGATTAGATAATACCATCGTAATTAATCAAATCGCAATGAATTCTTAGACAAGATTATCAATTGATTTATAGCTTCCCAAACATAAATGCAAACTAAATAGTTATTGAAAGCCAATATTTTAAAATGGAGAAACAGTTAACCATTTTCTTAGCTGTTCAGAAATTGTGATGAATGCTATTCTTTGAGACAATTGTTTGAGATAACTATACTGGGTTATACTTGGTCTTGCGAAAGACGGTGGTAGTGGCTGCTATATTTGGATGTTGGTGGCCGGTGAATGATGTGTCGATATGGCTTGGAACCCTTCCGTTGTGTCTATTTGTTACTCTGATACAGCTATTTGACCTCTGTTTCGATAGGCATGAGTCGCTGAGTGTTCTCCCGTAGCATTATTCCCTGATAACATTGTATTTCGTGTCTTCAAAAATGATGTTAACGACTTAGTTATACTAATTAGGTGCAGTAATTAAATAGTGCACCATAGAAATGTAATGACACTTCATGTCCATTACAAATTATGGAACCATCGGAGCAAATTTCTCGCCTACCTGTCCTATTCACATCGTCTTGGCTCTCTCTAACATCCGCTGACAGAACATTCTGGACGTTGCGATTCCGACTGTACAGTGATATACTGCCGACCTGGGAAAATAAATCTGTAGCGCGCAATACGGCGCACAGTATCCACGGACAGGCGGCTTAACTCAGTTTACACTGCCACAAACACACATCACTGCAACTTGCGCGCCACGTACCCCAGGGATCACAACTTCCCTCCAGCCTCAGCGAAGTACTCTTACCCCCCCGCAACAGGCGAAGTAAGAATTTATCGAGGTGCAAACTTCGCCGTGGATGAGGATCGCGCTACGAATTCTTCATATGTACTTAACTGCTCTGAAACATCGCTTCAGTTCTTTGAGATTGTTCAGTCAAATCATTTCTCTGTAGTTGAGAATACTATGAATGGTACACGATGTGTTATATAAAAGTTAACGTGTGTCCAGTTAATTCTAGACCCCTGCTGCTGGAATAAGGCGTAATTATTGCCACGTACCACATCTTATTTCCCGAGTATTACAATACCTATTATTCATTACATAAATTCGTCGATAGTTACAGTGACTCATTCAGTTCGTAACTTCTTGTGGACGGTCAAATACTATTTAATTATTTAGAGCTAAAAGAACGTCTCCTGGTTGCAGACACTTTCTAACCACAGTGACGTCATCATAAGGTCTACGCCGAAAAATTGAGAGGTCAGTGTTAACATTTTTCTATAGGTTTAATCAATCTTTAAATCCTGACCAAAACAATAGTGGTATTTATGAAGTAATTATGTCGCATGTGTTACTTGAATTTCATATTAAATATAGAACTAAACCCGTGTATAATGGCTTCTAGCCCTTTAACTGCTACGGTTCGGCCGGCCGAGCCCTCGCTGAGTGCGGCTTTGTTTACGCCTAAGCTGTTTACCTGCGCTGGAATGCCGCATTAGACCGGACCGCTGTGTGCTGAATACATCTGGAGCGTTGTGTGTGGAGTTCTTCTGCTGTCGCTCTGCGATTTGAAACCGCAGATACAAAATAAATACAGTTAATATAACATCTAAAGTTTTTAAACCACTTCATATTGAAAATATAGTGTGAATTGATTCTCGCGTATCTGTTGGTCTCATCAGCATTAGATATCATATGATATTCCGTTAGAAATATCAGGAAAAATGACAAACTGCTGGAATGTTAACGTAATCCACACTTGTGTCCTGCAGCTTAATCGACAAGCACATGCTGTCAAACACGTCACTAAAGCATTCTCTTTTTCCACACATTTCGCTCGAACAATCTGTAGCTTCAAACTCTGAAAAATGGTCATTTTCCACTAGCTGATGTACACAGCATCGAGATCCTGTCGAAGGGTTATCACTGTCATCCATATTAAAGTGATTATATTCACTGTCGCTTCTAGTAATAATCTCCATGATTTCTTCCGCGGTACAAACACGACGGCGTATTCGGGAGGACGATGGTTCAAATCCCCGTCTAGGCATCCAGATTTGGGTTTTCCATGGTTTCCCCAAATCACTCCAGGTGAATGCCGGGATGCTTCCTTCAAAAGGCCATAGCCGAATTCCTTACCATTCCTTGCCCCCCATTCTTTAACATCTCTAAAAACCTCGCTGTTAAGAGACGTTAAGCAGTTAAAAAAAATAATGACTGTATGCCATTTTCTCAGCGAAAACTAAAAGGAAAAGAGCAACACAAATTAGATCGCAGCTGCCAATGCTCAAGGGCCGAATGAGGAAAACAACTAACCACCCTGGGTGGAAATATGGCTTCATAGCCAGGCCGCTAAGAGGCTAGCGTGTTAACACGTCTGGAGTACAGACAGGGCGGCGAGGCGGCGCGTGTATACACGTCTGGAGCAGAGACAGAGCGGCAAGGCAGCGCGTGTATACACGTCTGGAGCACCTGGGCGCAGTAGTAGCCACGCGCGTTAACGCGTCTACAGCAGTCAAAGGGCTAGAAAAACTCAAAAACTTTCGAGCAGATTTCAATGAGGTTTCACCGTTTCACAGCTTAGGATCATACTTCAATTGTGTGGTATGTCTTATGTTTTGAAGTTACATGACGCCGAATCAGTAAACGAAGATATGAACGTATCATGCGAAACACCAAATACGCAATACCAACTAGAGGTTGCATATGTTATACTTACTAAAAATAATACGGTGTCTACTGGTTCCTTTCTTAAATTTTGGTTATTCAGTCTTCAAACTCCATGGATGGCCGTGCTGAATGCGATGAGAGGAATGTACTTAAATTAAAAATTACAAAAAAAGCCGGGTAACATCGTTTCCCTCGAAATTATCTCTGACAAATTATCTCAGGCTAACTACAATCTCTGACATCTAACTAACCTGTTGATAATTACGTATTTCTTTTTACGCGCAAGTGAGACTTTCGTATTATCAGTAAAAGCAATTTTGGAAAATAATTTTGGTTACCAGATATTCTGGCAACGCTGGGTACTGCACTAGGAACTTATAAATCTTAATTGCACTAGGCCCCCAATTTTTAAAATTTAAAAAAAAATGTGTAACCCTAAAATTCGATTGTTATGATTTAGAAAATTAATGAAAAACCTAACTCTTAACAGCAATACCGGGATACGAAGATGCGTCCTCCCAAAAGCCAGGCTCAAGCATTAACCACTCGACTCCAGGCTAGGTCGTTTGAAACTATAGGCGGTTCTTGACAAGTTTCCAGTTATTAATTTTTAATATAATTTTAATTGCGATGGAGTGCCTGCTTAGGCGGAAAATTCTCTGTACACCTACATTTAACGTAAAATTCGATCCATGGAACGTCCAGGTATAGTTTACATGATCAAATAGAACTCATGAAAACTCTAAAAAATGGGCGGTGTCTTTCTCTTTACATTTATATATATATGGTACTGTACATTCCATTTGTCTGCGTCGCAGTGTTTATGCTTCGTATGTGAAAGTGGAAATTTTCACTTTTTCTTTTAATTATACTGTGAAATTCTGCCATGAGGAAGCTAAAAGAGTCCAATGAGAATTATTCTTGTCCGGATAAAGAAAATGGGAGGACACTCCCTTAATTCTGAGTAAATAAGTATTGTTATGTATGGGTAAACGCCTGGTGTTGAATATAGTTTGTCGTTTGTGTTGTGTAGTTGAAGTGACTGAGAGTGTAAAACCCTGTTAGGCCGTTAGGCCATTCAAACCTACTCTTCCGATAGACACTAGGGGTGCCACAAAGGTTAAAACTCCCATTCGACGTACGAATCTCCGTCGACAGTGTCGTATGTTCGACTCTAAAAGAGGGAAGATTTGGGATGTAATCTAGGACTTTGGCCTACAGTCTACTGATTATGAATCATGCACCACAATCTCTTTCACTAGTAGCTACCTTGCTGACCTAGTTCTGAAAGTGAACACTTTTTCCCCCACTTGGAGTGCAACCAGCTGACCATATAACACGAGCTGGACATTACCATGCATCCATAACAACGTGATCGAACAGACCTTTGTCTATTAATCAGTGTAAATAGATCACTGTACAGGACGAGACAAACACAGAAATGAAAGTATATCCTATTTCGCTACTTGCAAATGAGGCCAGTTCACTAACCATTACGCCAGCAACGGGGATATCATAGAGTTTAGTCCATTCTGTATATTGAAAAGTAATTATTAGTGATGAAAGTACTCTTCATACATTCAGAGTTATTGTCAGAGAAAGTAAATAATAAATATCTTTATGGATTTTTTTTTTTTTTTTTTTTGTGTGTGGTGGTGGTGGTGTGTGTGTGTGTGTGTGTGTGTGTGTGTGTGTGTGTGTGTGTGTGTGCAAGACGTACTCTAGTTGCTGAGAGGCGATAAGCTTTTGTGATCTTATGCTCTTTGCCAGTTTCTGCAGTCAGCGTGCATAATTAATGATCGCATGCCGACCTGCTATACGCGAGGCTAACATTGATTCCCTCAAAATAAATTCTAACTTTTAAATAGACTATTTTTATGAAGCTGACGCACGCAACCTCCTGAATTAAAGTACATCTTTCTCAAATTTTATATCATTTGTCCCGATTTATAGTTATAGCTACTAAAGTCATCTCAACGGAGACAAGAATTTTTGTCAATCAATTCCTGATTTCTTGAATAACATACTATGCCCTTATAGGTTTCGAAGGCTTGCGTAATCAATAATCAGGAACCTACAGAAAATCTCATATTCTATCATATCGCTTTCTTATATGCTGCAAGTCATGTTTGAGACAATGTGAACAGCAACCACTTTCAGGAACTGTGTTAGGTCTTCATTTCATGTCATTTGTTGAATATATAAGGTACACTTTACGGGAATTCGACAGTGACGTGACGATAGAATATTTGCAAACGGTAATAAGTGTCATAAGATAGTGTCAAACGCAGATCTCTATTTGATGTACAGATCAAACTGTTAATTGCAAAATAATTGCTGAAGTGGCTTAAGAGTTTTACGTTTCGTTCATAGATCTCAATATTAGAGAAAATGCCATATTTTTATTTGTTTTAATTTGTTGGATTTGTCTCATAATTCTACTTGTTGCCTAAATTTAAACGACAGATTATTCAAAATCATCACTCAACTTCAATTTTTTCCCATGTCTTGCATACATCCATAAGTCCTTATGCGTTAGATACAGTGTTACGAAATGAGTATATTGAACATTATTTAATTAAGTACTTAGAAGCTAAATGTCGGCATAAACTTATTGTTTGCTTGTGATATATAAGTTAATACGTTTAGAGTTGTCGCAAAAATGTACGAATATTAGAGGATAATGGTACATGTTATGCACGTTAGATTATATTTAGAACACTGTTCGTATGTTACAAACGTTAGCAGTAACAGCTTTGTGTGTCCTAGATTCTCGATCAAAACGAACAATTCACCGCTACTCAAATGAAATGAATTGTGATTGTCGGAATTTGCTGGATATCGTTCTCGCCTCTACATAATTACTATTTAGCTTGCATGCACTTGAGTTTATTTGCCACACATTATTGTGTAAATTAGTTTATCTTCGAGAATTGCATCGAAGTCCAAATATCGAAAACTCAGACAGCATAGCAACCACATTTTATATTATCAACCACTGAATTAGTTTCTTGTAATCCCCTGTTTCCTGAAGTATTTTAATACTCCTTTCCGGAGATCCGATGAGGGTACTATATTCGCCGGGAAATTATACGTTAGGAGAAGCCTTCACAATGTAATTAATTTAAATGGATTACTTGCTCTGGTTAAATGGGTCGCATCATTAGTACGATACTTTGCCTTCTGTATCCACGTCCCACGCCTTAATAACCGAAGGAAAAGCAACAGACGTCCATTGTGACCAGCTGGCAAATAATGGGATATTCCTTATAATACGAACCGTAATTTACCGAGGAATCGGCCGTGAAAATACAGGGCGTTCGCCGGAAAACGCTACCCTCCCAGTCTGTTGCCGTCGGCAACTTGCTCGGTCAGTCCAGCCAGCAGTTTCCGCCACACGGCACCGTGAATCACCGCACTGTTTAACACCTCCGCTGCCCCAACAGTGCAGTGCAGTGACCCTTACATTGTTAAGAACGGTTTCTTTGCATTGTAGATAGTTTGTGACTTCAGTCTCTTATTAATCAGTGTTGTGAATAAACGTTTCTTTGCGGTTTGGCTGGTTTGGGGCTTCATACTCTTATTAATCTGTACCGTGTTTGAGTGTGAGTAAAATTATGGTACGTTACAGTTTGCAACAAAGAATATTTCTCTACGATACATATGTGAAGAAGAAGTCGTTTAAAAAGTGTCGCAGTAAATTTCGTCGCGAATTTCCTGGCGCTTTACTGCCAGCTAAATCAACAATTCTGCGTCTGGTTAAAAAAGTAAGAGAAACGGGTTCATTTTTTAACAAAAAGAGACTGTCGGTCAACCGTATTCTCACAGAGGAGAAAATTGACGATATCGCTTTTCGACTAGAACAGTCACCCAAAAAATCATTAAGTCAGTTAGGGCAGCGTGTGTCTCGAAATATGTTCAGAAGATGTGAAATGTGCATTACACAAGAGGGTCAACACTTCCAGCATCTTTATAAATGCTTAGCACACAAGTTTATGAAGTTTATGAAGCGTAATTATTATGAAATAGTCCGCGGCCGACGGTCGAACAATGCCGGAAACTGACCGCTCGCTCGCCGGGAGCAGTTTCTTCCTTGTAGCGCTAACAGTGGGTTGCGTTTCCCGGCGAACGCCCTGTATGATGCATCACCAGAAGCAACTGTCTACATTTTATAGGACATGGGTAATATAGTTCCATCCAAAATCTTGCGCACCCTGTTCCTACCACATAGTTCATTTATTTTAATTTGAGATGTAACAAGATCTCACGAGATGGTCAGAAAAATTCTCGGCCATGGCTATTAAGAGAGATGACAAACATCATAGTTGTAATTATGAATTAATTTTGTCTCTAATGTAATCAATTTCTTTTTTATTTGGTGAAATACGAGATTTTGACAGCTTTTTAGGCCGCCAGAAGCAAGATCGAACTGAATACGTTATTCAGATCACATATAAAATTACAGCTATACTATCTGTCAGAATTTCACAGTGGTCACGTACAATTATTGCAGCCTGGAGGAAAACAGTTTGGGGAGAGTTTAGTTTTTCCATAGTTTCCCAAAATTACTCCTGGGCAATGTAGGGATACTTGTTCCTTAAACACCATTGGCGATTTCCTACCTGGTTTTGTAAAAAAAAAAAATCTATCATAACACATTGTGCGCTAACAAAATAAAAAAATAAGAAAGAGCTTGTCTGCAGTTACATCAGTGGCAGCAAACAAATGTTGTATTCGCATATTTTTTCCAGATTCTCGCAGAGAACAATTCGTAAAATAATTTTATAAATCCCTGAGGCTATTTTCGTTTCCGATTTTCCGCTACATATCCCCAAAAGCTGACGTCGTTTGTGCTGATCTCCAGTGTAGCCTGCTTTAGACAAGCAGGCATTCAGTGTTGGCCGGCAAAATTAAGCGAGAAACATTGTTCAACGAATGATGATCAGTTACCAGTTAACGAGAGCTGACTTTTAATAACTGATATAAATCTTAACTAATTCAACATTACCTGCATGCAGCAATCCCAATTCCACAAATATGTCTTGTTCGGTTAAGATCGCCATATTGTAGGAAACAATCATTGCGAGTACAGTTTAAAGTGAAGTTGCGAATAACTGTCGAAATTATTTTTTGTTGTTGTTAAATCCGTTTCCTGAAAAGGTATTGTAAGTTTGTCAAGATGTTTATAAAATAAAACGATTACCGTTTTAAAGCAGAATAATAATAGTTTACCTGCTGTTAATTTTAAAACATTTATGCTTTAGCATCAGTTTATTAAATTTTTATAAAACTTCAAACTGAAAAAATCCTTCAATGTTTATTCACATTTGTCAATTTTAATTAATACTGCGACGTCGTACGCGTTAACTTATAATTTTATTGCTAGAATTGGATATAGAACGCTGTAGGCTAAGTTCAGTAAAACCTGTTGATACACAAACTGACTGCGAGGAAAACAAAGCCTGAGTGACAGATATAACATTACATAGACCTACACACTATATCCGTTTACCTGTAACCTGTAGTTTTCAAATATCTTGACAAAATATGTTGCTTATCCAGAAAAAACATCATTCGTCGTTTAGTATTTCCTTGTGAAATTTCGTCAAGCCGTTTAGCCGTGAAAGCGTCACAGAGAAACAGAGTTACTTTCGTATTTGTTATATTATTGTATATTTGTGGTACTAAAATGTTTTAAAGCTTATTAAGAATGTACGAATATTAAGTAAGCCATCAGTAGTGTCAACTTTTCCGATAGATTAGAAAAAAGTTGTACTTTGAATGTGCTTTCAGAACATTCCATGGTAAACGAATTCTCGCCAGACATGAGACGCGTTATCAGTACTGTAGGATATTTATGTTAGTAAAAGTTTTAAAGTCACTCAGCCTTTACGGTTCATAACTTAGATATAGAGACGTTGCTGCTGCCAAGTAATGTATTGTAAGTCAAGTTTCGTGCTAAGTTTATAACTCATTGAAAAAAGGTTCAGTATGTCCAGTAGTTGATTAGTTGATTGTAGGTTAAACCGAACACTAGGTACTTATCCATTCACTGCAGTATTCCTCTTGATTACTAAAATTATTTCGTTATTACAGTAAATAACTTCACTACAGTTAACAAACTGATTAACAGCACACTGATTTACTTTTTTTAATCATTTAAACGTGTTACATTTGAAAGTTAGAAAGTCTATAAATGTACGTAGTCCAAGAGAAGCAAAAAAAAAAAAAAAAAAATCAATTTAATTATCAACAATGTATTAATTACAACAACTGATTGGAACAGTACGAAAATGACTTTATGTGTTAGTAGGAATAAATTCAGAAGCTCTTAGAAGTAATCTGAAAGTATGGGTTGTAAAAAATACAGCAACCAGTGTGACTGGTTGCTGTATTTTTTACAACCCATATTTGACATCACAGTCGCGGAAGTTCCACCAATCCATCATGGATAAAATATTAGTAATCTGAAAGCACTGAATAATTTTATGACCTAAAAAACAATTAAATACGTTTATACTTCGGTTGACGTCCGTTTGAAAATTATTTAAATATTATTTAGTTGGGCGGAAAAGAAGATGTTAAGTTAAATTTTTTTAATGGTAACGTAAACTGTGATGCATTCAATAAAAGAAAAATTCAAGTTTATTGACTACTTTATTTATGTTGAAGTAACGTCACGTTTTCACCTGGCGAAGTATCACTACTTTGTTATAGCAAGAATCATCTGGTGACCAAACAACCTGCAAATTATAAACGGTTCTTTTACCACCGTAAATAGTAACTGGATCGAGTCTTGTGATTTACTTTTCACAAGCAGTTATTTCCGTAGTGGTTTGTGGTTTTGTTTAAATGATTTTGGAGAGTGTCGTTTCATTTCGTCTCCCAATTATCTCCCTGGTCATTGAAGTTGATGTTGGTTTTTTGGGTCAACATTAAACTTGATTCTTTTTTTAAATATCATACCGAGAGTCCTCAAAAATATATACATATAGAAGAATGTACAAAAAAATGGCATTAGGAGCAAACTGCAAGCCGTAAGCAGAAGCGATATATGTCTCTTCATGGAAGATAATTTAAGTTCTGAAGGATGAAAGTCAAACGTTTATAAACGAAAGTAAGAAGATTTTCTAGTGGTTATTTGAGAAAACCATTAGTTAATATGTAAGAAGATGATAGTTTCTGGTATGGGAATTAAAGTGTGAGGACAGTTTCATTTCTTCTGATGGTAAGTGTCGGAGAAAAATTACTGACTGGTGCCCCTAACGTAAAAACACTTTTAGAAGTAGAAAAGTTTACTCTCATCCGAGTTTCCACCTATTCACGTCTGACCAAACTAAAAATCCCACTGCCTACATCAATCATCTCCCTTATGAGAACGGAACGACAGGACGTGCATCAAGTGATAGTTCACTTCTTAAGGGACGCAGATATCACTATATAACCCAGGCCATTGAAGAGACCCATTATACCTAAAACGCCCTAAAAACAGAACTACTTCAGGGATACAAAGCTTTATGCTAAAATCCACAATTACCAAACATACAATACGGATTTCACCAGACAGATGAGGTTTATTATCTTAAATTAATATTCTTAAAGCACCAGCTGTTAGTATACTATTCGTTCCACTGGTATTAAAATGTCTATTATGTCTAATAATACGTTAACATAACTAACAACTGACACCACATCATCTGCACTATTGGTATTAGAAAACTTGTACACAGACATTATGTCCAAATATAGTAGCAAAATAGAGTTATTACACCACCTGCACTATCAGTATTATTTCAAAATTGTATAGAACTAGTATGCCGAATAATAACGTAACATTATCATCAATGGTCATCTCAACATATGTACTATTGTTACTAATAAAAATTGTATAGAAGTATTATGCCAAAATAATATTGTAATACAATAATTGTAATCTGGCTGTATGGTCTTTAGACCAAAAGCCATACAAATAAATAAATAAATAAATAAACCTATTCACGTCGTTGTCGGTAAGAAACTTCCTCTGCAGCCAGCTATTCTGTGACTCGGACATATAAACCGCGTCCAAATAGGAAGTTACAACATCAGAACTATTTCAAATTTTGTATGGGATTCAAGTTGAACACTTTAATTACCTTTTCTTTCCATTAATAACACTTTTTTGTTGCAAACGACTATAACGAAAGAGAAAAACATTCAATGATCTGTGAGTTACCGTGATTGGCCTCTGCAGGAGTAGCGTAGAACAAAAACTATCTGGAGTGTGCCTGCTCATGATCAACCATGGTAAACGAGTATTATCGAACACACGGTTGCCCAGAAAAGACTCTGTGGTGTACGAAAGCCAGTATTTAAACTGAAAAATAAGAAATTAAACTAAATGCAAGTAAATATATCATGCAGCGATATTTTTTTTCTGAAACTTTTTAGGCGTGGAATAGAAAATTGTAGAATATGTAGAATAGTGTAGAATACCTGTGTATATGAATACATGCCACAACAAAATTTCCTTCAGGGCAGTAAATAAAAATACATTTTAAACGAAACAGAGTTTAGTTTTTGTAGGTCTGTAACCATAATACCGTATCGACTTTTCACAATTAATGGATTAGCGCCTAAGCCAGGGGTGGCCTACTGGCGGCCCGCGGGCCGCATGCGACCCGCCATGAACATTTTTTCCCGCCAGCGAGATTCATCACACTTTTACAAAATATATTTATTTTGTACTGGCCGAAGTAGTGAAAACCAATGTATGAAATAAATACGTTATTTGTGCATCCATATATTCAAAAATTAAGTTTTTAAATTATGATAAAAATTAACTTTGCATTTAAAATAATATTCTTGTGTATATATAACAGATATTGTTAGAATCATTATTATTATATTATCTATTTTTAAATGTAGGATTAATAGTAAACACAATAATAATAACTCATTATATTTCAATTTTTCACTCCAAAAAAATGTTTATAGTGGGTCTAAATCTAATATGGAGATATATAATTTTATATGCGACCCGCGGAGTTATGATACATTTCCAAAGTGGTCCGCACGATCATTTGGATTGGCCACCCCTAGCCTAAGCACACTATGTCGACTATTAATTTGGTAAACTATTAAGAATTTTACATTCTCGTAGAAGGTAGAAGGATAGTTTACACACCAACAGCGGAAAAGCTCCGATTCTCACAATGATACAGTAAACAGCAACATACCACGTCATCAATCCTACAGACGCGAATTTTTAGCACTGCAATACTAACAAAGCTGAAAGAAACAAAGCAGAAACGTGATATCTTTTTCGTTAGGAGACAATAACATGCGAATAATCAATATGGAACGCTGTAAAAGCAACAAAAGGAGAAATGTGACACATGTATCATACGCTGAACTTTTGTGAGGGTGTGCAACGTACTCTAAAGGTCACATTGGATGGCATACCTTCATTTATGCATCGAGACCTCTGTTGTAATAACTCATTACACTCGTTAGGTTATCGCGCTTGACTTGATATTGCGTGCAAAATGGAGGCGTGTTTCTGATCTAAAAATGAGAGTGTGACGAATGTTTCATTAAAAATTTATCACTCTAATCCGTTAAATTAAATTCCTTCATGCAATACTTACTTTCAGTCTATTTTTATTTTAGGACGTGTAATCTAGGTCAATTTTAATACCAGATTAACAACCTAAAAAAAGAGTTAGATCAGTTACAAATCAACTGTTCATGCTTTTAGATACTCCATATTCCCAAAACGTTAAGAAATAAATCTTCACATCAGATAATACGCAGGTTTGTGCTTATAGGTTAACGTATGTGATTATATTTAGGGTTTGAAATCCCTGTTTGGCCTGCACGTTAGAATAACACCATACTGAAAACATGGAGAGAGAGTGGCACCAGATTTTAATCTCGGTCCCGTAGAATCATCGGTTGTAATTACGGTTTCCTGTTTTTTTTTTTTTTTTTTTTTTTTTTGTAATAATTAATGCTAACTCTGCAATGGTCCCCATTTTTTCCGTAAAAAATTACACTGTCCGCTAACAAATCAACACCCAACTACGCGTAACAGAACACATTTTTCATTCTTCATGGACAGACGTCAACGCGTGAACTTTCACCTCTCCAAGCAAAGTAACTCTGGCACCGGATTGACTAACCGCAGGTGTGGTCAGTCCCTGAATATCATGGGAAATAATGTCACATCATGTTATTAAATGGCAAACAAAGCAAAAAGGTCTTAGTTTTATGATAATTAATCTTCGGATTTTGATTTAAACATTCCGCTCACACTGATTTAAAACGTTTAAATGGTTGATGATATTAATTTAATTTGGTTTTATACCGACGGCCTTTCCGCACTATCAGTCTCCATCGTTTTCACCTTATCTAAACTGGTCATCACACCAAGGGAACCTATCATTTTCAGCGGAATCACACTACGGAAGGTATCCAGCTAAATCCACATACACAAACGTAACTTTGTGAGATCAAAGAGATAGGTTATGGAATCTAAAAATTGAGTAGAAACCGACATTTTATTCGGAGACATTTTGATGCCCTATGGCAAAGCGACGGTAATTTGGTTTGTATATTTTAAAAACAGTACAACTATTACAAACATTGGGTTTAATATCATTGTAATGATAACCAATCTTAAGTCATAAAAGCCCCCTTGAATTGAAATGAACTTCAATAATGCCAGTTATTCTAGATTTCCTACGAGATCAGATTCTCAAATTACCAAGGAAATCCTGAAGAATGACATAGTTTACCTGAAAAGTCTAGAATGGTTCATCTGAAAAAATTGCTAGTTATTTGAATAATTGTTATAAATTTTATATTAACATACTCGGAATCCAGTCTGCACTAATAACTTCCACGACTCTCATAGTCTAATCACAGGTGGGGGTATAAATGATGATTTTGGATATTCGTATGATTGTGAAGCTCTTACATAAACTTCGTATTACCATTAATAATCTTGAATGTGCTTTGATTGGTTGCTGCAAGTGTATGTTACCATGTTGCACTGATTCCTTCCCAGACTGTAGTTTCCAGACAGAAATATTTCTTTCTTCCTGAATAGTAAGAATAATAAGCTGAAAGCAATCTGATATTTCGTTTAAAGAAGATACGGCAGAAGCCCACTAGTGCAGTGTGCCTTATACTGGATCAGGAATCTGCAAAGGGACAAGTTAAAATCCTGGGCTCCGTGGAGGAGCGCCCGTCCTGACTAGGGGTAATTAGTAATCTTTGATCATTTTTAAGCTATTAAATTCGCTCGTTGAATTATTATGAAAAAAAATATTGTGGTACACGTTAGTTGATTAGTGATAACCGGATGCTGAGGACAAATACATTAAGAAAAATCAATAGAAACCCTATTGACACGTCATTCAGGATCATTAATATAATTCTATATCGTAATTCGCTCAAATATTTTACATCAAAAGGCAAAGTATGAATAAAGATCTGATTCCTTTTAAGGCAGTAGGTTGCGTTTGATCTTTTGATTCACAACTGTCTAAACAAATTAAATCCTTGACACATTACATATACAGACATCTCTGATCTCTTTCCTAGTATCCAATACTTACGACGGTTATTATTGTATTGTGACATTTCCTTCTTGATATATATTATTTATTTATTTTCTGTTGGCACAACTGAGTGATCTGGCTGTATTGCGTTTTTTTAATGCTGTAAAACTCGTTTCTTCATTGACATATACTACAAATACTTGTTTTGTTTCAGGTATGTTTTCGAGTAATAAACTTCCGCCCTCAGCACACTCTTCTTGGCACGGTCTGAGGTAATAGTCTGAAATCCGGTTGCATGATTTCTACATCCATCTGTTTTTTTTAATTGAAATGCAATTTTATGTATAATTCTTAATAACAGAATACGGTTCCGCCAGGTTGTCTATCAAAATATGCCTGCAAGTACTTTTAGTTATAATTTTAAAAAAAAATCGTTCATTTGTTTCTTTAATAAATTATAATCCATTTCAAAGAGACACATGTAAAGAACTTAAAAAGTTTGGGTTGCCTATGTAAAAGTAGCCGCACATGAGCATCCGAGCGTGTCACCTTCCTTGGAGGCACCTGCAGGCTGCCTCTGGAGACGCACTATCAGATTGCTGGCCGAGGCCGCGGCAGCGAGTGTCGCATTGCACTTAGCCTTCTGGTCCCGCGAGTGACAGCGAATCTGCTGCGGTTTGTTCCAATAACAGATACTACTTCTGTTTCCAATCGTCCCAGAGTCACCTTCCCACTGGACCGTTTGCTTAAAAACTGTCTAAAAGTGTAAATCGTTTTATCTGAGCACCCGTAAATCAATTTAAAATATCACATACAATTTTATATAAAATGGGGATTTTGGCTTGTAACCAAAACTATATCCTGCCGTACTAGTGTTGGACAAATGTAACTTAATCTGGCCAATCGAAATCCTGTAAGAAAGGACTCGTTATTTTTACTCTTCTATACAATTATCAATCTTTTACTTTTAATGACTGTGTCTTAACCTAGTTATTACTTATTAGTCCTTAATATATCTTGGTAGTTTTTCCAAAGTCATCTTTTTAACTTAGATGATCTATTATGTTAGCTCCCGGATTACAATCTCCAAAACAATCTTTTTTTCCTCCCTCAATATCTGAAATATAGCGTTTATAGCACCTTCTCATGCTATTTACTATCTTACTTCAAAATATTTGTCAGTTAGCTTCCACCAAATAACTCTGCGTATTAAACAAAACACCATTTTTATTATTTAAATTTTCGTGCTAATCACGAAGCAATAACAGATATCACTCGTATGTACGACTTGTTCGCCACCATAATGATCTTTATATAATACAGTCGACTTTTCTCTTACAGTTAAATCAATGTGTACATGATTTATGTTGCGCCAGTCATGCTACCAACGCATCATTACACCAATTTCGGATTTTTTTTTTTATTTCTTCTTGTCTTAATATTTATTCCTTTGATTCGGTTTCAACGTCATCAGTAACTCATTGCCTTCAAAGATACTTATAATATGTCATGAGCGTCGTATATTTGCAAGCCACAAAAAATCAAAATAAATACATTACTTTGTGTTTATACTTATTAATATGTTAAAGTGACGTAAGATCCCTACAGGCTACACGAAAAATCCTCATTTGGACCATACCAATTTCTAATTTGTGGAAGGCCCTCTTTTAATTGTTTAGACGTATCCGGATTTAAACGAACTTGAAACAACAAATCGGTGGAAGCTTTTCTCATTCCTCTTTCAGTTTACGTAATATTTTCAGCCGATAACCTCGAGAGTGTATAAAGCTCTCTTGTAATTGCTTGATCTTCATAAATTATAACCAGTATTCTCAGGTTTTCTTCTCATGTACTCTAATCTCTCTTCCTAAGCATTTATCTGTTCTGTCAACCAAAAAACTCATCAGTAGGCTATATGTCATAATTTAACAAAGACTAATCCGCAGAAATTCCTTTATTTTCTTCTTCTGGTAAGGCGCTGCTAATCTCTCTTTTAATCAGATGAGTAGTTTGTTGCCTCTAAACTGCCTGGGGAAACAAGACGAGAGATTAAATTTTTTTTTTTTCTAGCTTGCATATATGAAGCGCCTTAATTTAAGAAAATGCATAATAAAAATCACCTGAATAAGATAAATATCTGATCAGAGTATTCTTTACCGTTCCTCATTCCCAGAGTCCATAATTTCGGAATACTCCACATGCACTGCCGAGAAGTTTCGGATTTTAACGGGTGCCTTTGGTTCACAATTTAATTGTAAGAGAAAAGCTTTATGTTCCACCTAGCCCGCTTTCTTTTACCATTAGGTCCCAAGCAGCTAATCTAGGTGGAAGTGCAATAGAGAGTATTGGCCCTCGAAAATCATATTGGGACTTGATGAGTCGTTAAATAAAATTGAAAAAGTGTTAGTGTAAATATTTTACGCTTGAGATTGGTGCTGTCAAAAAATAGTCATTGCCTAGACCAAGTGGAAAAGAAGATGATATATTGTGAGTGTAAACGATTCTCTGGAACCCTTAAGGAGAGGCGAGGTATACCTCGGATGCGCGAATACACTAGCGACCAATCCAGATGATGTTGGACGCAGTATTCATAAGAAAGTATGTTGTGGAGTTATCTAGGTTTACGGACGACGTTTAACGTTGGGCGAGCATTGGAAAGAGAATTTTGCCGTTCACTGCAGCGAATGGGTTATCGCGCTTGTCTCGATTTGCAGGGTTCACCGATTGGTTTGTCAAACAGGATGCACGTTTCTGTTGAGTTCGTTTTCTAGTTTGCACTTTGTGGGTAACTTACACAAGCACATGGCTATAATAAACATAGAAGTAAAGCGGATTCTGTGTGGTAGTTTAAAATGTATACTACATAATAAAATTCTAGAAAATTTGCGTCTATACATAAACGGATTGTATACAGATTCAGTAAGGCCTCAAAGGAGTGTTTTAGAACCTACCTGAGGAATAATTACCATAACTTCAAGTCAACAAAGGACACCGTTGAAGAGATGTGGCATCGTTTTATACATATTGTCAGGGAAGGCATAGAAATACATATACCAAAGCGGACAATAAAGGGGGAGAATGATCCACCGTGGTACACATGCGAAGTCAAAAGATCACTCAAAAAACAAATGAAAATACACGCACGCTCAAGAAGGAAGGGGTGTCGCAGCGATTTAGAAACCTTAGCTGATTTAAGAATGTAATGCGCTAGGTCTTTAGCGATTTTCACTCCAACTCTCTCTCTAAGAGTCTCACAAAAAACCCAAAGAAATTTTTGTCGTATGTACGAAAAGTTAATTGTACCAACAGCAATATTCCAGCACTAATTCGTGAAGGTTCCGAGGTTAATGAAAGCCGCAATAAAGCTAACGTACTAAATACTGTATTCAAAAATTCATTTACAAATGAACATAAGGATAGTATTCCCGTTTTCCCACGCCGTGGCGAGTCGGTGATGGAATCATTACGAATAGATACTGCAGGTATCATTAAGCAACTAGAGCTCCTGAAGTGGGGGAAAGCACCGGGCCCGGATGGAATTCCAGTAAGAGTATTTTCAGAGTATGCGGCGGAAATCGGGCCATTTCTGTCTGATATATTCAGTAAATCATTAGAAGAGCGAAAAGTACGTACCTTCAGACTGGAAAATCGCGCAAGTAACTCCGATTTTCAAAAAAGGTGATCGAAGTGATCCTGGAACTATCGTCCCATATCTATAACATCTGTTTGTAGTAGAGTTATGGAACATATTATATGCACGAACATTATGAATTTTCTAGATGATAATAATTTGCTTACAACAAATCAACATGGATTTCGGAAGCAAAGATCATGTGAAACACAGCTGGCCCTATTTACACACGACGTAATGAAAGTTATCGATGCAGGTTCACAAGTAGATGCAATTTTTTTAGATTTCCAGAAAGCCTTTGACTCTGTGCCACACAACCGCCTTTTAGCGAAGCTTCGAGCGTACGGTATATGGGATCAGCTTTGTGAATGGATAAAGGATTTTCTAACTGGTCGTTCGCAATATGTTGTCGTTGAAGGAGAAAGTTCTTCTAATCTAGATGTTACATCGGGTGTACCTCAAGGAAGTGTAATAGGACCACTTCTTTTCTTAATTTTTATAAACGATCTCGGAGACAAAGTGAAAAGCCTATTTAGATTGTTTGCTGATGATGCGGTTATTTATAGGGAAGTAAGGAATTTGGCCGATTGCTTAGAAATTCAGCGCGATCTAGACGTTATTTTGGCTTGGTGCGCTGAGTGGCAACTTACTCTAAATTGTAAAAAGTGCAAGACAATGAGCATAACTAACAAAAAGAATCCAATTATTCAGAAATACGAGTTAAACAATACAGTTATTGATATGGTCGATTCCATGAAATATTTGGGAGTAACAGTATAAAGGAACATGAAATGGGACATACACATTAATTCGTTAGTAGGTAGAGCAAATTCTAGGCTGCGATTCATAGGTCGAATCTTGAAAAATTGCAATGAACAAACAAAGGAGATAGCATACAAATCTCTTGTGCGACCCAATTTGGATTATTGTTGTGCCATTTGGGACCCGTTTCGTAAGGAGTTAATCGAAAGTATAGAGAAAGTACAGAGAAGAGCCGCTCGATTCGTGACCGCTTGCTACAGTCCTTATGAAAGCGTCACAGAACTGATTAGTAGATTAGGTTGGGAGTCTCTGGTAGATAGACGACACACGTTTCGTTTAAACTTATTGGAAAACATGCGTACTCCCACTTTCACTTTTGAGTGTAGTGAAATACTTCTTCCACCAACCTATTTGAGTCGGAAGGACAGGAAAGATAACATTAGAGAAATAAGGTGCCTGACTGATTATTATATGAATTCATTTTTCCCTCGTACCATTATGGATTGGAATGCACAGCAAAGAGATTAGCTTTGGTGCTGAGCACCCTCTGCCACCCAGAATTTTGTGAATTGCAGAGTATATATGTAGATGTAGAAACTTTATTTAAAAAATAATAATATTAATTGCAAAGTTCTTTACCGGTTATAAATATACCGTAACTGAAAAATTTATATTATTATTATTATTATGGTCGCGCGTAACACAAAACCAATGAATGGATATCAACGAAACTAAACACAGTTAAATAACCACTTAAAAAAATAGAAAAATCATTTGCGCTTGGGTGATTTATTATTAATTATGAAATTAATTTTTTTCTGTTATGATGGGATAACTTCAATTTTACATTGAAAAATAGAATATTCGAGATTTTACATGAAAATTACGAATCAAAGTCAACACACAAATCTTGTTATCACTAGTAAAAAAATTTTCATAAAATTTTCAAATAAAAAAAAAAAAAAAATCAGGTGCCACTCAGGAAAGCTCAGATTTACTATCGTTACATAAAAAATATATAGCCACTGGGAAATTCTTATCTGCACAAGGCTACCTGTCAGAGCGTGTTCAGTTCGATCGAAATGAAGCAATGCATTGGAAACACTATCTTTCGTATATTATCGTTAAGATGTCTGAATACTTCGCCGCTGCTTGTGTGACGATCACTATCATCACCCATCCACTATGCCACCTCACAGCGTAGGCTGGTCAGGTCGATGCACTAGTAATGTGATACTTTGAAATATCGACGGACTGTATGTTGCTAGACAGATAACACACTCCAGGCTCTGGAGTTGCTTTCAAAGTCTTACGGCAAAGCACTGTATGCACCGGTAATGCAGACAAGAAAACTCCACGCACTCTGGAGTATCGGCCAACACACTCACTACGGCCACAAGTAGTCTCTCAGTACTTAGAACACTCGTCTCCGGCGCCAGTGTGTACGCCCATACACACCTAATTCTACCACCGTGCCGGTGTCCCCGTCGACTTCCAGTACGACCGCCAAAACCAGAAAACAGAAAGAAAATCTCATTGGCGATATTTATTTGGAACCTTGTTCTTATTTGTACATTCAAATTGCCACCCGGTTCATTTTCACCAATCTCTGCTATACACGCAAAACTTGGCTTCTGTTACCACCTCCATAAACAGCACTCCCACCTTTCTAAGATCGTTGGCTCTACTCAGAAAAACTGGCCACCAAGGATTAACCCCCGCTGTTGACCTCATCGCAGGAGAGCCAGATGAATGGAAACATCCTGTTTATTGTGGAGTTTCTCTTGACCACTGTCCAAGATATTTATGGGAGGCTTCACACGGATAAGTGAGGACGTGCCTAAATTTGTCAGTAGCCTAAGATTTCTGCTGCTTTGTCGCACTTTTATTTTAAAAAAGTAATGAGTCGGTATTTTTCTCATTACAACAGGGACAGCATATGGATTCGGAAAACATACAGGATACTTTTTTTCCCTGTTAGGTACAAAGTTCTTGATGATACAGAGGCCAAAACTATTTTTTTTTTCAATTTGTGCACAGATCAAGAAGAAATAAAGAACGCATTTCAGCGGAAGGACAAATACAGGTATCTTACGTTATAGGTTCACATATATGATATTTTCTATGCTGATAGATAACATACCTGCCTAAGAAAACATCGAGACATCCACGAACTTAAAAGAGTGTATGGGTTTTAATGAAAGGTAACAATAAGATTTTAATAAGTTCCCATTGTAATCATCATAAAATTTATGCAGCAAAGAAAAACATAGTGGTTGTTTTGATCGTAGTATAGGTACGTAAGTATATAGGGAAATAATTGAGTTACTTTCTCAGAGATGGCAACATTAACCTTTGTATGTGTTAACCGTGTGTTTAAATCACAAAAACTTCAATAGATTAGCTTTGTGATTCAATTAAGGATTTTATATTAGAGATAATATGCATATAAATAAGGCATTCTGTTTGTACACGCTCCAGGCCTGACAACTTCTGCTTATAAAGAAGTTTCGTGAACGGTACTGAAATGTGCTTGTGGGTCATTTACGACCATAAAATCTTCCAAAGTAATGGCAGTTTCAAGGGGCGTTAGAATCAAGTTATGTGTACTAACGCCTTTCAAACATTCACCATTTAACCTAAAGTCATTAGGAAAATAGTATATGCAAGAAAGCGGAAAATACAGGGCTGCTCCTTCATTGTTGTTCTTTGGTAATCAATCCTTGGATTGGTCTGAAGCGGTCCTGCATTCAGCTCTATTCTCCACCCCCTTCTTCGCAACAACACATTTCGTGCAGCCAACTTCTTCCATTACCTTCTGGATATATTTTAGCCATGGTATTCCTCGATATCTCTTTCCTTCTCCACTCTCTCCAGTAATGTTTTCACTAATCTCTCATGTCAAATCAATATTGTCCTCCGCCTTTTTATACTTTTCCATACAATGTTATATTCTCCTACCCTCTGAAAATCTTCTTCATTAGTAATCATGTCCCTTCAACTAATCTTTAACATCCTCCTGTAACACCATTGTTCCAATGAAATTAGTCTTCTTTTCCTACGCAGGTAATCTTCTAGCACAGATCTCAATTTCCACATGGGTGAAGTCGGAAAGAGCTGGTAGGTGATAAAATTGATCTTAATTTCTTTTTAAATATTTGGAACAGTAAAGGCAGGACCGGATTTACACGTGTCCAGGTGCAAGGTGTTAGACGAAACGAGTAGTGGGAGGAGCAGAGCCTGTGAACTTTTCCCGTCGATGCTGGCCGGCGCGGCGCCTGAATACTGATTGTCTGCAGCGAGCCTCACCATCCAATCGCTGCCGTACTGCGGACTTGCTCACAATCAGAGCACGTCCCACTACTGTGTACGTTAAATAAACTGCGCCACCCGGGGACACCTCCCCTGGAAATATTTCTCCCTACTCGGAAGATCTCATGCCTGCTTCCGTCTCGCCACTCAAGGTGCTGCGTGTCGCATTTTCCAATCGTTTACTAGAATATACACAGTTACCATTCTAAAGAAGCAGTTCAGCAGATGAAAGAAAATATCAGTTATTCATTACAAAATAACCTGGAAAACTGTAAAATGGTAACAATACAAATTTATATATCCTACGTTTTTCTCCATAGCCGTTAGGTTGGTGTGTACTTTTTCATGCGAAATTTTGAAATTTATGTTGTAACCGCTAGCTTCCCTCAATGATGGAAAAGTATACATAAGTATACATGTTAGCTCAGTTTGATGTGTTGTTTGTGCTGTGAATCGATCAAAATGGACGAAGGGAGAGGGTAGAATCCACTGCTGCAAATTCAGGCCTACTATTCCGAAGGTCATGAAGGGGACCGCCAGGTTTAACATCCCGATCCGACGGACTAGTCACCGTCAACAGTGTCGTATGCCATTGCTCCTTATCCACGGCTTTGGTGTACACTCTTTGTGATTAGGAATCGTGCACTACCGCATCTCCTACCTTGCTGGCCAAATCCAGATGATGAAAATTTCTTCAACCATCACGACTCGAACCTGCTAACCACTAGTCACGCGCGAGGCCCTATCGCCATGTAACAGTCATACGTCCCGTTAATTTGTAAAATGCTAGGAAATAAGATAGAATAATATCTATTTTGTGTGTAATGAATATAAATGGATGTTATAAAATCTTAATGAGAAGGTTTCTTAAAGAATCTTTGACAGCAAAAGAATAAGAGGACATCCATAAATTACGTGAGGTGTTTTTCCTGATTTCCGGACCTCCCCCCCTCCTCTGGTGAGATCTGGATCGTGAGACTCCCCCCTAGAAATCGCCCTCTGAACGTTTTTTATGTCTCACCCTTCGAAGAGCAGGTAACACCCCCACTTTTCGCGACGAAATACCCCTCTACTGTCCGACAATTTTTCCACGCGAGATTTCCGTAGACCCTCCCCCCCCCCCCCCTAGGTGAGATTTGGTGAGATTTCACCGGACCCCTCCCTATTTCACCTCACGAAATTTATGGATGCACCCTAATGTGTGAGCTGATCAAGGAGATTACATAGAGGATAAATAATAACCAAGAATGAAAATGGGTGGATGGAATGAAGTAATTGAGTAGATCTGGAGAAAACTGCCGGTAGGAAGTAAAAGGATGATGTATTATAAATAATTTCTACGGCTGCCGGCCAAAGAGAATATTGATGTTATTGAAGTTGTGAAATGTTAATTGTTCATATTGAGTAAAGTTATGTTTAGTGTGGAATAAAACAGGAAGAATTCTGTAAAATTATTGATTATATTTAAAAAGAGAAATCCTGAAATTGAAATAATGCCAGGTACAGCATAAAAGTTAATTTTAGGTTTTAAGAATGATGGAAAGGAATTATAACCGGAATGACGAACGTGGAAATACATCTTAGTATAAAAATATGTGGAAACATGTATTACCTCCCTGGCAGAAATTGTCAAGGATCATTCACTACTTTATAAGGAAAAAAACCAATACTTTAGAATTATTTGTAATCGTTGTTAACTACCACGGAGAGAATGTGAAAATTGTTCACTTGAAATAAAAAAAGGATAATACGTATTAAATCATATTATAACCATTCCGTGTACGTTGGGGAGGTTATAACTTTACCGCAACTAACTGAACCAACGGTGAGTATCTTACTTTATCTTCAGTAATTTCGCTAATCATTTAGATGAACTAATGTGAAAACCTGGTGCAAGTGCACTCAGATTGTGCCAATTGTGGGTTTCGTCAGACATTTATACTTTTCCAGGTTTTCTCTTCAACAGCGAAACGTACCTATTGTCGCCCATTGCTTTGCTCTATAGCTTGGCGTAGTGACTTTATCCAGCACGCATTCCGCGGTAGATTTAAGAAATAGGAGTAGAGCAACACAAAGATTAAAATGTATGCAGAAATAAACTGAAGACGAGGGTTGCATTTTAATTGCTGGTTTACAGTTGGAAGATGAGACGATGGGTGATATCGTCGCATTGTACAGCATAAGAGGATTAAAACGGGATAGGGTCTTAGACATTTACATAGGGTCTGCAGAACGAATACAGTTGGTTAGGTCAACATGGAATAAAGATAAATGCCAAAACGAGTCAGCGCATCATTAGATACACAAAGGAATATGTTTTATTATAAAGTGGAGGAGCAAAGAATTAAGATGCTTATAATTTGATTACTAACTCAATCTGAGTAGGTAGGATGGACTGAGCTTACCTGTTTTTTTTTTTTTTTTTACTTATGATTTTTTTTATTGATATTGGCAATGGCCTTTTAAAAGAACCATACCGACATTCGCCTGGAGTGATTTGGGGAAACTATTAAAAAAACGCAGATGACCGGGCCTGGATTCGAACCAGCGTCCTCCCGAATACTAGGCCAGAGCGTTAACACTCACCTACCCCGCCACCATGCTTGGTTTGGGCTTGCCGCTTGGAGGAGTTGAAAATTCATCTACTTTGGACTGTGTTGAGAGGGTGTGCCAGGGAAGTAAGCGAATTAGAATACCAAATCTTGGCCAGACCCTTGTTTGAGTATGATCGACTATATGGTACCCACAGTATGGGTATCGAACACGCAGGCTGCAGATTAGTCCAGGGGAAGGTAGATTGATTTTTTGTGAAAATTACCGCCGAACACAACCTGCGACTAGTTTTATTTTATTTTTTTTTTAATTTATTTTTTACTGCTTTACGTCTCTCAACATCGAGATCTTTAGAAACGGGAAAGGATGGGGGCAAGTAATGGGAAGGAATTCGGCCATGGCATTTTTAAGGAAGCATCCCGGCATTTGCCTGGAGTGATTTGGGAAACCATGGAAAACCGAAATCTGGATGCCCGGACGTGGATTCGAGCCGCCGTCCTCCCGAATGCGAGGCCAGAACGCTATCCGTTACACCACCACGCTCGGTGCGACTCGTATGAGGAAAGAGCTGTGTTGGAAGTGACTGGAATACAATATGCGACGTAATAGGTTGCTGGGAGTGTATAAGGTATAGATTGGCTGTGAGACCTGGATGGACATTTGGGGAAGAAAATCTTTTCTTTTGCAGTTGAGGGATTCAGAGATTGTAACAACCATAGTGTGATATGATGAACATTTTAACTCGAAAATGAAAAAAATTTGAAGTGATAATTGAGGTAGTAGTAAAGTAGAAGTGTAGACAAATTCCCGCTGAGCATACACTTCATCGCAATTTATTAATAATGACACTTATTATGGCTAAATACTCGTCAATATGGATATATTAGAGTCAGGCTAGAAGTGAGAGGTGGGAAAGGGAGTTTCAGCCAAGACTTTTCCTACGAAACATTACGGGATACAACTGGAGTGATTTTGGTAAATCTTGGAACACTGGCATCTGTATGGTCGCACCGGGGTTCGAACCATCGTTCTGCCAATATCTAACTGCTCACACATATTAATCACTAATAAACAATAATAAACATATATATATATAATGAGATAAATTGAACGTAAAACACTGGACACAAAATATGGAAAAATCAACAGAATGACCGAGTTTAAATACTTAGGCGAAATTATCAATCCAACAGGACTCTAAAGGAAGGCACAACAAAACAGACTCAACTAAATTAAAAAGGCTTTCGGACAGACCTGCAACATCTACAACAAAAAGAACATAGGAATACAATCAAAAATTAAATACTACAATACAGTTGTTAAACCCAACGGTCAATACGCCACAGAAACACACACACTAAACTCTAAGAGGGATATCGAGAATATCAAAAAAGAAGAACGAAGAATAATCAGGAAAATTATTGAACCAACCAAAATTGAAGAAGGCTACAGACTGAAGTCAAACAAAACAGTAGAGTCCCACTCAAACATACCATAGTCAAAGACATCAGAAAACGCAGACTAAAATTCTACGGTCACATCTACAGGATGCCAGATCACAGATTAACTAAGCAGATATTCAATCTCATGCAACCATTAAAAATGCCTAACAGTTGGTTCGATCAAGTAAGACAAGACCTGGAAAAAGCTAAAATCAAGAGTTCGGAAATCCTAGATCGTAAAATCTTCAGACAAAAATTTCACGACTGGGTAGTCATGCCAGAAATCAAAGCCAAGACGACCGGCACAATATGGACAAAAGAGGGAAAACTTGCCTTCAGTAAACGGATGCGAGAATACTGGAATGGCAAAAGAAACTCAGACAGAAAATGACTACGTTTTGCGTGATCTGAATAGGTCTGTTCGCATAAAATAAAATAAATAATGACATATTAGCTCAGGATGTGAAGAGCTTGAGGGCTGCATCAAACCAGTCGAGAGATTGATGACAGGAAGTAAAAAAGAAAAATCCAACGGAATTCCGCGTCTCGATAACAACACGGCAGAACCGTTGGGATACAACCAGGGTCCCTGTGCCGTGACAGGCTGTTATTGGTAGCACCTGTTAATTGTATCGGAGTTGGGAACAACTTTAGATAACAGCACGCCTCATTAATCTGGCTGTAGCGGGCCGAAAGCGCCGTTCCGTTTGAGTGATTCCCCACGCTGATAAATCGCGCACTCTCAGTCACAATTTCACAGCCGGCCCTTTAATTAATCGGTCGATGATCACTTTCACTCACGCATTATTGCTGGCGAAAATCGCGCCAAACACAGCCGGCGGAAAACTGATTTCATTGCACGCTTGATGAGCGGTGATTCGTATCAGCAGTGTTTTCATGCGTTTAAACATTTAGTACGTACCGATATATTAATTCCTGTTCACGTCAGTGATGGGTTGTAATATAAGCATTAATGAACGCTCGATGGGTTCAAACAGTTCTTCGCTCTTGGCGTGTCGCTCCCAGTCCATTTCATCCTACCGAGGCTTTATGAACTGGGCAGCGAATATGTCAGAGTATTTGATTCCAATAGTTTCATTCTTTTTTCGGTTGATGATCAGGTTTTAACTCGCCTCGTTGCCTATGTAGCGCAGTAATTGTTCGTAACTTTCTCAACAAGGGATTAGCTGGTTTGAGCTCTGTCATGGTGTAAATGTTCAGCATACTACACTCGGATTATAAGGTACCGGTACAAGAGATGGTGTACGCTTTTAATAATCACCAGATATCATATCAAAAGCGTGAGTTAAATATCAAACCTCTCCTAATGCGTATGGAGTTTATTCGTCTAGCGTATGTGCAACAGTTCTAGCAGAAATAACAGTTAAATTAAAATATATGACAATCTAGGTGGTCCGTGTGGAAATTTAGCTAATGATATACAATTAAAAGCGAGATTAGATAATTATGTACGTTTTCGCGGCGGCAATGCTTTATAAAAACTTCTCGGGTTTCAAGCCGCGTTAGAATTGAGCCGAGAAGTTTTTATAATAGCGAGATTGTTGTTTGTTCTAGGATGAAAGAAGATCCGGCTAATTTGTAGCAATTTTTTATTTGTCAGCTGAAGCAGGTACGTGGCAAAACACTTACATCATCTTACAAAGCAGATAGAAATGATGAAATGTTTCCACAACAGAAACAAAAAATCATAGAAAGCTCGGTACTCTAGAAAACACATACAGTTTATCCATATGTCTGTGATATGTTGTGCTACCAGGGACGGCTCTAGGCGTAGTGACACTGTGACAAGGCACCACTTGCTAATCAGTAATAAATAAATAAATAAAAATGTATGGAAAGAGAAATAATTATTTAAAAGTGCAGCATTCTCTATTATTCTCTAATAAACGATTACTTGTGACTGGTGGGTAAATATTGAACTCCATCTGTTGGCCACATCAATGAACTATCTCGCCGTCGCGGTGACAAATACCAGTTGGCCGGCCTCGGTAACGTAGGGGCTAGAGTGCTAGCTCCGCGTGCCGAAGGCCGCCGGTTCGAATCCGGCCGCGGGCATGGATGTTAAGTGTTGTGTGTCTGTGTCAATGTCCTGTCCGTCCTGTGGCGTCCATACACTGAAAGCAATTATAATTACCTTGAGCTGGCTGTATGGCCTCCGTTGCCAAATGCCATTAAAAAAAAAAAAAAAAAAGTTGTCTCAAATCACGCATGCGCTCTGGAAGTTTCGTGGGAATCCAGAATGGAAGGGGATAGCTTTTCATGTAGCAGCTTGTGAAAACCTTGTTCTGTCACGGGAAGCTCCAAAAAGTTACTAACACCGTCGTTATACCGCAGCAAGCCTTTAGTGGAATGCAGGAAATGGTGGTAGAGCTCACATTCTGGAGCTCGTTGCGAGATGAATCATATTAATGAGATTTTAAAGAAGGCATTACCGTTACTACCCCACAACGAAAAAATTAATGTGAAAAATTTGGGAAGTTATACACCACATTTAAGCATTTCGTAGCAACAGGAAAGTACTAAAGCATCTCGATTAAGAAATTTAACCGCGGCGTGTATATAGAAAAAATAAGTGCCTGTCTGGTTGCAATGTGAATAACGCGTTTTGATGTTTTTCACGTGTTCTGTTCGAGGGTGAATTTATCGGTCACGCGATGGAGTTTGATTTGGTACATCTCACATAAAAAATTAAGACCCACGAAAAATCAGATCACACTAATACTGAGCTGAGCAATGCCTGGTAAAACAAACATTCAGAGTGTACTTAATTTTCAGTACCATCTCCCTATTGTTAAACTAGTGCCTATTGGATAATCCAGCACTCGGTCTTTAGCTAGTCAGTCATTGTTTTCCTTTTGGTCAATTTTAAAGTATTTGTCATGATTACTTCAATTTTAAAATCGTTTCTTTAATCCGACAGCACACGCAGGTAATGAGACATTCAAACATTGTAAATTTTTAAGTTGCGAGATTCTTAGTCAACACTGAGCTGTTCTTCCAGGCATCTTTCCCTTCAGCAATGAAAATCAGTAATCGTTAGAAAAATTTCGATGTTTTCACTACCTAGGAGAATCACTTCGGCCGCCACTGGGAGCTGCTGTCTAGTGGTAATGCGATCACTCGTTATCGATGCCAGCGCAGTCTAGCAGCTTGACTCTGAACTATCACATACCCGTGACCTTGATTACTCATACTTTGACCATTTACGGATTGAATTTTGAATAATTCCATTCTTACTTAGCGAAGTTACCAAAGCAGAGAACTTAATCTTTGAAATGATGCCTCATTTATCGATTTTGGTTAATTATGAAGGGAAAGATTTGACTCGTCCAAAAAAAAAAAAAAAAACTTTTAGAAATAATATATAAGATAACTGAAATAGAGCAATTACGCCAGTCATATAGCTTCTGTAGCGTATAGTCAAGGGTGCCCTAGTTGCAAAGATCACATTTATCCAACGTAGCATTACTTTTGCTGCGTCCACTTCTGATTCAGTTTTAAGTTTTTTCCAAATTCCTTCTTCATGCTAGGACCGAGCGTAGTGGGTGAACGGTTAATGTTCTGGCCTCGCATTCTGGAGGACGCCGGTTCGAATCCCCGTCCGGGCATCCAGATTTGGGTTTTCCGTGGTTTCCCAAAATCACTCCAGGCGAATGCTGGGATGCCGGGATGCTTTCTTCAAAAGGCCGTAGCCGAATTCCTTCCCAATCCTTGTCACAATAACATCCTGCCTCTATTGACGTCGACGTCAACGAGGCGTAAAGCCATAATTTTAAAGAAAAGTTCATGCTAGGTCGGTGGACGGTGATCAGTGGTGGGTGGTTAAATCTATATCTCATACCATTCCTCATGCTGAAAACCACTCAGTCTAGAGTCTTTCAATACGGGGATCCGTGACTTGAGGTGGCTGGGAAGAGTATTTTGTTTGACTTAGTGCACGGGGAATTTTGTGGATAATTAGGGTGGTACAATTTCCGCAATTACCGCGTAGTGTTCTTGGCGTTTGAACTCTGGTGGAGAATAATCCTGATGACGTGAAACTAGAGGTCGAGAGCGTATTGTAGTGAGGTTATGATGGTCACAATACATTCATTCAAGGTGACATCCATCTTCCAACTGCGCACGCTGTGTTGCTAAACAGTGACACAGTATTCAGCAAGTGTATACACAAGTGTCAGAGTAACAGTTCGTAATGTAGCTGCTTGAGTTCCTACGTAGCTGTCAACACATTTCCTTATCAGGAACAGATGGTGCATCCTGAGCAAAGTATTGCTAAGACAGTCGGCAAACAAATTGGAGTGATGATCCGTCACGGCCACTTCAAACAACAGAATAACGGCTCTTTTAAGAGCCAAGACGTAAGGAATAAAAGATCTAACATTCATATTCTGTGAATAAATATAGAGGGTTTGAATAAATATAAATGGCCCTATTTTAGTAAATTAGCTGAAGATTACAACATTGACATCATAACTATCCAATAATCCAATCTGAATGAACAAAGTCTGACGAAGGGAATGATTCCAAGATACCAAATAATAGTATGTGGATTGGAAGCATACGACTGTAGTAATGACCAATCCCGGTTGGTGAGCGGTAACGTCTAGTTTTGGCATTCAGGGTTCAAATATTCGTCCGGCCATTCAGATTTCGGTTTTCCATAGCTCCTTCGAAATATCATGGAAAAATTGCTTTCTGCTCCTTCTCCTCTCATGGCTTTAATGACCTCAACATCGACGAGCCATAAAGCCTGAAGCAAAACAAAAATAATGTTAGAGGCAATTCGTTCCTCGGGTTTAACTTATTTTTTTATATATATATTCATGGGTAATAGGTTCACTAACTTAATTGCACTGGAACATTTATGTTTCATGAATTTTTATGTTAAATTATTTTAAAGCAATAATGACTCTCACGTATTTTTTCCTTTTACGAATTTCAGTTTTGAATTCTTTCAGTTTTTCGGGGAAATTGTTCAGCATTTCCATTAAAATTTTACTCTAATTTCTGACTCCATTAATAACAAAAGAAAATTTTCCCATTCCGTTATGCCTGAAATAAAGTGCCAGCTTGTGGTCATCCTCAATATTCCCTTCTACGCAATACTCCTAATTCTTCTATCAATATTCAACAAAACCTCATCACCAACAAACGTCTTGTACACTCCTATGAGTCTCTTCAGCTACCTCCTGTCTTCTAACTACACCAATTTCAGCTCCGTTATCATATCAGATTCTATTCTGTGACAACTCATATGACACAGTAAATACGACCATGCACATGCTAGCACTAGCCATACTGGCGAAAGCAATGAGAAAGCACGTCATTGCCAAATGTATAAAGATCCACGGTAATGACCGGCCATAACATTCACTTAAAAGTTAAAGGATTTCCATCACATTTAGTGACAGAAACGCTATTCGTATTATGTGCAGAGATTCCAGAGCGGTCTGCTTCGGAGAACGGCATATGTTCTGGATATGAAGAAAAAAAATAAGAATGTCCTGATTAATGATTACTAGATTTTCGGGGTTTTCCGAGTTGTTTATTTGATAATTTAAGCTTTCGGCTGCCATTCTACAGCCATCGTCAGAGATACTATTTACGTTGACATAGCAACGAGCGCCAAGCATCGCTGACTAATAGACCGCTGAAGTTGATTGTATTTTTTAAAATTTCTGCTACCTGTGGTGACGGGTGAAAGAGGCTTCGACGCATGGCGCTCGTTGCTATGTCAACATAAACAGTATCTCTGACGAATGCTGTAGAACGGCAGACGAAAGCTTAAATTATCAAATAAACAACGGAAAAGTCAAGTAATCATTACCAAAGACGGCAGCGTAAGCCTGAAAAATCAATGTCCTGATTGTTTTGGGAAGAATGTGCATTTTATTATTAGGACTTCTAGAGCGACGACGATGTAATTATAACAGAAGGTGATAGTGGATGAGGAACGAGAAGGAAATTGGGCACGACGCGACGATCTGATGAAACCTAACTGGCGTTGATGAGGGTAGATTCCGTGTATTTGACAGAAATACGAGGTTTGGATGACCAGATCGGAAATCGAGTTCTGTCTTTCCAAGTGTTCTGTAAAAACTTTACCACTCACGCACCAGTAACCACACAACCACTAATTAACTGATAGAAGGCCTAAACTATCATTCCACTACCTATTTTATTGTGGTATTGTGATGTTAATTTTTTCCTGACCTAAATAAAAAAAAAAAAATTTAACATCGATGATTAGATGCTGGAGTACCGATCTCATTTTCTATTCCAAAGGGAAGGGAAAGAAATTACCTATAGCAATTAACAAAAGTTTTAACCCTTTTATACTATCCTAATTCGTTGATTTCAATGGATTTCAGTTTCAAAACTCACTGATAACTGGGGTTCGGATCTTTAGGACAAATCACATTTTTTCGTGCCTTTTATTTTTTAGCTGGAATGCTGGTATGTCTGATTGAACGTTTCTGATTGTATTTTAATCTTTTTTATACAGCATATAAATGCATATTCAGCCCATTTTTCTAGTTTTGGTCATTTTACGATAATATTTATGGTTATATAGTCATAATTTGAGGAAAAATCTGGTAATTTTTAATAATACTGGGAATTTAGAGAAGTTATATATGAGAAGAAATTAAGATAATTATTCGCAGAACTGTACTCCTGTTATACATTGGAGGGAAAAACAATACTAATTCTCACTAAATTTGTCAGAATTCACCAGTCAATAATTAAAGTGTTATATCATTCTCACTCTCTAAACGTTAATGTCCTGCCCGCCTTTTAATCGACAATGTAGCAGCAGCATGCCTGTGTCAATTCGCGTCAAGTATCACTGTCACCAATACTTCTGAAAATATTTTTTTTTTAAAAAGTCTGTAATTACGAGGTTACGGAACTACCTAAAGGAATTTTGAGTAATATTTTAGTATAGACGAAAGGGTTATTTTCTGTAAATATTGTGAAATTAAAGTGACTTCACAAAGCGATTTAAAATTTAATTTCCCAGTGAAAGTACACGGAAGTGAGTACACGGAAGAAAATTATTTTGTCTACATGAAAGCGACACTGCTAGATAATATAAATGATGTACCAGTATAATTGAGTATATTTTGATGTATAGTAAATTTAAATGTTTGGTCATATTTTTCATTTTTTTGTCATATTTACCCATTTTTAAGGCCGTATTTATATGCATATTTCTCTACTTTTTAGGTCTTAAAGATCCGAACTTTGGAGTTGCTCGAGGTAAAACTTATACCAATACCGGGGTAATTCTAAAAGCCGCTTTTCATTGTGGCGATGTAATAATTAGAGAAATTCAGAGAAAATGGGTGAACGCAATCTTGTGATTCGATGACAGACTGTGACTGCACACGCACGGTCATACGCAAATACGCAAACACATATACACACAAGCCATACGTGATAGGTCAGCCAGTTGACCTTAGATCAGAGATGCAATTGGCTCTATTGATGTTGGCGCTGGTGTAAACGCCATAGCTCTCTGACTGAACCGTACCAAATCAAACAACTTGGCACAGTAAAACACCAGCGACTTCTGTCATCAAAATGTTAACACACTGTTTTTCGCTAGAGTATACCTTTGCAACATTCCCTAAAAAGCTAGTTCTTTTCCATGCGCAAGTGGTTGCTTGGATGCGTGGTGTTAACCAGAGTATGAAGCTCACTGTCGAAGATTTCAGGCCTACTCTTCCGAAAGACACCTTTAAGAAAAAATTTAACTTTAGTTAAACTTCAATCAAAATCTTTCATATTCAACAGAAATCGAAAGATGCCTAGCGAAGATCGGTTTCCCAGGTATTGCTCTAATAATACACGCACTTGGTATTTGACCTAAGACAAAATCTGATAACGATCAATTGTTCTATCCAAGTATTGGATGGTAAAACTATTATTCAGCACAGAGGCTGTAAAGTGCCAACATCTTTTCGACCGCAAAACACAGTTACTATGAATTAGATGCTTGATTGTATCAAAAAAACATTGATTCATTTGTGGAGAGTAAACTGCATTTTATAGGAAGTGTGCTTTAAAAATCGGTGCTACAACTCACTGCGGTGTTTCAAAAGATAATCAAGCCTGGGGGATATAAGGTTGCTCGAGTTCAGTAACATGGAGATTATCGTGTATTTGTTACATTTCCAATGAGTCTCAATTTATTGTTGGAAAAGAAGAGAACCAAAACTCTCTCTAGCAATTAATAAAAGCACTGTCACTAGGGAGTACATGGTTTCGATCCTCGCTCTCGCCTAACTAAACTTGATTTTAGAACCTTCACTCTAATTACCGTACACCAATACGGAAGATAGTTTCTTTAAAATTCCATGGCTGAGTTCAGTTCCTTGCTCACAATCCTCTACCCGTTAAACTGCTAGCCTCTTTCTACGTAAACATACTAGGAAAGGAATATAAATCGGTATGGCAGAAATGTTATTGAGGTCAAGCGTTCTATAAGGAGGTACAAGAACAATTCCAGACCGCAATTTGTCGCTGAACACAATGACGCCATTCATCAGCGGTCCATGCATCCCGGTCTCGTTTGTGTTGCGGTGTTGGGCAGCCTACGCATGGAACGGTAATTACTACGGTTCGGATCTTTATGACCAAAAAAATAGAGAAATATGCAGGCAAATATGACCTTAAAATTAGTAAATATTAAATTTATATATATAAAAACCTCATTTATATTATAATTTTCTGCCGTGCACTCACTGCACCATTGGGAAATTAAATTTTAAATCGTTTTGTTGAAGTCACTTTAATTTCAGATAATTTACAGAATAGAACTCATTCATCTGTACTGAAATACTCCTCTCTAAATTCCCTTACGCAACTTCGCACTTTCAGAAAATTTATTTTCGGCATGGCGGTAGGTCTACTTATTGATCCACTGCAGATTTAACAATTACAGAATATTTCATTCTGACATTGACTGACGCGGATCGACACAGGCATGCTTCTGCTGCATTGTCGAGATTAAAGGGAGGGCTGAACTTTACGTTTAGAGAGTGACAATAATGTTTAACTTCAATTCTTGACTGGTGAATTCTGATCACAGTGAAAATTATTTTTTTCCCCACCTGTATAACAGAACTACAGTTCTGTGAGTAATTATCTTAAATTCTTCTCATCTGTATCTAATGAATTCCCGGTACCATTAAAAAACTACCAGATTTTTCCTCAAAATATTACCATATGACCATAAATATTATCGAAACTAGGAAAATAGTCTGAATATGCATTTACATACTATAAAAAACATTTAAATACAATCAGAAATGTTGAGTTGTTGTTTAATTCAGCATTTCAGCTCGAAAAGAAGGCAGGAAAAAAATATGACTTGTTCTAAAGATCCGAACCCTAACTAATCACCTACAGCGGGTGCTGTTAGTCCGACGAATGGTGGTTGTAAAATGTTCATTGGTTGTTCTCTTATGGCAAGTGCAGATATAAAGGCATTACGATGTGCTTGATGCACAATACGAAGACCCTTCCTTGTGATGGTCAGAGATGATCGATCGGTACCTTGTCGACGAGTCCCCTCCCGTTCCCATAAAGTGCAACATCTGGCAACTGTCACGTACGAATGCCCCATAAATCTGATACTGCACGATTTGACCAGCCGGACAAATGGACTCAAACAATGAAGCTCCTTTCGAACTCAGTCAGGTGCTGATAACGCTGTCTCACACGAGCACGCGGCATCCCCGCGTCCTTCACAGTGATTACTCAACATATGACCATCGGCAGTTGTTCTTCTCGGAGACCTATACCCAGAGTGTGGGGACGTTCTTGCGCGTTGGGCGCATCTCCTTCCATTTCACAGATCAGTTGTCATAACGATGATTTGTCTTTTCTGAACTTACCATGTCCGGGAATGTTTGTCGCTTTTTTTTCTTTTTTTGCTGATGTGTAGCACACTCGTTGTTGCTGGGATGGTTAACATCTCTGTCTGTTAAGTTCTTACGGTCATGCGGCGAGGGCTGAGGTGAGCTTAGTGCTCTGCGTTCCTAATGTATTAGGAGGGAATCCTCGCTGACAGCAATGGAAGCCATGACTAGTATTCTTGGTCGGGTGCCGTCTGCCGGTTAGTGCGACTGCCTGATCTTGGTGGGGAGTTGTATAGTCCTTGTTCTTGCTGGCTGGTTTTCGGTGTTGTGGATCGCGAGTGGAGCGATGGTCTGTCTGTGTAGATTGCTGTGGCCTGGACGCAATTTGTTCCCTCTTGTTGGCTGGATGTTTGGTTGTAGTTTCTTGCTTGGTGTTGAGAGACACACCCGAATCAGTCTTGGCTTGGTTAGCCTGTATGTGGCGATCACATATCGGCTTGCTGTTATGTTTAGAAGATTTTAACGATGGACAACCTTTATAGCAGGCTGCATGTGGTCCTTTACAGTTCAGCATACTGCGTCTTTTCTTTGGCGAGGCAAGTCGACGGCCTTGTGCACTCCTCCACAGCGAACGCACCAGTCCTCCTGTTGCATTCATGAGCGTAATGCCCGATTCTTTGTCATCTGAAACATAGAAGGACCCTGTGCGGTGGCTTCTTGTTCAGGGATGGCAGTTTTGTTTTGTCAGTACTTGTTGGTAGATTCTTGAATATCATGTTTTATTTCTGAAGCTTGATTACAATTATTGCTTCATCCGAAGGGCATGATGACGAGATCCTGAGACCCGCCGAGTCTGGCCAGCAGTACAGAGGGAGCTCAGTGCTGAGCTGGGCTGCAGATGGGCGAGCAGGAAGTTCAGATTCCTGTCGTAGAATCTTACGCTGTACATACCTTTTATATACCCTACTACAAAAACTAAACACGAACGTCAATAATGCTCTCTGGTGGCCATTCTACCAGTCATCGAGAATTGCAACTTTAACCATCTACATACTCGCCGATGATGTGTATGTGTGCGAAGTTACATCGACATCCGACCATGTCTTCTGGGTGCTTCAATGATTCTGTTCTG
Source organism: Vandiemenella viatica (assembly GCA_031002005.1). Taxonomy (NCBI): domain Eukaryota; kingdom Metazoa; phylum Arthropoda; class Insecta; order Orthoptera; family Morabidae; genus Vandiemenella; species Vandiemenella viatica. The sequence continues at coordinate 57,351,397 of JARYHS010013631.1, read as the reverse complement.
TTAATGTTAGTGTGAGGACTTTTATCTTAAATTTCTCAGCTTACAGACTTCACATCAAAATTAAACGTAGGCTAATTTACCCGCGGTACTATCGGCTTTATATAATTCGAAATCTATCAAAATCGGAGCAGTAGTTTTAATCCCATTCAACCAAACAAACGGACTGAAAGGAAGTTAAAAAAAGAATAAGTTGATTCTTTCTCTATAGCTTGTAAAAAGCTCCCCAAATTTTATAGACATTCTTCCTATTACAATGATATTGTAAGTTCAAATTGTTTAAATGTTTCTGCAGGAATTACGGTCAACGAAAAATATAAAATGCTTCTCGCTGTCGAAATATTTAGGCATTAGGATATAAATAGGCAACAGCCTATTACTGACATTTTCTGATTAATAAGTGTGTTGACAAATTCTTATTGTGTTTAAGTGGAGCTGAATAATATTCGGTAATATGTCTTTAATTGAAACCTTGATTACCCATAAAGTGTAGTACCTGGATACCGATAATTGCTCGCCATCTTTCGATTTCTGTTCAGTATTGTAGATTTCATCATAATCCATAGAGATGTTTGTCAGAAATAATTTTACCTATATGCAAGAGTTGCTCATATAATAGTATTAGAATGGATTACATATATAGACACTATATTTAATAAAAACGTAACTCAGTCCACAACCTGAAGTTTGGTTCGATCCTCCAGAAGAAGGCATAAGAGCCATTGTTAGGACGGCAAGTTCCTTTTTTCAGGGACCTGTAGTTTAGCGTGGAAACCAAACCTCGGAACATCCTAGCGTAGATCATGTGATCAAATACAACACTTAAAATTTCTTGTCCTCTCCGGGCTTTGATTCCGGTATTGGAGACAGAATTTTTTGAGACTAAGCGCTTTAATAACTTGTTTCCATTAATCACATTTTAGCTTCCAGACCACTCCATATTTGTTTCACTTATCATACTTCATACCTACATACATAAGAACAGCAGTCGGTTAAATAAAATTCATGAATGTACGTAGTTCAACATTATATTTTAAATAAACAGCTATATTATGATTTTTATTCATTTTCACTTTACTGTTATCATCCAAAAGCAGCTTCAAAATTACTGGTACTTCATACTTCTACGAGATGATGAAGTAAAATAACATTAGAAACAATATATTTTTTTGTGAAATCGTGGTTTGTTTTTTTTCAGAGATTTGCTTAATAGTGTCTCAGACATTTACGAGACTGTGTTAGAGCCTTTTCCGAGATACCAAATACAAGAAATGTTCGTATTTGTAAAATTGCGGGGTTTTATTCATGGAAGATACCTATTTAGGTAAAACGTTATTTACATACGAAATTTCATCCAAATCGTTAGAGCCGTTTCCGACATACAAAATACATACAGGAATCGGTGCACATTTCCTTGTTCTAATCAAAGAAAAACATCAGTAAGGTTACTGGTACCCGAAACGTCTATGAGATGGCGGTACATTCATTTCCGAGATACCGAATTTAAGAATTGCTAGTTTATTTGTAAAATCAGGTTTATTTTTATTTATTTTTTTTTTATTTTTTTTCAGGGCACTTACTTATATAAACAAGAAAAACGTTATCTACATATGAAATTTTATCCAAATGGTTAGAGCCGTATATACATACACACACACTATGTAGCAGTAAATTCTACCTGGAAACCCACGTGACAATTTAGTTCCAGAATTGGAAGATTAATTAATTATCAATAACTTTGAGTGGCCACCATTAAATCTAATTAGCCATCCTCAAAGTACCTTAATATGACTTTAGTGACAGATATATGGAACAACATAGTGATAGCCCTCAAAATGTTATATTACAAGAATTTCAATAAAGTATGCAGAGAGAAGTGGAATAACACATTCATTTATTTGTGTTATCGGTCAAAGTTCTTTAAATCTTTTGCCCAAATCCGTAATTTCTTGGTCCATTTATCGTCCAAGGAAACAACTATCGTATTTTGCCCGAAAATCTTCTCGCATCCACCAAAACTGAACGTTCGTCAAAATCAGAAGGATTTTTTTAATTGGAAATTTTTGGCTCGTTACTAACGAAATTGTTAGAGCTGTTGAACACTGTGGACAAGTAAACGCCGTTTGCGCTAGATGAAACTCGATGTTGGCCTGGAGTAATTTCAGGACACGATGGAAGTTCTAAATGAATACGGGGCGAATGGAGATCGAACCCACGTACTCAAGAGCGGCAGTCTCCCACGTTATAACTTACTCAGCAGGCTTGATTCATATTGTTAAAACCATTTTCAATACTTTCTGCATACCAAAAATAATCAGTATGGAGAGAAAACTTGACAAAATCTCAATATCAATGTTGTTTCGTGAGTCGTTTATGACCCATTTCCTAGGATATGTTACTCAGTAATCCTTGTGATAGGTGTAACCCATAGCTCAACGTCAAATAGTCGCAATAAAGCATTTGTAGCTAGTATCAGGAAGCTCACAAGTTTGGCCAATGTTAGCGTGCAGGCTAGGAAAGTGGAGAAACTTTTGTAGCGAAGTGATTCGAAAAAGATATTTATGGATGGCCAATCACACAGCTTGTCACTCGACCATCCTGCTTGAAGAAGTTATCACCATTTTTACGAACGTTCCAAAAGATGTAAACAAAGAACGTCACAGAAACGAACTAGAAGTCTGTGAACGGCGAGTGCCGACAGCAATCGAATAAAATTCTTTTTTAAAACTGTAGAATCATTGTCGACGAATTTTTCTCTAGTTTAAAAAATTTATTTGTACTAGCCTCAAAGCCCGTCAAAAATGACGTGTTGAACAGAGCGTTTTGGCATATCTACGTAATTGTTGAACTAAAAATAATTATTACATAATAAAGCTCCATGTAAGTCCTCGTGCCATGCAGTAGCAATGAGTTTCAGTTGCCATCCTGGTCCAGGCTGCATTTCAACCTAACCGTAAACTCCGCTAATATTGCCGATAGAAAAACAAAGCGCAATATAATACATTCACTTTATCGCATGTTAGTGGCATAATGCATCGCGATATAAACGTGATCCACAGTTTTCACGGGTTCTTATAACTTTATTTTTTCCTATCCGCGATTCAGACCGACATTAGAACATTTGAAAGGCTTCTGCAGTTACATGCGGCTGAAATAAGGACCTCAGTAATACGGCCTTAATAAAGCAAAGGAAATTAAAATAAATATGTACAACTTATATGCCACGTAATATTAATTTTAGTTGTAGTCTAGACAGCATAGATAGTGATAAATGTCGAACTACTTTCGTTCAAATGAAGTAATGATTTCAGTAACAGAACGTCATGAAAACAATTTAAATATATATATATTAATTTAAATCCCTCATGCCCTCCGTCGTAACGTCAAATGCTTGTTGCAATTCTGACCCAGGCTAAATAACAGTCTAATCAAAACTATCACTAACACTGCTGATCGAAATTTAAAGCTTTTATCTTACATATCTATGGCCAAATAATTTAAAGAAAACATCAGCATCAAACTGATATTAAATAAATAAGAGCAACTAATAATTAATATGTACAGTTAACCGAAATACATACTTTTCTTTAATTCTTCTGAGAATTCATTTCCTCTTCTAAATGTCATTAACGCGCATAACCTAGAACACATGTCGTACTTAGCTGGGCAGTGAAGGCGGGAAGCATGACGTACATGGTTGTGCAGTGACCAACATCAGCGTTTTATTAGTAGACCTATAGAACGGAATTATGATCCATAGATTGCAACACAGATTTCAAACATTTCTTGTTCCATTTTGATAGCACTGTCTTTTGTGAGAATGACAGAATGCCCCACTCTAATAAAACCGAAAATTTAAATCAGAGTGTCTTAATTCATCACAATGTTTGCCACGCGGATTATTCTCGCCACAGATAAGGAAATAATTTTCTTCAGAACTCGCTAATTACTGCTCGCCCGCCCTTGTCACCGTGGAGATATTAATTATCCTACGAACATCGGGACTTATATATAGCCATCACTAAGAATCTTCAGTCCACACTCCGTTACTCCCCTCCGTCCGTCCCAAAGAGAGTTATTAGAAAGCTATTTTAATTAAAATGCAGAAGTTAGTAGCAGAGCGAAGAGAATTGAGAGGACACCATTAATTTACGTTGTAGAGTAGACATTATAAGTGCAGAAAATATTTTTGAAGAAGCCGTCGGGTTTCATTACCTCTGCAGTTTAATTTCCTACTCCGTTCCCTCACTCCGCATTCTCGTGGAATTCCGGCCGATTTGCGACCGCCTGGAGCGTGTATATATCGGGAGTACTTCTCGCCCGCCTCCGCGCGGCAGATGAGACACACTTGCAGCTGTAATTGGAATATTAGTGGTCAATAGCGACTCTAATGATGTGGTCGTACAAGACTGCCGGCTTAATTGCAGAAGCCTGCTCGCAGAATAGGCAGATTAAAGGGAACCACGGAATGAAGCGTCCTGACCGACCAGACCTTAATACAGGACAGCTGCAGACAACCGGAACCCTGTAATAACTATCAGCTTTAGAGCCCTCATGTAACGTAGCCTGAAAAGGCAGGTAGATTAAAGTGATCTACGTCAGTTGGATTTGATGTGAAACAGAAATAGAGCTTATACCTTTTGCTAAGTCCTGTGGAAAAGACCAGATTTTCCACATCCACGTAGTTCCTCCGATAGTTCCAAACGCAGGATAATTCGTTTTATACAAATTCCTTTCAACACCTCAACGCAAATTCTTTAACTTCATCCTCAAATCAGTAAGATTTGACTTCGACTGTTAATTAAATTTTCCGTAGGTTCCTGACGTGAATACGTCTATTTACTCAGCTCTGGAAGTTTTTTTCATTAAAATCATCCGTCGTGGAACCTTGAGAAGACCCTGAAATTAAAACTAGTGTAATAACTTTAGGGTCTGTCATCTGAAAGGTCGCGAGTTCGATCTCCGATTTAATTTTTGTCTACTATTTCTAACCCCAGAAAAGAGTGACTAAATATATCATTCCTAGCCTGTGCTTGAGTTTGGTATTCAAATGTTTTCCTTCTTACCATACGGTCATTTTAACTCATTTTAATGTGGTTCTTCTATATTCTTCCTTGACGGAATTTAAGCTTTTAAGTAACAATTCTAGTTAACAATTTTCACATTTACACAATCGTATCTTTTTTATTTGTATTAATTTCGTGGTCTTCTTTATATTCTCTCTGAATATCAACTCGCTGTATTGTGTTCGTAATGGTCCGTAATTTCTGTATAGCCAAAAGGAGAACGTTAAGTAGTTTACAATTTCAGGAATAGCTTCTACTGCTGTTGATTTTAACATTTTATGAAACAAGTAACAAAGCGGTAGGCCTATATTCAGTTGGTGATGCCTTTTCGGATGTCTGTGTACCTGACCAGCGTGGTTCTGCACTATTAAAAATTATAAATTATGGCTGCATTTGATTTTGTTTTCACATCTCTGTGATTGTGACCTACCGTTAGCTTTACATTTTTGTGGTACATTAATTTCATGTTATTTATATCGCATACTTACTTACTTCGCATTATTTGCAGAAAAGCAATCGGATTTTCCTTTCTCTGAAAATTCTTTCCCGAAATGAGATCTGTCTACTAAGAATAACATTCAGTATTCCACCAGACATAAAGCAGATTCTATGTGACGAAGTTAGTAAACCAAGCCTTCAAACTTTTTCCCCTACTCAAGACGTCAGGCTACTCTGCTCACAAGTAGTGTTCGCTGGGTGGTATCACGCTTCATGTTAGGCGCATTTCCACTTGCTCTTGGGAATCGCGGTGGTATAACAAATTTACTTGCGATCGATCATCATTTCTAATGCCATCACGTGCAGTTGTTGTTTTCCGTCGGTATTAGTTAATTTTATAAGTGCATATTAAAAGTTTTTGGATTCTTTAAAAATGTTATTGGTGTTTAGTTCCTCGGAAAAATCATCTGCTGCAACAAATACAGACAATATTTATCTCACTTAATTTCAGATCCCATTGTTCACTCTGGGCGACATTTTCAAGTTTTCATGGCAGAAACATTGACATTTGTTATAACTAGGACCAATTCGTGGAATATTTCCAGCAGTGGAAATGCCACAGTGGTAAGTTCAAGTCATCCTGATGACTAATTGTATTGAGACAATTCATAATTTTGTAGTTTTTATAGTTGCCCGAATGGGGTAAAAATGTATAACGATCACTGATTATAAAAATTCATATCATCTGCCAAGTTTTTGGCGTACAGTCTCTTCTTTTTTTTTTTTCTTTTTTTTTTTTAATGAATGGCTTTCGGCATTTTAGGTAATACAGCCAGAGCTTGATAATAATTATATGTCACCTAGTACTTTAAGTTTCTCCAGTATGAGTTTTTTCCAATTAATTAGACACACAACTGGACGGACATAACATTCACAGACAATACACTTAAACACCCATGCCCGCGGCCGGACTCGAACCGGCGACCATCGGCACGCGGAGCCAGTACTCTAGCCCCTACGCTACCGAGGCTGGCGCGTAACATCTTGAAAAATCATGGATTAAATAACTTAAAAGGTCTTCACCACAGGCAGTAATAATACATCATTGATATCGAAGTGACCTTCATTGAAATGCAAAACTCATTTTCTTACCAAGAGTTTCCTTGCAGCATTCTCTCACTTACTGGGAGACCACTTCAAGCGCCTTTACTTTTCTGTGCAAAGTTCAATAAAAGAATATGTCGAAAGTATCGTTTCAGATAGACTTTAGACTGACTACGATATCACTTCGTTCAAATGTAAGTATTGTTGGCTAACACAAATTGCTAACACTGTATTGTAACTATAGATGAGGGAAATGATGTTCTTCAACAGCAAAATGAGGTTTACCGTTCCGAAACAGGACCATATCTGCAACAGTTGCGTCATATGATTGAAGATAGAGTTGTATGATATGGCTGAGGACGTATGTTACCGTCACAGATATTTCCGAGCCTGTATCTCAGAGTAATTTGTTTCTCTTTTATGAACACTTTGAGTAAAAGTGGCGTTGGGTGAACTCTCCCCACCGGAATGCTGGCACAGTGAACCAGTGCGACAGTCAGGGACGGCGACTGGTTTCGGAACAAGGACGTCACGAGCGGCTGCCTGGAAACATTGACACTGAATGTTTCCCGTCGTTCTACGACTAGGCGACTTCAACATGCGACACGCGAACAAGGTCCGTGGACTCCTACAGAAATGTCTGCGCATCGGCCAGAGTCATATTTCATAACATGTTCACTTTCTGAGGATCTCTGACGTCGATTTTGCCTGTTAACTCCAGCACACGTCTAGTATATTCTGAAAATGAAGGGCGAAAGAACTATAGAGAAAGAAAAGGATTACAAAGTAATATAATTGACATGTTGAAAAAAGAAGTTACGTCGGGATGACTACGTAAAATTTGTAAAGACTCATAGTAATTTTTTGGGGGTTTTTAGGACTCGTCGACATCGTGTTCAATGAAGCCGGGAAGGAATCCAGTAAAGATCTTTTGACAGAAATCGTCCAGGCTTTTTCCTGGAGTAATTTAGGAAAATCATAAAGCCTTCAAATAACAAAGAGTTTGTGGAGAGAGTTCTTGTGACCAACCTACATTTAAAGCATTGTTTCTCAACCTGTGGACCGTTTATATGGTTCAGGTGGTCCACAACCGGAATATAAAAAAATTAAATCTAATTGAATTAGAGATATCTAAACAAAAAATAAATTAGTAAAAATGGTTCATAGAAAATGGATACCGTTCTTGTAATGCATATATAAGGCTATATGTGAGTATAAGCTATAAGTCAAACTTCCTCAAAGTTACGAATATATCAGCAATCAGAGAAGCATACATATCAAGGATATGATTGCTTTATTACTGTAATAGTCTATTCATTAAATATGTTTCCAGTCGATATCAAAGAGAGCGAATTTAAGTTAATGTCCTTTTTTGAGATACAGGTATCAAGGGACCGCCATATGTGCCGATAATAATGGATAGGGTTGGTTAATAATATGCACAGAGATAAAAAAAAAAAAAAAAATTAGACCCATAAAATTACGCAGCGACAAAAATATTTTTGAGATTTTACTGGTCCTCTTGTTGAAAATGTTGAGATTTTTTTTTATCTGCTTCACGTTTCTCTAACAGCGAGGTCTTTAGAGACGGGAAAGGATGGGGGGCAAGGAATGGGAAGGAATTCGGCCATGGCCTTTTGAAGGAAGCATCCCGGCATTTGCCTGGAGTGATTTGGGAAACCATGGAAAAACCAAATCTGGATGTCCGGACGGGGATTCGAACCGCCGTCCTCCCGAATACGAGGCCAGAACGCTAGCCGTTACACCACCACGGTCGGTGAAAATGTTGAGAAACGCTGGTATAAAAGAATAAGGTGAAATACTAGCCATGTAAAATATAACAGTTTTCTGAATAATGTTAAGCATTTGAAGTTTCTTTTCTAGAAGTGGCTCAAACCATTACAGCTTTTGTTCATAACAGTCATCTGGAAACAGATCCTAAAAGTTCGAGATCATTTTAAACAGAAGTTGTTTTACAATTCGTGCAGATCCCATTCACTGCCTTTGAGCCCGACGCATCCTTCCTATACAGTCCAGATACAAGACTAGCAAACTCAACATTCTTGGATCGATTCCTTTGTGATGCTCTGCAGATCCAATACCGTTAATGCCTTGCCTCCACGGTTCTTTAGAAAAAGGAAAAAAGAGATAGAGCCATTGAAGGTCAATATGGACGTCAAGAAGGAAAAAGCAAACTCACTTTGTTGCCAAAATACAGTGTGTTGTGTCAAGGGGAAAAAAAACACGTGTTCACTCAAGCAAAGACAGTTAGAAAACGACTATTTGCCGTAGATATCTTAGTAGACCGTCATGTAGTGTGCAATGAGGAGTAACTGCATTCATCACACAACACGTAACTCAAAAGGTCAGGGATTCGCAGCCTTCGAGATTAGTTCGCAGTTTCAATTTGTCCCATTTCCAGATTAGAATTTATCCTTTTAACGTAATACGAAATTTGCCTAGACTATCGGATATTAGATAAAATCATTAAGTGAAATAAACAATAGCTTTATAATTTTGTTATAAATGTCACAGCTTTATCACATTAAAACGATGGCTAGAAGCAATGGACATTCTTCCTGTTCCTATTCAACTTAGCCTTACCCGAAAAAAATTAACAATAATAATTTTCTATAAATTCTTTCATTGTTATTTTAATTACTTTATTTAGTAAAATAACGGTTGAACAGATGGAAGAATCTTATCAGTCTGTTAGTTTTTGTTTAGGCCATCCCTTGTTTGGAAGCATTAGTCAAAAATTATTGCCATTTTCGAGTATACTTGTCAAACGTGTGTTCAGTTAACAAAGAAAATTTAAACTTCACATTAAGTATTTTGATATACAAACCATGTTAAAACAGAGATATGAAATTTTAAGTATCATTTACATAGCTAATTTATAGCTGTGAGCTTTCGGTTAAATCTTCAGGTTAGATTGTTTTATTTTTACTGAATGAATAGGTCCACAAAACATCTGTCACAGCACTGCCAAACACGTAACAGCAGATATCAGAAACGATGTTTAGAGGACTAGAAGAGGAGAGACTAAAATAAAAAATTTCTTATTTTCAACGACATGTTATGTTATGTTGATGGAGAGTATAGAGTAAAAAAGAGCTCTCAAATGACTTTCTTTAGTTGTTTACATAATTTATACGGTGATTTAGTTAAATAAAATACCCCCATAAGAAAACTAAATTTCATGAATCAGTGTAGGTTTTTCGAATATAAAATAACATACAAATTGATTTTTTTTTTTAATTTCTAGCGATCCGACAACTTATGATTGATTCTGTATGCAAATATGCATCAGGCTCTAACTGTTGTATCTGCCGTGGTATTAGATCGAGAACATATTCGTTACATCTCTGGCAATAAGAATGTTTTTTGGCAAAGGAGTTGACACCGTACGTTCCGCAGCCACCGCATTCTCGAAAATACTTCAACAGACTTTTTAATCCCAAAAGTAAAACTTTTCCTTGAATATCGTCAATCTGAATATACTGAGACCACTAAGGAATTATTATTATTATTATTATTACATAAGCTCGGAAAAATTATTAACATTCGCGTACGCAAACCAGAAGCCTAATAGCAACTCAACGGGAAATTTTAAGTCTTATTACAGGTCCAGATGTTTACTATGCAATTTGTAGTCCTTGTAGTGTGTAGTTTGTGTTGAGGATGAGAGATGAAAGAAACGAAAAGAAAAAACGCTACTGCTCGCCAATTTGGGCCTACTTATCTTAAAATCATTTTGAGGACATCAAAATGTAACGTCTCCATTTGGCATACAAATAATCATCGCTAGTTTCGTATGTTCTCAATTCCTCTGCAGTGTTGCCCGGTAGCTAAGTTGATTAAGTTGGAATTGAATTGAACTGTTTTTTGAATTTTTATATGCCTTAAAAGTGATTTTTACCTCTAGGACCGGAATTAACGGCTGTGTCAGAAGTGGATTAGGCAACCGGTAAAAAATTCGGTAATTAAGAATATATAATTTTTTATTTTATTTTTTTGGTCCCACAGTGCTTTAGCTAACTTGTCCATGGTGGGCTACACCGCAATTCAAATGAAATGTTTCAGACTAATTTCTGGAATATGGTAAGTAAAAATCGGTTGAGGACCAAGTCAAAACTGAAAGGTTTGAATGTATACCGAACTGCTAAAATAAGACAACTTCAATCATTTCATATATATTTCTTCTGTAGTTTATTATTCTTTTTAGTGCTGTCGTTTTTGTATTTTTTTTTGGTGCGTAATGATTTTGTGCGTATCTAATCCTCATTTCTTGTAACCACTTGTTGCTCTCATTCAGGGATCAGGGTAATGAAGTCGTGATTTCAATTATTTCCGTAGGTTGCTATGATCTCATAGCGAGCATTGTGTTAATTGTGTTAGCACTGTATGGATGTAAACAGAAAACTTCTAATCAGCGACCGAGGCTGCTGGATGAGGGTTAAAGGTTGGGCGCTGGTTCCTTACTGATTTCAGTTTTCCATGGTTTTCCGAAATCACACAAGGCGATTTCTGGGATGACCATTGTCGAATACCTTTCTGTTTCTTGTCACTTCAAACCTTTTCCCGCTAATGACCTCGACATCGACGAAGCATAAAGTCCTAGGAAAAGTACTAACAAGCCAAGCAACCGGGTGCCTCAGTACAAGGAAAAAACTCACGGGCACAATAGTTCTTACCAGCGAAATCTGTGAAATAATAACTCTTAATAAAGATATTCAGCCCTCTTCATCCCATATGTACGTGAAAAAAATTAAAGCACACACAAAAAACAAAGAAATAAGGTAGAAAACAACTAAAAACTACACCAAGCACAAATTTTGTATATAAAAAAAAATCAGAAAAGCAAAATAGTGTTGTAAGGACGTAACTTTGTGGTTGATGAAAAGTTCTTACGTGATCATCTAACCGCGCCTTTTAGTTACAGATAGTAGTACTAATTCACCTACTAACATTATTTTATACAACCTTATTAATATTGCGGGTCATGGTATTAACGTCTGTAAGTTTTTTCAATAATTTGCTTCGCTTTTTGAAGAAATTGTAATCGTGAAATGTTTATTATCTAATATATTAAATTATATAACTTTTGTAGGAATTCAGTCAACGTTTGTAATTATTAAAATTTTAATATGCTACACAAATTGAGGTATGGTCGCTATCATGCCTCAATTTTCATGTTTGAAACCTATAAGCATTTGGAAATACTGTTGGCGGAGTATTGAGATTTACTAATTATATTTCCGGGAGACACTGGCGAAGTGTTCCGCTGACCTCGAGAACAGGATTTTAAAAAGAAGTATCAAATATTTTAGGAGATGATAGTATCCATCAAAACTAGACAAAAGTGTCTATAACGACTGGGCAACAATACATACTTTGGAGTTAGTAGCAGGTGCTCAATGTGGATGTCCGTCTATTGTAATTCATGCCTTAGCCTTTCGGCGTAAGGAACCGCGCGCTTTTTAAAACTGTCCTGGTAGGTCCTTTAGGTGCTGACATGCACTGAATGTGTGGTACGATAACGCTAACAACTTGATTATCGTAAGTGCAGTTCTTGTCTGAGAGGCACCTCCACACTGTTTGAGGCTGTTCTCTGTGGGACATAATGGGCGTCACATAATCATCTTTGTTGGTTAGTTAATTACTGCTTTCCGAGGGTATATCGGTCTTCTTATGAGCTGTGTGCAAGTGGTGGTTAGGGATTTTTATATGTGCATAAAGGATGGAAGAATTAGCTTCCATCGTTTTTAGGGTAATTTAACGTTTCCGTCCCCCTACCTTTAATGTTTCTCAGCTAATTGATTAATTATTGATTATCGGTTTTCTTTCATCGCCGAAGATTGTCTGCATTCAATTTTCATGAACCGTTTTTCGATGGAAAGTTAGTAGGGGGACAGGAATAATTGCAAAGAAATAAAACTTGAATAGATGCACCACACTAATTTGAATTATATTCTTGTAACTTTAAAACTTTGATACAAAATCGACTCTCTGATCAGATACATTTATTCAATCCGCAAATCATCATCTTTATAATACAATTATAAACTTCCTTTTCATGTAGTTAGTTAACTTCACTACATTACCGTAGTGATAGTGATTAATCGGCAGAGACACACAGAGAGAGACGAATCATACAACATAGACTTGCATCATACCGGTAATCACGACACGCCATCACTTGGAGCGAAACTGCGAACTCAACAACTGAGAACGCGTAGCCCATCCTGTTTATAGTGTGCGAGGACTTTCCTACTACACATATCTGATTTAATAATACTGAAAATGGCTTTTTGTTATTGTCGGGGTTGAATTAAGAATCTAAATTTTATATTATGATCTAAAAATAAAGGAGATGAACTCAGTATCGTATTTACATGGGGCCTGACTACCAAGAGTGCCGACTTAATCCTATTGGTGGTTATATTTACATTGAAGGGCCTACTTAAAATACTAATGGGGGTAATATCAATCTGTGGGCCTGCTCATAACTGTTGAGGGGCCTACCACAAATATTACTGGAGGTTTGGAGGATGTTTGGAGGTCTTTCGGGGTCTTAAAAGTTAAATTCACGAGTCAACGTTAGTTTCGGTCACTTTCGGGGATGCATTTCGGCTGTCTCGTTTCCAATTTCAGATATTAGTTGATGGAAGGATTGAGAACATTTTTTAGTAAAAGCGGCGTTGGGTGAACTCTCCCCACTGGAATGCTGGTACAGTGAACCAGTGCGACAGTCAGGGACGTCATATGTTCAAGAATGGAGGAAAAATCGTGGAAGAAATCATAGAGATCCTATATCGTCAATCAGATAGTACAAACCTTAAAAAGAATAACGACAAAACCACAAAAAAAATACAATATTTCTGGTCTGACACTTTTTCATGTAAATGTAATCGATTCACATGGTTCATTCCGGCACGTGCTACCGTTGTACGCCCGGTCGCATACCACAGCCAGATTCATGGGGCCAGATGGTGGAATTAGGATAGCTTCAAGTGTCTTTGGAACGCATTGGAATTACTGGTTAATTATAAAAGATTCACTAAAGGGAAAAATAAAAAATAAACTTATTGTAAGGTATTGTGCATCTCTGGAAATACATTGTTTGGCCAGAAACAGTGGCATGTCAATGGGGTGGCAGGACGGGCAAAATATCAAATGCCGAGGGCCCCCAGCCGAAGGCTGTCCCCGAAGATCGGTCGGAGGGGCCTCCCGCCCAACATCCGCCCATTGTCGCCACGCGGAGCAGTAACAGAGAATTAAAAAAAAAATAGAAGGAAAGCCTGAGGGAGGGCTATATCCGATTTGCCACGGGTCCCAAACCTGTATAGTCACGCCACTAGGCCAGGAATAATCAAACAATCAATTTTAATTGTACTTGGAATTCAAGTTTTTGAGAAATACATGTATTTAAAGGAATAGTCCTCTCATTAATTTGCAGTTGGTCTAACTGATCCACTAAACTGTTGTATATAGCGAGCACAAACAGAGTGACGCGTTATAAACTACAGCAACAGCGAAATAATAAGTAGATACGTATTTTTTTATTTATTTTTTTTCCTTATGGCTTTATGCCTCGTCGACGTTGAGGTCATTAGGGGCAGGATGGAACTGGGGACTATGAATGGGAAGGAATTCGGCCATGGCCTTTTGAAGGGAGCATCCCGGCATACGCTTGGCTTGATTTGGGGAAACCATGTAAATTCCAAACCTGGATGCCCAGACGGGGATTCGAACCAGCGTCCTTCCGAGAGTATAAGGTCAGAGCGTTAACGTTTGGAGTTGTGATCTGGTAATTACTACTAATATCCGTCCAGATTGTTTTAAATCTATCTCCTTGTAAAATTCTGTTTTTAACCAAATAGTTCAAGCTATATCTATCATACGTACATGAAACTCCGTAATTAAATACGCATAAAATGTGTGTCAACATTTTTCTGTGATGGTATTTTTAAATTTGATTTAATGTCACTTTTACTTAGATCCTTTCTGTGTATCTGAAAGTCAGCAGACGATTTGGTTTCTGATAAAATTGTATATAAAGTAATACTGGATTCATTTTGATTCTTTAAGATATGGAAAACATTGCACCCATAATTCTGATTATTTGTAGTTTTATATAAGAAGCTGCTATCTGCTCAACAACAGTACTTTGGAATCAGTACCACAACTGCATGTAGTGCGAATATTCTATCACAAACATGACTCTTAACCTGATTACAATGCGCCTGTTGTTCCAATTTAATGAAGCGTCAGAATAACAACATTTCTGTCACTGATGTTGATATGAGCATTTTGCTTCCACGTTTTGGCTAGTTTTTGCAACAAGATAAAGAAAATAATGTATAATTAATTTTAAAAGTAAATAAGGATGGAACTGTTTTTAAAGGCGAAACAACAAGTAAAAAACAGTTGTGGCTTTGCTTATTTCAATAATCAATTAACTAAGTAATTACGGAGAAAAAATAGCCTGCAATAACATTGCTTTATATGTTTTGGTGCCAAGGTACGAAGTTGTATTATGATTAAGTCGTAGACTTTCCGGATGAATGGGGAGGATACGAGGCATAGCATTTGTGAGAGAATAATCTCGTCACTAACCTGGAGTTACGGCAACTATGGAATATTGCACACTTAGCGAGCTTGGTTAGTGTTGTAAAGTATAATTGTATGTGTAGATGACTGTGATGAATATATGTTCTCTGCGTATTATGCACAAGTCATTTCATGCTATTTATTTACTAGCCTCTAAGCCCGATAAAAATGACGGGTTGAGCTTAAATAGCGATGTAGTTGGAACTTTCACTCAATTAATGACGACAGAAGTATTGAACCAAAGAAATTAAAAATAAATTATGAATCCCAAAACCTAATGCTATACTACGTAATAATATCAGTTTTATTCCCGGTACAGACCCTATTCAGCACGATAAATTAACCGAGAGTGGTGGGTGAATGGTTAACGTTCTGGCCTCGCATCCGGGAGAACGCGGATTCGAATCCCCGTCCAGGGAATCCTGATTTGGGTTTTCCATGGTTTCCCCATATCACTACAGGCGAATGCAGGGATGCTTCATAGGCCATGGCTGAATTCCTTCCAGTTCCTTGTCCCCAGTCCCATCCGTCGACGAGGCGTAAATCAATAAGAAATATAAAATAAAAAAGAACGATAAATACGGAACTACTTCCATTCACATGAAGTGATGTCTTGAGTAACATGGCACTTATTAAAGGAGCTTTAATTGTTCATAAAACTAAATTCGGCGTCAATTAATCTGTAAAAAGTTTGTCAGTTGCCATTTTGGTCCTGCCTGCATTCCAATCTAACCAAAACCTCCACTAATACTGCCGTTCCAAAATCATAGCTTCAGTTGCCATCATATAAATTCACTCACTGCATCGTGATCTAAATTTGACCTATTGGAACTACACTCCTGGAAATTGAAATAAGAACACCGTGAATTCATTGTCCCAGGAATGGGAAACTTTATATACACATTCCTGGGGTCAGATACCACACATGATCACACAGACAGAACCATAGGCACATAGACACAGGCAACAGAGCATGCACAATGTCGGCACTAGTACCGTGTATATCCCCCTTTCGCAGCAATGCAGGCTGCAATTCTCCCATGGAGACGATCGTAGATGTGCTGGATGTAGTCCTGTGGAACGGCATGCCAAGCCATTTCCACCAGGCGCCTCAGCTGGACCAGCGTTCGTGCTGGACGTGCAGACCGCGTGAGACGACGTTTCATCCAGTCCCAAAAATGCTCAATGGGGGACAGATCCGGAGATCTCGCTGGCCAGGGTAGTTGACTTACACCTTCTAGAGCACGTTGGGTGGCACGGGATACATGTGGACGTGCATTGTCCTGTTGGAACAGCATGTTCCCTTGCCGGTCTAGGAATGGTAGAACGATGGGTTCGATGTCGGTTTGAATGTACCGTGCACTGTTCAGTGTCCCCTCGACGATCACCAGAGGTGTGCGGCCAGTGCAGGAGATCGCTCCCCACACCATGATGCCGGGTGTTGGCCCTGTGTGCCTCGGTCGTCTGCAGTCCTGATTGTGGCGCTCACCTGCACGGCGCCAAACACGCATACGACCATCATTGGCACCAAGGCAGAAGCGACTCTCATCACTGAAGACGACACGTCTCCATTCGTCCCTCCATACACTCCTGTCGTGACACCACTGGAGGCGGGCTGCACGATGTTGGGGCGTGAGCGGAAGACGACCTAACGGTGCGCGGGACCGTAGCCCAGCTTCATGGAGATGGTTGCGAATGGTCCTCTCTGATACCCCAGGAGCAACAGTGTCCCTAATTTTCCGGGAAGTGGCGGTGCGGTCCCCTACGGCACTGCGTAGGATGCGACGGTCTTGGCGTGCGTCCGTGCGTCGCTGTTGTCCGGACCCAGGTCGACGGGCACGTGCACCTTCCGCCGACCACTGGCGACAACATCGATGTACTGTGGAGACCTCGCGCCCCACATGTTGAGCAATTCGGCGGTACGTCCACCCGGCCTCCCGCATGCCCACTATACGCCCTCGCTCAAAGTCCGTCAACTGCACATACGGTTCACGTACACGCTGTCGCGGCATGCTACCAGTGTTAAAGACTGAGATGGAGCTCCGTATGCCACGGCAAACTGGCTGACACTGACTGCGGCGGTGCCCAACCGCTGCGCAGCTAGCGCCCTTAGACGGCCAACACTGCTGTTCCTGGTGTCTCCGCTGTGCCGTGCGTTTGATCATTGCTTGTACAGCCCTCTCGTAGTGTCCGGAGCAAGTATGGTGGGTCTTACACACCGGCGTCAATGTGTTCTTATTTCAATTTCCAGGAGTGTATTTAGATGCGGCTGATACAATCCATAATAAAAAAAAATCTAATATTTTAATTTAAACGCAATATTACTCTTATTTCAGTGTTCTGGAAATTAAATTGTTCGAGTTTACCTTGACGGTGGTACAGAATATGGCGGAAGCATTTACAGGAGTATAATTCTTAAGCCCCTCAAAAATTACATGTTGAACGGAATAGTCTGTGAATTAGCTAACTAAATGCAGTTGGTATTAAATAACACTTATAACCTTGAAAACAATGTAATGCCGGTATTTCTTAGCTTACTATAACAGCGGTATATCTAGACAGAAAGTGTAAGAGAATATCTACATTGGACGAATATAAATGAACAAAAAGCAACTAATAATTAATATGTCGATTTAAACGAAATACGAGGGATGTCTCGGCCTCGACCATAAATGGTAACACTGCTCATGCTATTTGTTCCATGCAGGTTGGTGCATGTACCAGACGTCCCTGCAAGAAATTGCAAGTCATTCCACATTGTAGTTTGGTCTGTACAGTTGTTTGATGGAGGCGCGGTGTGGAGTTGTACCAGAGATGGAAAAAATCGAGTATCGTGCAGTTGTAAAATTCTTTGTAAAGGAAGGTTTAATGCCATCCGAGATCCACGGAAGATTTTTAAAAGTTTATGGGGACTCTTCTCCTTCATATTCGACAGTTAAGAACTGGGCTGCTGAGTTCAAACGTGGCCGTAGCAGTCTCGAAGATGATGAACGCGAAGGACGTCCGAAAAGTGCAACAACTCTAGAAATCATCCACAAAGTGCATGATATGGTTTTGGTTGATCGACGAATAAAAGTGTGTGAGATTGCTGAGACCGTAGGGATATCAAAAGAATGTGTGGGATACATTTTGCATGAAGTATTGCATATTAAGAAGCTTTGTGCAAGATGGGTGCCGCATTTGCTCAATGATGATCAAAAGCGCATCTGCATGAGACTTTCTGAACAGTGTTTGGAGCGTTTTCAACAAAAATAAAATTGATTTTGTGCGTCGATTCATAACTATGGATCAGACATGAGTTCACCACTACACGGAAGAATCAAATCTGCAATCAAAGCAGTGGACAGAAGCTGGTTGTTCAGGTCAAAAGAAGGCCAAGTCGGTTCCATCAGCAGGGAAGGTGATGGCATCAGTTTTTTGGGTTGCTAAAGGTATTTTGTTCATTGGTTACCTTGAAAAGGGTAAAACAATAACTGGACAGTACTATTCCGATCTTTTAGACACCCTGGATGAAAAAGTTCGTGAAAAAAAGGCCCAGTTTGAGGAAGAAGAAAATCATTTTTTATCAGGACAATGCACCTGCCCACAAGAGATTTTTTCAATGGGAAAATTAAGAGATCTGCACTATGACTTGTTGGAACATCCACCTCATTCCCCAGATTTGGCTCCCTCCGACTTCTATCAATTCCCAAAACTCAAAAACATTCCGGCTGGTCAGCATTTTTCTTCAAATGAAGAGGTGATTGCAGCTTTAGATGGATATTTTGCAGGCCTTCCAGAAATCCACTTCAGGGATGGTATAATGAACTAGTAACATCGTTGGACTAAGTGTATCAGTGTTCGGGGAGACTATATTGAGAAATAAAAATGATTTGGTAAATGTCAAATTGGTTTTATACTTTTAGGCTTAGAATTTTTCAGATCACCCTCGTACAGCTGGCCTTGGTATCGTAGGGGCTAGAGTACTAGCTCCGCGTGTCGAATGTCACCGGTTCGCGTCCAGCCGAGGCCATGATACTTTTCTCTCAGTGTTCTGGCAATTTATTTCCTGGCTGATGTTTAAGTAAATAGAACTGTTATTTAATTACACTCATAACCTCTACTACATAGTAACATCCCTGGCCATTATTAATCAAACAACAAAGGCTCGGTGCTTGACGTCCGCGTTACGGACATAACGACACAATGACCAAGCTTAGCCTTTTATTAACGTAGGTAGTGATATTTGGCCAATTAAGCCATATAGACTCCAGAATATTTTAATTCATATTATCACCATATTATATATGATTCATTGCTTTCAAATTGTAAAACAATACAACACTTAACTAAAACCACTCATACCGTAGGCCGAACTGGAACCGGTACAGGAAGCGAGGTCTCTACGCCCTGGGCTACCGCGTTCAACGTGTGGGTAGTTTACGAATTAAGAGCGAGTACCAGAAACCAGTACCAGCATATTCAAGCCTAGTTTTAATCTGAAGAGAGGTTTAGTGGAACACCAAACATTAACTTCATCCTGTGAACCTTAATGGAAAAATTATTACTACTTCAGAATGATGCGTGGTATTAGAAAAAACACCGAGAGGCCTCCGAGTTTAGCATCCTCTCCGAAGATTGAATCACCATCAACAGTATCGCTTTACCTCGCATACTCATTGTGAACAGGTTGCGATATAACCCTGGCGTGTGATACAGAATTTTAAATTACGAATTGTGCACCAGCAGATCTCCTTCCTTTAATTGGGAGTGTGGCTCAGTGTGCTGAGGATCCGCACATTGATCAGTTAGGTACAACGGACTGAGCATGAGGCCACGTCTCAACGTGCCGGCCGTCCTGACAGAGGTCCTTACGCGAATTCCTCATAAGGGAGCTTGCATAAACCACACGCGGCTTTTGCCTCTAACCCCTCCCCACCGAGCGGGGCGGTGTAACGGCTAGCGTTCTCGCCTCGCATTCCGGAGGACGGCGGTCGAATCCCCGTCCGAGCATCCAGATTTGGGTTTTCCATGGTTTCCCCGAATCACTCCAGGAAAATGCCGGGATGCTTCCTTCAAAAGGCCATGGCCGAATTCCTCCCCATTCCTTACCCCCCATCCTTGCCCTCCATCCTTTCCCGTCTCTAAAGACCTCGATGTTAAAAAGAGACGTAAAGCAGTTAAAAAAAAACCCTTCCCCCCACCCCACGTAGTACGTAGCTTTTTTCCCTTTTGATTCCAGAAGACATTTTGTACTGTTTTCTCTCTCTTGTCAGACGATTGTAAATTACATACGGAGATAATTAACTGAGGGAAATAAATATTCACATGCTGTTGTGAGTTCTGTTGCTCATTTTTAACTGTGAAAAATGTTATGAAAGGAAAGCTACGTGGCCTGGCTCGGAGCCCCCCCCCTCCCCCCACGTAGCCCAGCGTAGCCTTTCAGCCAACCCCTCCCCCCCCTATACCGAGCAACGTAGTTTGTGCACGCTCCCTAAACTGTACTTATCACACACAGAACATTGTTACATTTTTCGTTTAAATGCACTTATTCCTGTTTCATAAATTTATGTAATTTCGTTCAAATAAACTCATTCATCTTTTGACGTTTCATATAAAAAGCTATTGAATTAAAATGTGTATGCCTGCTCACGTGTCTCCAGCCATAAAAATCTATATGTACAAGCAAAGAAAGGCAAGAAAATAAATGTCGTATACAAAAAGTGTAGCTATAATAGCTATAAAATTGAATACAAAATCAATTTCATTTGACACAATGATAGTTACAATAGTTTGGGGATCCATAAGTGATGCATTAATAAAACACCAAAGACTCGGCGAAGTTGGTCCCATTCAGCTAATATTCAATAAACTGTAAACTGCTGCCCGTTTGTATGCAGATTTAGAGAAACCTTAGTCCGTTTCTTTGATCGTTATTTGAGTTCTACGCGCGCGCGGGCGTGTATGTAAAGTGACGAAAGTTGTGAAAAGTCTAGGCAAAAGTAAATCTAGAAAACTTCGCAGGGGTCCCCGAAATTCCTTAAGCCGGCCCTGCAACCATAGAATCAAAGTTACAAATCTGACCATGCCAAGTAAAACTATTCAAAAGTAGCCAACCCCTAAAGAGGGGAAAAGGTGGTGAAAAAAGAAGCTCTCCTTGCTTTACTGGCCAACTTTTTTTCGCCATATGGACTTGCACCGGTTAACAGCGTATCATGTACCAGGCATTAGGGAGCGTCCATAAACTACGTGGCTCGGTCTATGGGGGGGGGGGGGAGGTTGGCTGGTTGGGGTACGTGGGGGGGGGGGGAGACTGGAGGGCGGTTTCCAAGCCAGGCCACGTACCGTTTCATTCATATTATTTGTCACAGTTAAAACGATATACAGAACAGACAGCAGCATGTAAATATGTATTTCCGTCATTTAATTATCTCTGTATGTAATTTACGATACTCTGACAAGAGAAAACAGTACAAAAAATCTACGTGGTACTTGGGCGGGGAGGGGGGGAGGGTAGAGAGAAAAGCCATGTCAGGATACGTGGGGGGAGGGGGGTTCACAGGAGGCCAAAATGGAGCTACGTGATTTATGGACGCTTCCTATTAGATTGCCTTGTAGAACTCGGCTACAAGGCAACGTATTGATTAAACAATTTTCGCAGTTCACTTCAACAGTTATAACCCGAACGTGAAGCAATGCCGTTGGTTGGATGAGGAGGATACAGTGGGACAGTTACAATTTTCTCAGGGATCTCGACTGCGACAGGCAGAGAGCGAATTACCGCGTTTCAACTAGGCGAGCTGTGGATGGCGTGCTACTGAGCCGAGGTCAAAGACCTGTCAGTGGAAGTCCAGTTGGAGTGGTGTGGGAAGAGTGCCCCAGTTTCCCGCGCGCATCAGATAGCGAGCTAAGCTGCAGTCTGCCGTCTGGGTCAAGGCTCAGCTCCCCGCCTTCTCGCTGTGACGTGACCGGGGTTCTTGCTGACTGCACTTAGTGATCACGGTTACTTTGGTTTCCGATCACAAGACCTCGTTCGTAATTAGGGATTTGCTTTCCACTGCTCGTGACGTGCCTAGCGGATTCTCTCTCTGACTTGAATACGGTCCTCGTCACGAAAACTGATCTTTGGGAAGACTCTGATGAATTATTACTCGGCGAATACTGGTGATAGATCCGACCGAATGAACAGTGTTTCCGACATCATAAAATAAACCCCGTCTACCTTCTCTACCACCCTATAAAAGTTCGCCTAGCACAGAATTCAATTGCCTAAGGCCCTTCTCACACGATGCTACTCAAAGGAAACGAAACTGAACACAGACTGAAATTGCTAACTAGTTACTGATCAATGTTCGCACACGATGCTATTCAAATCTCTGGAATTTCAGTCACTCGTGAGATTTGAGCGAGGCGACGATTTCTTCTGATTCCGATGAGGATGTTATATTATTCAAAGAAGGAATAGGAGATTTAAAAAAGCTAAGAAGTGATGAAAATACCAACGATTTCCCGTTCAACTGTAGAATGTACATTTGTCATGATGGAAAAATTTCAAGTGTTTTACAGTCACATACGATGTAATGACTAACAAAAAGTGATTAATATACAAAAATCAGCTTGCACAATTGTCAGGAGTGGGAAAGGAGTCCTGTACAGTCCGATTAAATTTGGAAATAATGCAACTTACACACTACACATAATTCCGCTGACACAACTTAAAATTAGTTTTCGTTCGTCGGCATATTACATCAAAAATTATTTAGCCAATTACTTTATTACGCCACAAAGAGCACTTCCGTGGCAATGGAGTTATATTCTGAAATTTAATTTAAGAAAAATAAATCTGAAGTGTTTATATAAAATATTATTCATTACTCTTTGTTAAAAATATGTTTACGTAGCTGATAAATTAGCTTTCTGTCTGATAATACTCCATGCTTTTTCTGTGTCAACTTTCCGTGAATATTCACTCAACTTGTAGTTCCATAAACACGGATGTTTCTCGATTTCAGCAACAAGGTTTAAATTTATCATCTGATCCGCCATTTTTGTCGAGAAACCAGTTGAAAACTAGCAGCGCGGCAACTGGCATGCTGCGTCGCTTCGCACTAATCGCGGAAGCGTTGCGGACTGGTTTCCAACCGATCGCCCCGTGTGAGAGCCTCCATACAAATACTAGTGCTATGACTAGAAAGAAACTGACCTGTGATCCTAGTTCGTAACTGGTTTCTTTTCAGTAGCACCGTGTGAGAAGTGCCTAATTGACTTCAGATCTTCACTACGAACCGGTGTCTTTTTCAATATGCACGAAACTACTGCCAATCAGTAACTAAAATTCCCTAGTTTTAATTTAAAGAGAGATGTAGTGGGACATAAAATATTAACTTCATCCTGTGAACGTTCATGGAAAATATCTTACTATTTCAGAATAATGCGTCTTATTAGCCGGAAACTGATGCAACTAGCATCAATAGTTGTAGGTGAGATGCTAACAATAATCCTTCGGCGGCCACACACGCAACGGTACACCGGAGAGGATTGCTTGTGCAGGTAGACCGGACAGGTACCCAGTATAATCGTGGAATCATTTTAATAGCTTTGAAATGTAAACAGCAAAGAAAAAACGTGAAAATTGGCTTAAAAGTGGCTATCAAAAATAAAACAGTACACTCATATTAATTTACTGAGCGAATTAAATATTATCGTAATTACTTGCGTTTGGATGAATTGGTTTATCTAAAATTGCTTTCGATGTTTACTCCATTAATTCTATAAAACGATACCACAGTGAGAAGTGCTGTTTCTTCAAACGAAAGACTTGAAGCAACTTGAAGGTTTCTTGCATCAGGGGATCGCAAGAGTGCCTTAAGTTTTCTACAATAATATTGCCTCAAGCTGCATCTGCCGGCGCTCCAGACTTCAATCTGGAGAAGGTTCTGATTTATAAATTTCAATAAATTTTTCTATAAATTTATCAAGGTTACGATTTCACATAGCGTGTGTTTGTACTTTGAAGCTAGTCAAAGAAGAATAACTATTACGGCACTGCACAAAACGTGATTTCTCTTCCACAAAGCTATAAATGAGACTGAAACCTGTACAGGTCTACCGCAATACCCCCACACACGCTCCGCAGGTAGAAAGAATTGATTTTTCATTCTTCTCCGGTTACCTATACAGGTCCGCATACCTGTGCAGGTTTGTGGCACACACGCTCCGGTCTACCTGTACAGGTCTACCTGCACACCGTAGCATGTGTGGCCGCCTTTAATGGGTAGAAAACGTGTCAACACAAGACGTCTTGAATAGCAAGAGGTGGAAGAAACCAGCCAACTCCGTCTTCATTCATCCTGGTACAGCAGAGTATGTGCTGCAAATGTTGTGCGATACTAATGCTATACTCTGATGTCATATGTCAAGTATACGCAGTAAATACCCTGGAGCACAATTATGTTTCTCAGCGAGTTCAGTATTGAGTTCTATCCACTTCATTAAAAGTATCTCAGCATGGTCTGAAGACAGAATTACCCTAATACACTTTGTTAAGATATCCCAGTTTGTCAGGGATGCTGTCCTGTGAATTGGCTCGCTTTTCCAGCCATCTGCTACATCGGTTGCCTCATACAGCTTCTAAACGCAAGTCAGACATTACTTTGGTGTCGAGTATAGATGCCATACACAAAGAAAAAAAAATCTGGTATGAAAAGGACCGAAAGCAGATAGGCATTGTAATGAGACGAACTCCTAATACATTACAATTAGTTTACCTTTGACACAAAAGTGACCTCTTAAACATTTCTACTTCTAAACAAGTGAACCATGCGATGTTTTTTAGAAATAATAATTAATAGCTATTTCCGAAAATTAATACTTCCCTCACTGACAAATTAGTAGGATCAGCCAGTGTTTCAAATCAAAAGCATTTCCAGGGAGCCCACGTTTCTGACATGTTCCACGAATCTTCTAAGAGACTTCTTACCACATAAAAATAATCAGAGGGCAAAATATGTCCATGTTTCTTATATTGGTAGCTTTATTATCATCCATACGCCCATGTATATTCTACAAAAATAGCTCTTCTTATTTTTTATTTTTTAAGCTTTTGCAGGCAATTGTCCTCAGTTAGATATGAGGAAGAAATAATGTCCACCAGTTTTAAAATTAACGAAAGATCAGTTGAAGATTGCCACTGCATAGACTTTGAAAGCAATAGCGGTTGACGTAGTAATCAATCTAAAAACGGCGTCGGCGAACTACGGACCCTTGAATTTGATTGCTGTCACAGTTTGGAATTTCAGGTCGTAATTAGTACGGTCGGGTGATAGAGCAGTGTGGAGTCTTCAAGCTACCACAATAACGATTTTTAATCTTTGGTCCATTCCGTGACACCAGTGTCGGTGACTCAGTAGGCTGCGGCACCGTGATGGTGTATAGCGCTGACACGGGGTGTAAGAAATTTTCATCATAAGGACTTGGCTGACAGCGTAGGAGAGCATGTGATGCACAGTTCCTAACCATCACATTGTGCATCATATTCCTGGGTTAAATCCCAAACCTATCCACAGTGTGTATGCAGTGAGAGCCCACGGCTCTGTTGATGGTAATTCGTCTGTCTGGCGGTTCACTGGTGTTTTTCGAAAGAGTGGGCCTGCCTGGCCTCTACCGGGTTTCACCTTATTTCATCTCTCATCCGCAATGCCCTACACTGAACAAACAATCACAGCCAACAACACTTACGAACAATTTCACACAGGAGAAGACAACGGGAAACGTTCCCAGCTCATCTTCCCAGAAGTTTCCATGGAGAGGGTTCACAAGAATAAGAATAACACCAAAACAGTCAGCATGGTTAAACGATAAAAAATTCATGTCAAATAAATTAGCAACATTTTGATGAATATTGAGTTTTTCGAACATGCGGAGTGTCCGCTATCGACATTAAAGACATCTTGTATTAGTTGAGACGATTCACAAATATGTTCACAGAGCAAGTACCATGCGTCTCCGAAATCAGATATAATACGAGCGTATGTGTAGCTTACAAATATAAGCCGTTATAACGTGATGTCTGACCGCAACTGGTGTTGTTTCCTACCGGTTGTCTTCCGAGCTGGCTTTGACTGACGGCCCCACGACCGAAACGGAACACCAGTAGGAGGTTGAGAAACTGTGGTCGACCAGCGAGTTGGCCAGCCCGACTTCTCCATGCATACAACAGATCTCTCCATAAAGATGTTATATGCACTCTGTGCCCACATAGAATTTGAGACTGGTGCTGCTAATTTACTGAAAATCTATGAGGGGAAGGTGAATGTGGAGTGGGTAGGAAAATACAGAGGAGCAGCTCTGTTTTTTTCTTCTTCCTTGAATATCATCCTCTCATTGTGAATGTAGATTGTTCGTTCTTTAAAACTACGTGAAATTGCAACCATTTTGGATGATTTTTTGTGGATGGCTCACAGACAGGTTTCAGTATCGTTCACAAGAATTTTTGAGTAACCAATATATTCTACCTTGTGCTTGTGTATGTAATGTTTCAAACTAAATCCCTAATTAGGTCACAAAGCCAATCTATTGTAGTTTGTACGTTGAAACAAACCGCACTACGTATAAAAGGTCAATATTACCAATTGTTAGTAAGTAAGTTAACTATTTCCCTATAAATATGAGAACAAGGGATCTATAACTACCTTTACGAAGTTAAAAATGACCGCTATGTTTTTCTGTGTTTGCATAGATTTTATGATGACTACTGCCGGAACTTAACAGTTTGTAATTAAATTAACAATCTGCTACATTCCATTACAACACATAAACGGTTTTCAGGTAGGTGTTGTTTATTTTTTAAGTTTTCTATAACTATATAACTTATTAGGATAAAAAAAAATGCCTGCGTGTTAATACATAACACAAGCTATCGCTGAGACAGGTAAAACATCAAAATTTACGATTATATCCTTTGTATCTTCGGTAACTATGGTTGTAATCGGGATGAAAAAATACGGTGACATAAGTTATCACTGTGTATAGTTTCTTTCAAAACCATTAGTTAATTTTCAGTTGATGCGTCTTCCTGCAGACAAAAAATACCAAATTTACTGTTTTGGTGCCTCTATTATCAGTAACTATGTTACTAATCAAAATAAAATGAATCCTTTAGGTTAATTCATGAAATAATGTGCAACTTAGTAGATATTCGCTCATTAGTTTTTACCTGATACTCCCACAGACAAAAAATCGCAATTATACGGTTTTAACTCTCTTTCCGTATAGTGTGCTTTGAAATTACTTTTTTCAAATAGATGACATGCACAGACATAACGTTTATATATATATATATATATTTTTTTTTTATAGACACAACAGTTCAATTCATGGTAGGATTGAATCTTTTTAGTCTTTAGGTGTAACACTACAAAGCAACGGAATCAGCACATAATATAGATCTTTGTTAATTCACGACTGCGACCTTTCGAAAGTGTCCAGAATTGATACGAAGATTGGCTTGGGATACCCGGGTAGGCAGATACTGTAGTTGACACATACATTTATTGAATATCATACTGTTGTCTGAACGGTAATGCTGTAACCTCGCATTCGGGAGGATGCAGGTGCGATTCTCCTTCCAGCCATCCAGATTTAGATTTTCCTTATTTTTCAGAAATTACTCCAGGCAAATTATGCTATGGTTTTTTAAAACCCACATGGCCGAATTCCTTCCCATTACTTGCCCCCATTCCTTTTCCGCCTCTAAAACCTCGACATCGATGAAGAGTAAAGCCATAATCCAAAAAAAATTGTAAAATGCGAACAACTTTTGTTATTAACGAATGCAGTAAAATACTTCTCTCGCCAACTTACTTGGGTCGCAATTTCAAGAGGGATAAGTTCAGGAGAATAAGAAGCAGTACTCATCGTTGGAGGTTTTTTGACCATGGATCAACCAATTGCATTTGCCCTGCTGTAACGCATTTTGAAGTTTAGGAGTTATACTGCAGTCTGCTTGACTTTTGGCCTTCAGTACCTGTTGAGGGCAGCTGTGCAGCAGAGAGGAAGGAAGGAAGCGAGTCGTGACGGCTGACCGCTTCGTGATCTCAAGAAATGCCGGCAGTCCCAGCGGAACGGAAGACTCAGTACCGTGACCAGGGATTCTGCTGCTGTCCCGAGCTCCACAAACAGTACACATCAAAACAAATCAGCTAGCAGCAAGCGATTTCAACTGTCGTCAAAGCTGATGGTTTTCTTTGTCAGCGACACTGAGGCTGATAAAGGTTGCAATGGCAGTAATGTAGATCCCTTTTCCCTTCTATGACCTTGACTCAAGGTGTACGCTGATTAAGTCTGCACCATGTTTTGGTCTTTTTGCTCCTGGAGGAGAAATTATTCTGAAAATAATAATTTTATAGGTCTCAGGAAGGTCATTTTCAGACTGGACCATCTAAATATGACTGGTGTCCACCAACTGAACCATGGCGCAAAACAAGTCAACAACCGAAGTCAGTAAAAATCCTTTATCATTTCAACAACAACGGATTTGATTTGAGGTTCTCCATGATTATTAAATAGAAATGTTTCCACGCTGATCAAGAGTGTGTTGTGTATCTGTCATCTCAAAAGTCATATATTCTTGATTTTGTGTTGAGGGAGTGGGAAGATGTGTGGGCTCGTCCAACTCGAGATTATTGTGTGAGCAAGAAAACAAATCGGACATGAGATTCATGCTGGAGCTACTCCTGCAATCTGCTGATATATATTCGGTAAACCATGGAAAACCAAAACCAGGTCCCCGCGAATGCTAAGTGTAACATAATATTGACATTTCAACTTCAAATGTGTCATTTAATGTGGAGAGGTTATTTTAATTTAGAAATGATCAACGGAAATAATTTTTCATCCTTGCCCCACGTTCTGGGCGTCAATTTTAAATATAGCATTTAGCTACTAAGGAATAACTTATATCTTTTAAATGAGCAATTCATATACATATATTTGGTATCTCAGAAACGGCTCTAACGATTTCGATGAAATTTCATATTTAGATTTTCAGGTTTACCTAAATAGGTGTATTCCCTGCAAAAAGGCGACAGAAAAACATCTTGTATTTCGAATCTCTGACACGGCTCTAACACCATCTCGTAGAAATTTCAGGTACAAGTAAGCCTACTGATGTCACTTAACTTTCTCTTTGGTTAGAACAAGGAACTCTTATATCTCTAAACGAATAATTTTTGTATACTAGCTGATCAGCACAGTACATGGTCAGTCACTGAATAGTAATATAATAAATAATGTTTAAATAAGTAAATGTAAGCATATTCATTAATGAAAGATACTTCATTTTGAAGAGTAGTAATAAATACCAATTTCAGTGTAAAAAGTCGTTATCATTAAGTTCTACATGTTTAATTGCAAAACATTTACAAAGTAAATATTTAAAAAATAGATTTCCGCTTTTTCAATTGTAATTTTTTAAGACTTTTTACTTTACAAAACATCCTTGAAAACAATGTCAGCAGTTGTAATGTGATCATCGTTTACTTTCTGATCGTATGTACCTTTAACACAAACATAAATATTATTGAAGCTTCAAACTCGTGAAAAAGCAACTTACAGGTGTCCTTATGAAGAAACTGGTCCTGGTAAATACAAGTCTGCGCTTTGAAGCGTGTGGCCTTGTTCTTTATTAATGGTCGTAGCGAAGGTTACATTTATTGGGAATTGTTTTCTTATTATTTGGAAAGGCACGGTTGGATCAGAAGGTGTTAGGTTAATGCGGGTATGAGCATAGTTTTATCGGAGTGAATGAATTAAGCACTGATGATGTATTCGTCTAAGAGAATTACTACTAATACCGCTCCATTAATTAATCCATGATTAGCATTAAGATTTCTATTTAACATAATAGTATTTTCTTTAAAAGCAATTTATGAGGTGGTAAATCCGACAATCTTGGAAATGGCTCAAGCAATTTGGATGAAATTTTATACGTAGGTAACGTTTTTCTTTTCAAGTTAGTAACTCGATTTTACACAAAAAAGCGATCAATTCTTGTATTTGGTATTTCGGGAAAGGCTCTGATCCACCGATACTCAATCTGTGGCCCGCGGTCTGCCAACCCTTTCCATGTGGCCCAAAGCTTACAAATTATAAGCCGGATTAATCAGAAATTCTCAAAAATTTGTAACAATGTCAACAATTCCATTAATATTAAAATAAATGCTTAGTTTTAATGTACTGTAGGTTATTGCGGCGTCTTAATATAGCGTAGTGCTCATGCGGCCCAGGAAGAAAAAAGGTTGAGTACCACGCTAAACAAACCTTGAAGTATTATTTCCTTTAATTCGGGATATTCAATTTTTAAACGCCATAGATAGCCGCAAAGACAACAAAGATTTTCTTTAAGCACGATCTCTGACAATGTCTCTGGCATTCAGCATCAGTCTTCTGTTTACGGTAATATTATTCCGGATTCGCTTTTGATATTTGTATAAAAGGTTGAATCTGCGGAGTTAAAGAATCTGGAGTTTCGAGCAAAAGGTATATCCATTCACTTCGCAATTGAATCAAATATGAGTTTCTAACATAATCTAACATTGTTCAGTAATGTAGTAAGGCAATTTCTTATCCAAATTAATGAAGCTTGATATACATGAATCTTTTCGGACGAATGAAAATAGTGTACGTGCAAATAAACTTCCACTCTAAGTTTGCTTTAATTCCGAAAAAAGTTGGAGCGAATTTTATGAAACTTTGTACAAATGTTTCTCTTTCCGGAAATAAAAATAGGGTACGTGTAAATGTAAGCCAACTATACCGGGCAACGCCGGGACATCCGCTAGTAAGGCATATAATACATAAAATTACTGTCGTTACACAGAACTCAGCCTTCTAATTAATAAAAAAAAAATCATAATATGTGTCTGTTTATTAAAAGTGTGAACAATACACCACAATTTATAATATCTTTTAATAAAATAATCTTAGAGATCTGCCCTTGTTTTTATATATACGATATTGTACACTTCACATAAGACGGGCGCAAACGAATCACTGTTTCAAAAAATAGGTTACGAGCCATAAAAGTTAGAGCACTATTAGTTAGATTATTTATTATATAGGAAGGGAGTTGATGTGTTTTATTCTGAAAAAGGAAGCGCTGAGTAATTTTTTGTACGAAAATGGGGACGGAGGGTCAAAAAAATGGACTTTATAGTGTAAATCATAATATTCCAACTTATTTCCGCCTAACGGCTCATTAAAAAAAATACTCACCGCCCCTTTTACAGAAAATAAACCACACTACATCTAATCCTCTTCTTGTAATCGATAATGTAACCCATAGTGAACCAACGTTTTTGTCTCGTAACTTGCTGGCTACACTAAATTCTATTTCGGCAAATATGATGTGTAAATTCAATGAAAAACTTCTTTGAAACATGCCATTAAGCCTGGAAAGAAGAGGGCGACGACTGGTCCCTAAAATTGCCTTGAACCAGAAGCGCCTCCTACGATCTCTTCAACGCCTACCCGTGGGAACCACTAAAGTAAATGCTAGCCAGGGGCACTGATATCTTGTGCAGGTTGTGAGGAGAGATGGGTTGCTGGCGCCGCTGTCTGGGACGCCACGGCAAACAGAGGCCCCGTGGGAGTTTTTGGTCGGCGCAGGTGTGCCTTGCCGTGTCTGCAGCTAATTTGTCGTCAAACACTGCCTCTGATGTCACCTGCTGGGCCCCGGCGCAGGTATAACCCTGAGACAGATGGAACAGAGCATCGAAAATGGAAAAAACAAACCGGTATTGTGTACAAGACCAACGTCACGTTTTATGAGGTCGTAAAACTGATGAACTAAGAAAGAGAAGAGTCCTTGAATCCAAGTATAACGTCGGTACCTGCAAATGGTGAGGATCTCGATTCCATTTATGGGATGTTTTCCGTTTATTCTATCGTGTACCTTATTTTTATCAGACGCTATATCAGATACAAATTGTGAAAGGTGATAGATAACAAGTGTCGATGGTATGATGCACCCTTCTATGCACTCTGTATAAAATTAATAATTATAAGTTGTGGTGGATAAGACTTTCTCGCAGGACAAACGAGAATTTCATAAACTACTTTCTTTGTATATGCGATATTCGACCTATAAATTGTAATACAGAGATACGGTTAACTTGTTAGATTGCAAAATATTGTAAGTTAAGTTTGAAACTCTACAACCGACCTGTGAACTTGCAACGGAGGGCAGCTGGATTTGTTTGTTGAAATTAACATAGAACACAACCAGCAAATGATATGAAAAAGGAGCTGTGTTGGGAGTCATGGGAAGACAGATACTGGTGAAGAGAGTGCTGGTTATGTAAAACGTATATATATGGATATCGGTGGAAGAACTAACTGCAGAACGTGGAGTAATAGAGGTAACCATGGCCACAAATCAGCACTTTATTTCTGGCATAAAGGAGTGGAAACCTTTCTTTCCTAGGTACGGCAGTTAGGGACTGAATAAGTTACCGAGGGAAACGCTGAAAAATTTATTGGAAACAGTGAAAGAATTGAAAATAAAACTTTACTAAATTAACTAAGTAGAGGAATAGTCAATGGGACATTGGTTTCATACTAGTAGAACTAAAAGAAAAATTAAACTGGAAGGAGCTTACTTCCTTGCCTTTTACTGAGGATTTTTTCATCTGTCCCTTACCTGAACGTACTTTTATGGGAGTACTATTACTTATTAATTATTCTTTGATGGTATCATGTTAATTAGTTGCTATTCTAGTCACAAAAAAAATGTGGAACTGTTAGTAATAAAGTAATAACGAGGCATGTTTTTGTGTAACCATATCGCTGAGTTTAGCGAAGACAAGATATTTAATTATCAGTGAAATCAAGAAAGTTAAAGTTCAAAAGCTAGGAGCGATAAAGGAAAAATTAGATGGCCCGTTTATCTCCTCAGTCATGAAAAGTTTTCGAACATAATGTAGCCATCTTAACCGAAGAAAGGACAATTAATCTGTTCCGATTGCGCTTATTGTCTCGTATATGTTCTCGAAATCTGAAGATAAGTTTTGATATGTGAATTGCGGCGGTGTGTCATAGTTGAGAGTGAGAATTAGTGGTTGACGCAGGACAAGCGCTGGGGGGGGGGGGGGGGGGAGAGAGAGAGGTAAGCAGAGCAAATTTATGCTCGGCCGATTGAGGGAGGGGGCGATGACCGGCTGTGGGGGCCCCTTTGTCACCCCGAAAGTTGTGGAGCTAATAAAATGGTCGACCATCTAGGTCCCATGAGATGAATTCGCCACGGGCTCTAACCAGTTACTTCACTGCTGAGAACGCTTACCCCACACCTGAGAATCCTAGCGCCGGCCCAGGCTTGACGGCGAGTTTATTAAGAATGTTCTCCTATAATTCCATGTGATAAATGTGTGCCAACAAGAAGAAAAAATGGTAGGGAAAATGTTCCAAAAAATTCTTGAGTACTCCTCAGAGGAAAAATTAAAGAAAATAAGTGATTAAATGTAGCAGAAATTATAACAATACTAGTAGATTAAATATAAAAATAGGATCGGATGCAATAGGAGAAGTAAGTGAATTCTGTTACTTGGGAAGTAAAATAACAACCAATGGCCGAAGCAGAAATGATGTTAAAAGCAGAATAGCACTAGCAAAAAAGAACCTTCATGAAAAAGATAAACATTTTAGTTTCAAATATTGATCTAGGAATAAGAAAGAACTTTTTAAAACTCTTTGTGTGGAGCACAGCACTTTACGGTAGCGAAACATGGACTTTAGGAATACCGGAAATAAAGAAAATTGAAGCATTTGAAATGTGGTGCTACAGAAAATGCTGAAAATTATGTGGACTGACAAAGTAAGAATCGAACGACTTTTGGAAATGATGGGTGAGAAAAGAAGTTTGTCAAAGAAGCTTACATAAAGAAGAGACAGGCTGGTAGGTCATATTTTGAGATATGCTGGATTGGTTAATTTGCATGTGGAGGGAACGGTCGAAGGTAAAAATTGTAGAGGAAGGCAGAGATTATAATATATGAAGCAGATAATTGAGGACGTGGGTTGTAAGGGGTATGTGGAGATGAAGAGGTTGGCACGGGGTAGGAAGGGATGGAGGATTGCATCAAACCAGTCTAAAGACTGACAACAGCAAAAAAATAACAAGCAAAAAAAAAAAAACGATCGGAGGCTAATGTTTATAATACTCGTACTCTAAAGACAAATGCATTTTGTAACTCGGGGTGACTCTCACCAGAAGTCAGGTAACTAAAAAGAAGTTGAGATAAGTATTCACATACCACCTTCCTGTTTCTTCTTTTGCCCAGATTCTTGAGGAACAAAATTTTCACCAATTATATCCTTAACATGTTATTTAAAAATAATTGCAAACAACTGTTTTGCTGGTAAAAATATTTATTATATGAAAGCTAAAGAGAAACATAAGTAACGTGTGAAAATAGCACTGTAAAATGTTATAGCTTTTTTAATGTTTATAACCGATAGACAATACATATATAATATGTGCATATTGCTATGCGCTGATGCATGAAAGAGCACAATCTCCGATCTCCATGTAGCGGAAACCTGCTAAATTTCGTGGATGATTCCCTTCACCATCAGAAAGAAACGTGTGTCAATATAAATATTTTGACTAAAAAAAAAAAGTTTTCGCTTAAATCCCATTTTATTTTGTCAATTCTGTTCCTTCTTCTTCGGCGATTCGAATTTGATTTTACATTATTTCCTTAAATTACTTCAGCGAAATGCACCGGTAGTTCCTCCATAGAGGTAATGAGCATGTTTTACTTACGATCTTCCCTTGTCGTTAACAAACCTTTAAGTCTCAATGAAAATAATAAGTTTGTGTGTGTTGTTATATTACTCTCTGGTTGTGGAAAGATGTTCAAGCGACTGTGCCATTCCGATGATTTGTTTTTGGTGGTTTAATTCGTCTCGCAGTCGAATATTGTACTTGTGTCCATTCCCAGCTCCAAAAATTGCAAATTATACGAACATGATAACCCAAATGACCTATGTACTAATTTTACATGGTACACACACAGGTTGCGCACTCACTTCCTGGGATGGTATCGTCCTTAATTACTCTAAATCAAAACCCAAATTAAAAACATTTCTTTTAAGGAATTAAAAACCATTTCAATTTATAAGTTATATTTTTCCTTACAGTTTTTTATAGTTATAAATCAATTGCAAAAAAAGTGTGCTACATATAGTAAAGAAATTACTTCGATATTATTTCATACCAAAAAAAAAATTAATTCCAATAAATTTTTAAGAAAGTCAGAACACTGCTGACTCTTGATTATTCTCGAACACAAAATTCTACGTAACTATTCGAAAATTTTACACATTCTGAAATTTTGATCTTATTGGATGATGCACAAAGAGACGATTTCAAAGATATCTCATGTATTTAGACTCAACTAAACACTGAAATTTTCTTTTCACAAGTGTACAAGTGCACCCTGTTGAACGACGTCAGAGAAAGAGGGTGGGGCTGGAAGAGAATCACACTTTATTATACCGTAAAGATACATCCTTCATCTTTCTAAAAATACTGTTTGTTAATTTCCTTCTACTTCATTCAGCTAAAAAAAGAAAAAATAGTAGTATAACTTTCGTCGCTCATTAAATGACACCTGGCATTTTGATAGTGGTGACTTAAAAAAAGACGTTCCTGTTCTGATAAAATATTTTGCTGTTTTCGCATCCGTCATATTAATATAAATTGTTTACGGGATTAACGCTGCATTGAAATACGCCTCCTTCTTCGTCTTCCCGGCGTTTCGACCAAGGCCTAGGTCTTCTTCAGGGGCCGTCTACCGAATCTGCTACAGACTGGAATCTGCCGGAGACTGGCGTGGCTGGTTGTTTACGTATTTGTGCTGTTGACTAGCTGACAATATCGCTTATCCAGAGATATGCTGTTTACGACTTGATATCTGTGGGTTAATTCCTATTTTGATGTTTGTTATAATTCCTTTTGCATTTTTCTTTTCCCTTATCTGGATTTCGACCAATTATAAGCAATCTTCCATCAATTACTACTGAGAACTAACTTCAAAATCACGACATGAGTTGTCAATTATTAGCATCGTATATTCTATGTCTTACTATGAAATTCTTATGTTTGACTGCTCCCTTCACTACCACATTAACCATTCCCATATCCCTTAAAATGTACCCACAATCCTGTCCCTTCTCCCACAAACTTCTTTTCACACCCGGCATTTTCAAAATATGTTCCTTTTCTCCACTAAGACTTCAACCCCCTTTTATAAGATCTCGTTTTAGTGATACTGCATTTTTTTCCAGCGTTTTCTGAAATCAAAGCTACACTTCTATAGGATACTGCGCTTCATATATACTGTTTAAGAAAGTACCGTCTGTAACCTAGGTCAATGTTTGAAACTAAAAGATTTCAAGAAGGCTCTTTTCGCTATTGTTACTCTGTTTTTGAGATCCTTCTTAATTGACCATCAGTTTTAATTTTAGTTTCTGAATAACAGAATGCATTTATTTCTTCTACTACTTGTGCTCTTTGTTTTATATTTAGTTTGCTTTTTTGTTATCATTCCTACTACATTTTTTGCTTATTTTTCAGTCAACATGGTTTCCCTAGTATTTTGTTCGTTTCATTAAATAATTTCTCGATCTCATCGCTCTTGTCTCCTAATAGAACAATGCTGTAATTTTTCCTTTAACTTCCTTGATTGTTTCCTCCGCATACAAACCGAATATTAGTGGGGATAAACTGCAATTGCAATTTAGCTGATAGTTACCTCTCGTGATTATCTACTTTAATTACAGCCCCCTTATCATTATATAGAATAAAAATTTGTCTCGTATCTGGATACCTTAAACCTGAGTTCGGTTGTTGCGCAATCAATGGGACTCATAAAGAAATTGTTGTTTTGGTCTGAAAACTGTTTCACACGTTCGTTGGGTGATACTATTTGGTATATGTTGCTCTTAGAGCTGTAAAATATTTACATACGTCACAAACTTCACTCAAAAAGTGCCGTAACGTTAAGCGGCAAGCCATTGGGATAAGACATATAGCGATGTATAACGATAATCCACACGTTTTTCAATTATATTATTTAAGAATAATGTTTCTATTACACCCATAATGTACTACCTTCACGGATAAAAAACTGCCGTAACGTTATACACTAAGCGGCGAGAGTACGTCATTTGTTATCATATGCGACCTCCTGCGACACTAATATAATGTGCAGCATAATGCATCAATGACCAACAACGATGAAAATCAAACCGACTTTTAATAAAAAAATATTCAAGTCCATTAAACTACAACAGGAAGCGTCTTTAGTCATTCTGGTCCAGACTACATTTTAACCCATCCTAGGCGCCGCTAATGATTCTGCTCGAAAAACATGGTAAATGTTTAATAAATCCAAATTTATAGAGAATTATGTTTTAACAACAAGAACCAAATGTCATTTTGGTACAGGCTGAATTTCAACTAGTAAAAATACTAAATTCCTCCGGCCTAATGCTGAAACAAGGATATTGCCGCTCTTTCTACCTAAACACAACCTACTTTAATTTTGGCGCAACCTACTTTGATAAATGCCGTAAGGTAGGCCTATTAACATCGTGGACATAACATGCGGATATGTTTCTTTACAATGTTATACGTATTATCGTTGGACGGTTCAAAGTTGTAGCAATTTTGTGTGTGTGTGTGTGCACAAGTTTGTTATTTGTTTCATATTTATATTTTTGATGCCTGTGATAGCAACATCTTCTCAATGAATATCATTCAAAGAATGTATGCATGATCATTTTACTTCTCCCAGTCACTCGCGGTATAACGTTTCGGTACTTTTTGTGTGAAGTTTGTGAGTTATGTATATATTTTAGAGCTCTAAGAACAACATAAATTAAACAATATAATCTATCGAACGTGTGTAACTATTTTCAGACCAAAACGACAATTCCTTTATGAATCTCAGTGGTTACGCTTGAACCCTGATTTCATTTAAATTCATGAATTTTCTCCGAACTAACATTATCAAAAACTTTGTATATACCTAGTCCTACTTACGACTTGTTTACATATGTACTTGAATCAAGTAAGCCGTGATCTGTATTGAGGATATTGCAGTTTTGAGGCAGTGCCATTCTGCATAGTCGATAAACTATACAGTCTTCCAGGTGATATCGGTCGGCACCGGGCCGGGTGGTAGTATAATCTGGCTGGTATACTATTCCCTCCTTGAGGCTGTAGAGGAGAGCTCTCTAGCTAATCCTACGAGCCGTGCCAGCGACCTGGATAAGGCAAGAGTCGGTGTGCATCCAGGTCCGCAGCGCCACCCCAATCCTTTGAGACCGCCCGTGGTTGAGGACGACCCGCATATAGCAAGAGTCTGTGTGAGTCTATCAGTCGGGCTGGTGGACCGTGGTGGGGGGACCTGGCCCGCGGCTCTTCTCGAGTCTACCAGCCCGCCAGTCGGCTTCGAGCCGTGCCGGTGGCGTATGTTGTGCTGTTTGTTTATTCTCTCGTGTTGTGACTACTGTGCCTCGTGCAACATGCTGGTTCAGTCCGCAAGGTGGATCGACGGTAGCAGAGTCGGACATCCCGGCGTCCACGGACTAGGTAGGTCCACCGACTCTGTCCTACTAATAATCTGTCTTCCACACACACCTGGCAAAGGGTGCGTAGACCCTTGGCGAGTCTCACCCATGCATCCCTTTCTAAAGTGGTGCAAGACAGAATTTTTTTTGATTCTGTGCCAATCCTTATTACACTGACTTTGTTATTGGGTACCAGTAAAGTTCGTTTTTTTTAATGGCTTTACGCCTCGTCGACGTCGAGATCATTAGAGGCGGGAAAGGACAGGGATCAAGGAACAGGAAGGTATTCGGCCATGGCCTTTTGAAGGAAGCATCCAGAGGTTCGTCTGGAATGATTTGGGGAAACCATGGAAAGCCCAACTTTGGATGCCCAGATGGGGATTCGAACCCGCATCCTCCCGGATACGATGTCAGAACGTTAACCGTTCACCCACCACGCTTAGTTTAAAGTTCTTGAACTTATAAATTTTATATCAAGCAACAGCCGATTACAATTTACCCTTCCCTCTATCGATAAGTCTCTTTTATTACCTGCAAGAACCGTTTGTTTTCTACCTGTTTTCATCCACGTATATTTGTTGTT
Source organism: Vandiemenella viatica (assembly GCA_031002005.1). NCBI lineage: Eukaryota > Metazoa > Arthropoda > Insecta > Orthoptera > Morabidae > Vandiemenella > Vandiemenella viatica. The sequence continues at coordinate 57,311,980 of JARYHS010013631.1, read as the reverse complement.
TATAGTAGTACTTAAACGTTACTACCTAGTACTTGGGTGCTTCATCCCTAAACTCTGTATTTAACGGGCTTTGATCTAGTAGACGACTTTTATTTCAGAATTTAAAACTCCCTCCAATCTTTGTAGTGTTGAATATATATATATTTAAAAAAAAAAAATCAGATAAGAGTGGTGTAGTGGTTCAGTGGTTAAAGGGTCCGACGGGAGATCGAAAGGTCCCCACTTCGAATCCCCGTATGCCATATACAAAGGTCTCTAACCCGACCTTCATCTCTATCACAGGTTACTGTGTAAATGTGAAGTTCGCCAGAACGCTTCCGTGGTTCGGATTCCACATTAATCTGTAGTTGCCCTGTATCCGGTAGGATTACCTGGTTTGTTTGGTTCGCCACGAGAAGGGACACACTGCGCTGCGAATCGACAGCTCTGTAATTCGGCGGCTGAACAATACTTTGGGATCTTCCGGCCAGCAATGCCGTATGCTAATTTTCCTCAGGTAAGATGCGCAGCGACGAAGGAAAAGCGTTCTAGGAAAGTTTACACCTTAGATACGTTCCTGTTGATTCTTCTACGGAGGCAGAACTTAGAAGCCGCAAAGAAAATATTGAAATTTGAACCTTCTGGAGTCATATAACATGGAGATAAAGGCAGAATTTTGGTATGTTCAACCATAATATGGTTGGCAGCGTATTTTGCAACAAATAAGCTTGATCTCTTAGTTTGTCCCTCCCAATTCCACTAAAGAAAAACCTAACACCACCTTGGCAGATCCAGAAATAAAAGCTTACAAATCGCACTTTCATTATTATAAGTCCCAAACCTCCATATGTTTGCTTATGTTATATGTTTGTTTCTCTCCACGCACTTTTTCCACCAGATATGAACACACACCCGTCGGGTGTTTTTCTAACGACACATTTGTGTTTTTTTTTTTTTGCTCAGAGTTCCCTCATAATTATCTCTTGACCCAAAGAAAGTGTAGATTTATTAACTCCTTTCTCATCAGATGTTTCGTTCTGAATTCCGATTTCTGGTCATCATTTCCTAAAAATGTTCACACCGGCAGGCGATTTCTGTGGCATCAGTCACCCTGTGTTCGAATTCTCTCCCTCGCTTCCTCATTAACTGTGTCGTCCACTGTGGTTGGTCCCAATTCCCGCATCTGGTATTACTCTTTAATATTTTAGGATAATAAAAAGCGATGGAGGTGGAATACATTAATTTCAGATTGATTCAGGTTATTAAAACCGATAGCAAGAAGATTCATTATGGTTTCATGATTAACGTTGGAATGGTGGATCAGGATGAACATTAATGCATTTATAACGTTTGTAACATTTGAGAAAGATACTGATAATGTTAGCAGGACAAGATGTTTAAAATTTAAATAATTCTGGTAAAAAATAAGGATACTGAAGAGAAATACATTACTTCCATAAGAATCAAGTTAATTAAATTAAATTAAATCAGCAAGAGAAGTAACGGAGTGACATAAAGAAAACAGAGAACAATTTGAGTGGACGTATGGATCCAAGAACAATCAGTCTGTTACCATTTAATGATGGTTCCGTCTTTTTCTCAGATAATAGGAACAATTGAGACGAATTACTAAATATCTCGAACAAACTGTTGTCAATTTTTTTTGAATTAAATATAAATAAAAGCAGAACCTAGGTAGCAATGCAACCGACCAGATATCAGAAAACCCTCAGTAAAAGAAGTAAGAGATACGTTTCATTCGGGAAATAAATTCATTAATAAGTCGATTAACGGACTAAGAATGGTATCAAAAATTCTCCTGCAGGAATTTTAAGAAGAGGGAGAAAGAATTTGAGCTCAAAAGCAGGAACATCGTCAGCAATGTACAATTACTAAGAAATCAGTAAGAGGGGTACGTAAACCACCACTTCTGTTATTACTTTGCAGACAGCGTTCGATATTGTACGACATAAGAGGACTTCTTAATGTTGAAGCAAACATTGAGAGGAGCGCAAGAGTTTCTTGAAATGACACGTAATTCCGAAGCTAAGATTGGAATAGGAATTTGTAGAAAGCGTAGTACAAACACATATTTTCTTCATTTAGTTAAAATTTCTTGAAGACAACATTAATACTGTGAGGCGTAATCGAAAAGTAAGGGTCGCTTGTTTAGGTATATTTAAATATTGCCGTGCCTCAACAAAGTTGTACGAAGCCAATAAAGTTATTGTTTTGCTTCAGTAGTTATCTGCCTGTCAATGAATACAGACAACAATTTCCGTGAAAATCGTTGCTCCCACCTGTTGCGATATGCGTGCAATGTCCAGATGTGCTCAGATTTATCAGGAATTTTCCCTAGTTTATGTACCTAGTGTAATAATTAAAAGAAAGGTTAGGCAATAGTGTCGAGATTTAAAAATTAGCAGCACAGATTGGTATGATAAAGAGCAGAGTGGCAGGTCCAGTATCCATACCATTGAATTTGTTCAACAAGTGGACCAAAAGCTGTAATATGATCAGCAATTGATGATTGGTGCTCTGCCTGATTTACTGATTTCATTACCGCCGCTGTCAACTGATTTCATTGCCTGGTGGAGAACTACGCAGAGGGATTAAAGAAGCTGATAATACATAAAGTACTTAAAAGTGAACGGCGATAATGTGGAGAAGTGAAGTAGATATATAAGAAAATAAAACCGCCAGTAAAAACTATAATATCTTTTTGTGATCGAATGGCCCTCATTTTTCGATTATGCCTCGTTGTTTCAGATTATTTGGTGATGATGCCGTTATTTAAAGAACAGCAAAACGCTACGGTTATAGATATATGACGGAACTCTGATGTTAATGCCCAACAATGAATGACGAATGGAAAATTAAAATGTAAGGTCTAAACTAAATTGCATGAAAAACAAATATAAGCTTATCATACCTGGTAGTAAACACGGTTTTAAGAGCTATAAGAGATTTGATTCCATAAAATCTCTTAATAGCGCAATGAAATGGATCTGATCATCAAATAACCACACTTTTATGAGGTAGATTATGAATATTTGACTGAATTTTGAAGGCCTGCAACAAATATACAAATGAGGGAGGATAAAAAATTCTTTCACACCCTGATCTTAATCACTGAAATCGAATGTTTTCCAAGATTTACAGAAATGGTGAGTGGGGATAGTTCATTCCTGTAGGGCACAGTCGGTTTCTAACCCAAAATTCTCTGCCTGCTCTACGCTTTAATGGCTACGCCGTAAAGCCATATTTATCATAGGCGGGTTGCAGTCCGAATGTTACGAAAGACTTATCGAATTTCGCAGTAGTCAGGTTGTCACTAAATTCCCCGTGAGATATACACTGCGCCAGTTATTCTCCTCCCCCACTTTCTTCAAACGTTTCGATCACGATATCAGATCTTTTTCAGGGATCTAATTTCTTGGTGAGTCTAATGGAAACTCATATGAAGAATAAAGAAGAGCTTGGATCCCCGAAGAAGACCCCGAGATCGTCGCCGAAATGATGGAAGAGACAGGGAGAACGTTGGCCACAGCGTATCTCGTGGGAAACATTAGGTAACCCGTAGGTTGGTTGGATTCACGGCCTGGTTATAAGGTAGAATTACACTATACAACCTTCTTCTCCAAAGGTGGGTGTTGTTCCTCCTGAGTTCGAAAATGATACTCAAAACATCGTATCACTCACTATTTCGGCACAAATCGTATACTTTGCCATTATCACATATTGAAGTAGTAAATATGTATGGCACACAAATCATGCTGAAGTGGAATACAAGAGCTCATTCATTCCGTGTTTTCTTAGTTGTTAAGGTGTGGCTCCTGCTTTTCTTCTTATGAGGCATTTCCGTGTGCTCACGGTGGAGCATCCATCAGTAGTCGCCCATCATCCGAACATCCGAAGTTCTCTGGTATCGTCGATCCATGTCCTTGATATCCTTTTGGAATCTTTTACCCTGTTCCTCTTACAGCAATCAGGTTTGAAGGAAAAAAATCAAGGGGTGAATGTAAAAAATGTAACTTCATTTTCAATGTCGTCAGCATGTTCTCAAATGTGTCCATATACTCTGGGATACGATTGTTTGCCAGGAAGTTTTGAACCATACACTTAAAGGCAGTCCACTCATCTCGTTCCATGGCATTCACTGAATGAAGGAAATCTTCATCTAGCATTAGTTTCCAAATACAAGAGTGAACACCCTATCTCTCAACGTAGCATCTGACAGGTTGGGGAACTTGTTACATAGATATTTGAAACAGTTGTCACACATATCTAACGTCTAGAAAAACTGCTTTATTATGCCAACTTTGAGGTGCAGAGATATTCTGTCTCTTTCCACTTGATATTTTTGTCCCCTGGAACCAATTCCAATCTTCGGGGCCACTATTTTTGCTCCCAATGTTTGTCACGAGCCCGACTGTCCCATTCACAGATGAAACAGCGGAACTTCTTATATCCTTATTGTTGTCCTAAAAGCATACCCAACACTTTCAAATCACCCCACACCATCCAGTTGTGATCCTCATAATGAATGGTAATAAGATGATCCTTCACGTTGTCATGTGTTTCCTTCAGTTGCACAGAATCGCCGACTGGTATTGAGGCACACGTTTCCATTGTGGAGCAGAACTGTCTTCAGGCATCTTTTAGATGAATCAATGAGCACCTCCTCCGAGCGTTGTCCGTATATAGAGTGATAAATGTTACTTAGTGTAGTGTGTGTTCATATCCAAATATGAATGAAAGAAGAGGGCGAAACCAGGTTCCTGTCCATCGATGCCTACGCTTTTGAAAGACACATAAACTTGACTTCTATGTTTACGTTCCCATCGGACGGAAGAATCATTCATTATCAACAATATCTTGTGCTCTACCCTCATTCGCACTACGATGAAGTTTGGGATTTAGACCACGACTATTCTACACAATTTCATTAGGCGTATGTACCACCAACCATCCTAACTTGTCAGCTATTTGCCGATGGTGAAAATTTCTCCAGCACTAACCACCTAACGTCCTGTGAGGCGCCGGACACCTTCACAGTGCAGTCGATAATATTGAAATCGCAGGTCCCAGATGGATAAAATGGCTTACTTCTTCCGCTGTGGCGTTATCCGAAAAAATGGTTACGATGAATGTAGCTTTCGTGCGAAACAATCTCTTCCAAAAGAAGTGTTCTCAATGTTCTAAAACATGTAGTTAATAGTCTACGTCTCATACCCACGTGTCTAGCAGCTGGGTACACTTATCTATAGTGACGTTGTGGCACTATTCCGTTTAAGAATTTGCCGGTTTTGTCTTCCGGATGAATTCCGATTGTGTTTTGTGTCAGTGGTTAATTACATCTACGCTCATCGTTACCTTCAGCAATTAGTATTCTCCGAAACTGAAGGCCGTTGTCTGATAAATTTGTCTATTTCATGGTTCAACAACTTGACCTTATTGTACGTCAACAAATTTTTTCTAGACAAGATATGTATTTGTATAATCCTATATCCGACGCTAACTCATGTGCCAATTTATTAGATCGATGGAAACGCCTTTATCTTGTTCCAATTAGACGAAGTAGTCTGACAGCTTAGTGGTTAATGGTTCTGAATTGGTAGCGGAATATCCTCGATTGCAGCCTTACTCTCGGCTGGAATTTTAGTAGACCTCTAACATTTCCTTGACCTCTGGCAAAGCTTGCATTGTCCAGATGAAGTTTCTTAAAACGCTTCTGTGGTTCAAATTCTACCTAAGAACTGTAGTTCTCCTTTACGAGGTTGAATTACTAGGGTGGGTTGGATGGTTGCAGTCGGTAAAACTTTGTTACTTTTTTACTAGCTCAAAAGGACCACGTGCAATTATTATTTATGGCTAATAAGGGAATTTCTGGGGAAGATAGAACAGAACTAGCTACCTATTACTCTAAATTGTTTGTGACTCAAAGAAAAGATTATGTTTTTGTAGTCTTTTGATCTGGGATCGCAGTTTTAATTTGCCGCGTATTCAGCCTCTGTCGTATTTATATGTTAACGGTAATGAGAAATCCGAACCTCATAACGTCCTGGCGTAGCTCATATTCAGGCATAACTCTTAAAACATTTCTTACCTCACCGGGATTTAAATACGGGATAAAAAAATTTGTATGTAAGGGTCTTAAAGTCGGAGCAACCAAACGACTCTTTCTGCTCAGCGATTCGACCAACGAAAGTTCGCCAAAGGAATTGCTTGACGGGTCGTAAAGGCGCGCTAACTAACTATTCGCCGGTCGAATGGGGACGTTAAAATTTGCTGTTCTCTTGGGATGTTTGGGAAGAGCAGGTTTGAATAGGATAGCGCACAGTTTCACCTACTCCACCGATCTGTCCTTATGTACGTCCAGAAAAACACGCTATACTTAACACGCATATCCACCACACTAGTTACACCTACAGTAGCCATACGGTATAAACAACGCGAAATCAACCTGATATATGGTTACAGCGAGATTATAGCCTTCATGGTAACCTGGAACGCATAAAAGATCACTTTTTTTATTTTGAACGAGCGACATCCCAAACAAATGTTTCGGTCATGTTTACTTTCACGGCAAAACGCTTAATTTAACGAGACTAGGTGGACCGTTCGAAAATGTCGTTTGTGCTATAAGATGAACAGCGAAGTTTGTACTAGGGTGAAAAAAGAATCGACTTATTTGTAGCAATTATTTATTTTTCAACAGAAACAGGTGCATAGCAAAACGCTTACAATGTCATAAGAAACAATCAGAAGTAATGAAATGTTTCTCTAATAGTAACAAAAATATTCGAATAGCTCCTTACACTAGAATACACACACAGTTTATCAATATCTCTGTGGCATGTGGTGCTGCTATCTAGCGGTAATGCGATCACTCCTTATCGACGCCAGTGAAGCCTAGCTGCTAGACTCTGAACTATCGCATGCCCGTGACCTTGATTTTTCACAATTTTTCCATTTACGGCTTGAATTTCGAAAAATTCGTTTCTTAATTAATGATGGTACCAAAGTGGAGAACTTAATCTTTAAAAAGATACCTCATTTTTAAATTTTGTTTACGTATGGAGGGAGAAAGATGATTCGTCGGAAAAAACCCTTTAAGAAACAATATATATGATGATGTTTGGGGGGAATCAGTTTCCAGATGAGAGGATGCTGTGGCTTGTAAGCAGTGCATTTCCTTTGTGTTGGCTGAGATTCTACTTGCAAAGTCGTTTCAATTAACACAGTGAGTCAAGGTAGGTATCAGCGTGTGGCCATGAAGAAAGTGATAAGTGAGGTAGAAGAAGCCAACACCGACCTGGTATCCTTGCCCCTCCCCCTCCCCCCCCCTCTGCACGTATCTCCTGGAACTGTTGGATCACATGGCCTGCCGTTGAGCGATAATGTGCGAGTACATCGATTCTATTCATGGTCGTGTTACGCAGATTTCGGTTGCCATTCCAGGATACGTCTGGATGGGTCATTGACGCAAGTCACCGTAGATTTTCGACCAGTTCCTTGATCCGTCTTTAACGACCCAATAATTGATGAGCCGTAAACCGCAGAACTCATCCCACCTAAAAATAAATGAAGCAAGAGCTAAACCCACAGCAGCAATTTGAGACTCACTGGAGCAGGTTACTCGGTGCCTAACCCACAGTAGGGAGGACAGACTTCACATCCTGGTAAGGACTTCGGTTTCCCTAAACTCAGGTATATTTTATTTGGATTAAACCTTATATAAAGTTGCAGAGTTCGTTTGAAATTTTTGAAAGTTGTAAAGCAGATATTTAACTCTAAAGTTGTCTGTAATCGCTGCGTTGTTCAGATTTGACTTTAAACTGTACATACCGAAACGAAGGAACTGACCGTCCTACCCACGACACACTGGACTGTGTTTGGCGTTTTGTCAGTCCGTGAGAAAGACATCCACACAGGTCAATATCGAAACCCGTTCCTTACGATGTTCAATTACTGACTTATTTTTTATTATTATTATTATTATTATTATTATTATTATTATTATTTTACTTTCAAACTATTTTTGAGGGGATTTTCATTTCTGCTATGAAGGATAACCTGCCGAAGTGTTGTGAGTGTTCCCAAATATCAACTGATTTAACTTTTTTAGTGCGGGTAAGTGTGTTTTGTGTTACTCTGTAGCTGTTGAAGTGTAGATTAGGATCCATTAGAACTGTGATTCTTCCGCGATGATGGTACAGGTGTTCCACGTGAAAAATATAAAAAAATTTAATACCATAATGTAACGATATGAAGCTATAAACAATAAGCACAACTTTTAAAAAAACCATGAATATTTCAATGACCAGGTAAAAATAGGGAATTTCTACGATATGAGGATAGGAAAGCATTGTTCCTACCATTACCTATTCACTAAATATTTTTCCAGCTGGCACCAAAGAAAGCGCCATTCGTTTAAGAATCAAGCTAACAACCGTTTTCTGATGGTCTTGTAGTAGGTGTTAAGAATCGTGGAATGTTGTAGTGTTGGTAACTTGGTATAATATAAGAGCGAACAACAACAAAAGTTATCAGGTCTCGTTTCTTTTATTTTGTGTATGTAGGTCGGTGGCGTAGTGTAGCACCCAGCCTACAGTAACATTATTATTAAGAGTCTGGTCAGTATGTAATTAATTTCAAATATTTCACTTTGACTCCCATAACTGTTTTTCCGTAGGTATTCAAAACATGATTTTAGATTTATTGAGTTATATTGGTACAATACAGTATGTCCTAGGTGTTAATAAAGCACTCATGGGTAAAAAAATTAGACCCACATAAGTTAGTGGCTCACAGCATTATTTTTGTAGGCTTACTGGTCCTTGGGTTGAAGAAGGTTGAGAACCACTGCATTAGAGCAGTCATCAAGGTAACTAAGAAAAATTAAACAAAAATAGTATATTTCGGCCTGAGTCCACTGTACTTCCCACTGTAATAATTAAAGCACTTAAGCACTATCATTCAAAGCGGAGGGTGGATCTGAAGTACAGTACATCACTACCCAGAACGGCGGAGAGCTAGCAGAAAGTTTGCTTCCTAGATAACACCAGTGTTCATAGATTTGTGTGGGAAATCACTGTAAGGCCCATTGCTGCCACACAGATGTTCCAAGGTAAAGACTACTGACGTTACATCACGAAGGCCACAAAAAAGTCATAGCTTTTAGCACTGGAAGAACCGCAACTACAGGTAGATTATATAACTGATGCACATGTACGCAAATGTTAGTATCTTTGTCTTGGTCACATATAACGACAGAGTTACTAGTTGCAAAGCACAAACTGTATAATTTCCTTGTTCTGCATACAAGAATAAGATTCCGGAAACATTTTGTAAATTTATTTGCCATTACCGTTATAAAGCAATCACCAATCCCTTCTATGTTCGAGGTCGAAACGTTTTCGGACAGGATAATACTGCAGTTAAATAACAACATCGTAGTAACAAGCAAATTTTCACTCAGCAACAGGCAATCAGTAGTAATGAAACTAAACCGCAATGCCTTTTATTTAATGAATCAGTAAACAAATATAACATGACGACAGCTACAGAAAAACAAAAGTATTCTCTCGGTTAATGAAAAGTATTATGTGCAAACGATTGTACGAAAATAAAATTACTGAGCACATTTTGGTTAGCTACCATAAGGCCGGTCGTCCATGTCTCGCGTAGTCGCGCGACTGATCCCAACACACGGATCGTTACTGACGGCATCCACTGCAAGCGTTCTTGAGAGACTGATTGTAGCCGACTACCGGCGACGAGCTACTGACTGATCCTACCAGAGTTGGATAAATCACTTGTAGTAGCCGTTATTTATTCTAAGCCCCACGTCCTTTTTCGTATATACTACCGTCTTTGTTCGTTTTCCCCATCTATATCAGTAATGAGAAATTAATCAGTGTCGTAAATGAGAAAACACCGTTGTGGGATATGAGAGGCAAGTGGTACTAGTCACGTGATATTCAGCAGAAACTGAGCAAAAGTTGCAGAAGAAATTGGTAGTGAAGATAGTAGGTAATCTTGACAAATATATTATCTTACCTTCTTTAAAATTTATACCTTGTATACATACACTTTAATGGTACTTTTTGAAATTAAAATATTTACGATTAACCTACATTTAAATTACATAAATAAAATATACCTAATACCTACATTATTACATAAAGTACACCTGTTAATAAAAGATCTACAGAATTTGTATTTCTTGAAGGAATTTTGTATTCTTTAGAAAATATATTAATCATTCAAATACTGAGGTACTGAGTACTAAGGTTCCGAATTGAGGGAATTGAAAGGAAACGTGAAATCTCCACAAAGGGACTTCTGTACAACATAACTGGCAAGATACCGAAGGTAATTTGGGATATGGCACCAATTCACCTTCTTTGAAACTCTAAGCGTTAGTGCAATAAATACGCAACGTTCTAACACATTCCTTCAACCACCAACAACTGGATCCCCCACTACTATCACTACCCTCTTGAAGCGCAGACCGAGCGTGTGGGTGAACTGCTAATGTTCTGGCCTCGCATTAGGGAGGACGCGGGTTCGAATCCACGTCCGGGTATCCAGATTTGGGTTTCCATGGTTTCCCCAAAATCACTCCAGGCGAATGGCGGGATTCTTCCTTCAAGAAGGCCATGGCCGAATTCCTTCCCGTTCATTGTCCCCAGTCCTGTCCCGCCTCTAGTGACCTTAGACGTCGACGAAGCGTAAAGCAGTAAAAAAAAAAAATAATAGAAGTGCAGAAAAATTGATAATAGCAATCCTGACAAGCATTTTCTTGAAATCGAGAGAGCAAAATTAACATTATCAGCAGTGCTGTTTGGGGAGAAAGTAATATTCAGTTTTTGCAGCATACTCCAGTTTCTGAAGAATGTTCCTCTTCAGGAATAAACTGCACCAAGTTTTCACTGATGAGGACGCACCTCCAACATCTCCGCACGCACCTTCTCCATATTCATAGCCCTGGTCCACTCAACGTCACCCTCAACAATTACTAACTTACCTGCACTCGACGACCCTGTTCACCCTGACCTTAATGAAATTTCTTTGTTAACTTAGAAAATGCACCATAAAAAAAGGAATACCGAGCGTTATGGTTGAGGGGTTAACACTCTGACCTCGAATTCGAGAGGACGGCTGTTCGAATCCCCATCCGGGCATCCAGAGTTGGGGGTTTTCCATGGTTTCCCTAAACAACTCCAGGCGAATGCTGGGATGCTTCCTTCAAAAGAACATAACGGAAATCCTCCCCGTTCCTTGTCCCCTGTCCCATCCCGCCTCTAATGACGTCGACTTCGACGAAGCGTAAAGCCATAAGTAAAAAAAAAAAAGTATTGGATATAATGTGAAGAGTATTGTTTCTATTTTAGTTTAGTTAGTAAAAAGATCAAGAAATTATTATTTTTTGGCTTTTCGCTTCATCGGCATTGAAGTCATTAGAGGCGGGAAGGGACTGGAGGCAAGGAACAGGAACGAATTCGGCCATGACCTTTTGATGGTACCATCCCGGAATTCGCCTGAAGTGATTTGGGAAAACCATGGAAAACCCAAATCTGGATGGCCAGACGCTATTTCGAACCAGCGAATATGCGAGACCTTAGCGTTACCGCTCACCCACCACGCTCGGTGATTAATTTGTGGAAAGCTCACAAATAGTTTACATTGATTTTTTTTTTTTTTTTTTTTTTTTTTTTACTTTTATGCGTTTTTTAACTTTATTTGTATTTTATAATTTCACCTTGTCTTGCATTTCGTAAATGTACTGAAATATTTCGGTTTGTCAAATCATATACCTGTCTTGCTTTTGGTCCAGTAGAAAACAGATTATTACGAAATTAGTATTTACTATCACTCATCTTAGAGTCACAGAAGTTCTGCTGGAGTTTTTGTCTCTTTGAAATTGAACTCTTTGGTAACCGAAGGCTTTATAGCACTTAAAATATACTGAAATGTCTACGGGCTCAGTCTGTAACAATCATGAATCGTCTGTGGATCCTACTCCAAATCAACATGTAGGTGGTGGAATTTTCCTAATGAATTCCGTTTTGCTAATATTGAATCAAACCAACAAGCGGTTTCTACGATACGCCTTCAGGCGGGGATTTTCCAAAAAGTATGTGGTCCCTGCATTCATCACACAAAATTTTGAAACTCTTACAATATTCGCACCAAATTACTGGCGCACCTGTTTGAGACGAAAAATGTGGTCGTGAACGGCTGCAACAATCATAGTCGCTTCTTCAAAGTCGGCTATAGTGGACGACCTCAGTAGCTCCCTCCTGTCGCTCTACTCACTGTCGGCTATAGTCACCCAAGTTGTTAGTCACTCAAATACGCTTGCTGTGGACGACCAGCTTAATATCATTCAGTTAATCCTGAACAAGGGAGTATATCGGACCTGCACCAGAGATATTAAAAGCTCCATACTGCCTTGAACACAAGAGAATAATTGACGCTATTAACTTCCTGGTGCAAGCAGGTTGGCGGATTCAACGAATGGGAGAAGGAGGCTGTGAATAGGGAGAAGTGACGGCTGCAGCGGATCCTTTGCTCTCAGAGAGACTTGTTAACTAACACCGAGCCTGGGGGATGAGCGGGTAACCTTAGGGCCTGCTATTTGGGAGGATATTGATTCAATCACTGGTTGGCCATCTTGTTTTCGGGTTTCCGAAACAGTTTATTCATAAAGGTCGCTACTTCTCGTGCCTTTTCCAGTCTCACCTTTCGGCTCTGATAATCTCAACATCCACGTCCAGTAGAGCCGTTAAGGAAATTAAAGAAAATTGTTACTTAAGAACCTGTAGTCCAATAATATACATCTTAAACTTGACAATGAATGATTCTGAAATATCGACATATTACACTTTAAAATATCAAAAAACCGCTCCTTATTTCTTTTTTGCGTGTCGTTAGAGCTCTGAGGTGTTAAAAGTTACTGAATTTCTATACTATGAAAAGATAAAAAAAATTCTGCACATACTACAGATTAAAGAAAATTTTTTGAGGTAAACATTATCATGTCACCTTGCTCAAGTTACTTTCTGGGTACATTGCTGTCTCCTTCGCAAACATTAGAAACAGATTTTCTCGTTCCAGACTTGCGGAGGGATTTTAAGAAAATAACGCGCATTACACTCGATTTATGACCAAATCGTAGATCCGTATTATTTTTGTTGAAATAATTTCTTTGCAATACCTTCAAATCATATTGCAATTTCATGAACGACATCGTTAATTTAAAAATAAAGTAATGGTCTCTAATTTGGCCTTATGATCACAACAATAAGAAGATTTTCGATGTTTTGGAGTCGAGCTTTTTGTAGACCGGTTAAGAGAACTGATTTGATTGAGATGTGTCCTAACTTAAGTGTTGCCTTTATTATTTTTGAGCAGATTTATTGCTAACTACTAAATAACTGCTTCAGAAAACGTGTAGTTCAATTGAGTTTATAGGAAGGAATTTTGTTTGTTTGTTTGTTCTCTCTACCAACTGCGTTAAATTTTGGAAGAGATTGACCTCAGGATTAATTTCGAAAATTTAACATATTGATAAAAATCAATTACCTCATGATCCAGACGTTCTGGCTAACCTGGAAGGAGTAAGTCCTCTTGAAAAATTTTAGTATTACCGTTGTTTTCCCCAGTTATGAAAATGTATTTACCTTTCTTGTAAGCATGGTTGTGAAGTGTGTATGTGCGATGTTTGCTCTGTGAATGAATGAAAGATGATGGAACCTATTCAGGCCTACTCTTCCGTTAGACACCAAGGGGACCGCCAACCTTAACATCAGCATCAGTGTCGTATTATGTCTCCATTCCAAACGCACTGAGGAGTGGTTTGGGATTTAACTCAGGACTTTGGTGCACATTCTGGTGATTAGGTATTACGCACCACTACCTCTGCAACCTAGCTGGTCAAGTTCTAATGATGAAAATTTCTTTAACCACTGGGACTGAAACCACTAACGGACAACCGTTTAAAATAACGGAGCGAGCAAAAATATCATATATTAATATGATCTAAATACAAAAATACGGAAGGACTTTATTATTACTTTCGTGTATGAGAACACCCGAAACTATTTTGTTTTAATATTGTCACCATTATCTCTAGTGATCTGATGTTATACTGCACTTCATTAAGCCACTATCTACACCTCCATAAATTTTTTGTAATCTCCGTCATTTGCATCAAATTATGTATCTATGTCTTCTAAAGTTCATATTCAAATGTGTCCCGTATTATAAATTGATCAACATCAAATATTTCAAAACATTTCTCTTTATCTTATCTGATCTACCCGTAATACTCGTCCATTACATCATTTCTTCTATCATTATTTCTTACTTTATCTGTCTGTTTCAATATGCTTCTATGTACGTGATGCGACCAAAACGAAACTGATTTTTTTTTTCTTTGTTTTAATCTCGTAAGAGACCGTAAAATTGTAAGCAGAAAGGATTTTGTTTGTTTGTTTAGAGCATGTGGTTGATCCACCATGACATTATTAAAGGCAAGAAAGTTTTGGAGAGCAAGGAGCGCAAAGAAATTTTGGATTAGCTCTCCCAGCATTCATATGGAGTGACTTCATTATATCGTTGAAAACCGAAATCTGGATCACCAAACGTGGATTCGAACCCACGTCCTCCCGAATTCAAGGCCTGAACGTTAACCACCTGGCTCGATTACAAACATTAGCACATAAGATACTTAGTTAACCTATTACAGACAGAAATCCATGAGAGAGAACGAAGGAAAAAGAATATCAGGGAAGATAAGAAGTATAAGGATTCAGAGTTAACACATCTCTCTGAAGAGAACTAAGGAGAATCAATCGGAACCGATGTAATATGAAAGAGCACGAGAGATTCAGGGAGCCCCCATCACCCATTTTGGATGGCTTGGTGGGGTAGAGCTCCGTATTCCCTTCAATGGCCGTGGTGGTGGTGGTAACCTGGTTAGCACTACTGGCCCATCGAGGAATTTCCTCCTGGATCCTCACGTGACAGAAGGCTGAATGTACCTGAAGAAGCATTATAGATGAAAAATTACTCGGAATTTTGAACCCACGAAGTCTAGTTCATCATCAGTCGCTCCTCAAACTGAACACAGAAAGAAAACAGTCGGAAAATAAAAGAACTTGGTAAGTGAAGGACCGAGCGTGGTGGTGTAACGGATAGCGTTCTGGCCTCGCATTCGGGAGGACGGCGGTTCGAATCCCCGTCCGGGCATCCAGATTTGGGTTGTCCATGGTTTTCCCCAAATCACTCCAGGTGAATGCCGGGATGCTTCCTTCAAAAAGGCCATGGCCGAATTCCTTCCCATTCCTTGCCCCCATCCTTTCCCGTCTCTAAAAACCACGTTGTTAAAAATGGACGTTAAACTGTTAAAAAAAAGGTAAGTGAAGGGAAGTTGTGTAATCGCATCCCATACTCGTACGAAACGGCTGTACTTGAGTAAACATGCCGCTTATTGGCGTGTGACGCAGGAAGTGGTGAAGTTTGTAGCGAAGTTGCTGAGATTCTCAGTCCCTATTTTGGGTAGTGTCGGCATCCGAGCGTGCACGACCTCATCCATCATTCAGGGGTTGAGCGGGTGGGGAGCTAATAACTTCCGGCCGCTCTAACAACGCCTTCGACATAACCGTCTGCGGCGGCGACTCGAGAAATCAACTTAGAGCACACATCGTCGAATTTACCAATATCCCTCCAGAGAGGAGATTTCCGTAATCTGGCGCTTTCTTAAATAGGCTTTTAAGTCTGACCAAAAAATCATTTTTAACTTCCTTTTCTGATATCTAGTATAAATTGTCAAACCGATACTTGGTAGGTTATAACATTACCATCTGTTTTATCTGCTGATTAATTAATGGTAAGCGTCTCACAGAATGACTCATTGATTATTTAAGAAGTTAACTGATTGCGCTTCCCTTAGTACCAGCCGGTTCGTGGATGCGATGAGAAAATTCAGTATTTCTTTAATAGCCTGTTAGCTACCTCATTTCTTTGAACAGTGATTAGGTATTTCGTTAATAATACAAAATCCACTTTAGCCTACCTTGAAATTTCTCAAAATTCCTAAGACGTTGAAAAAATTAGTTTGGAATCTCCCAGTCTAAGCTGATGAAGAAATAACGTATCATTCATACAATTCTCCTGTTTTTTGCTTATCGCTTTACGCCTCGTCGACGTCAAGATCATTAGAGGCAGGAAAGGACTGGGCACTAGGAACGGGAAGGGATTCGGCCATGGCGTTTTGAAGGAAGCATTCCGGAATTCGCCTGGAGTAATTTGGGAAACCATGGAAAACACAAATCTGGATGCTTGAACCGGAATTCGAACTCACGTCCTCCGGGATGCAACGCCAGAGCGTTACCATTCACCCGCCACGCTCGGTGCAATTCTCCATTTTTCCCTTCATTTAACTGATACAGTCTTCCGTATGCTTTTATACCAGCCTAACCTCTTTGTCACCAAATTCCTCCTTCAACCTACTTCAGATAACTTTTGTACACACTCATACCTTGTTTCTAACTACTGTACATGTCTTCTCTTCAATAGTTCACTCGGTTAAAAAATTAGCCACTCCGGCATCTCAACCTAACTCCACTTTTTTTTTTTTTTTTTTTTTTTTTACAAATTCTTCTTTCCTCGCCTGTCATTTGCATTACGTATTCATTTCTTACTTCCTCTCCTTATCAATCTTCAACACACTACTGCTTCACTTGCAATAAGATTTAGAACCACAACGCTCCATGCATAAAAGTGTAGAAAGATCTCCATAGGTCATAAACACATAGATATCTGATGATAAACATGATTCCTTTGATTAAGGACCTTTTTACTGGTGGATAATTTCATTTTCATATCACCTTTTTATTATCCATCGATAATAATTTGCCTTAGACGTAACACAAGTCTCTTACTTCGTCTTTCAGCATCTATTCGTATTTGATATTCAGTTTGTTGTTTGTATTATGAAATGCTGCACTTACGACACC
The DNA here is from genome assembly GCA_031002005.1 of Vandiemenella viatica. Taxonomy (NCBI): domain Eukaryota; kingdom Metazoa; phylum Arthropoda; class Insecta; order Orthoptera; family Morabidae; genus Vandiemenella; species Vandiemenella viatica. Next base: position 57,294,968 of record JARYHS010013631.1, on the reverse strand, counting down.
GGTCTTGTTTACGTATTTTTGGTCCAAATTTATTTATTGGCTTGTGTTGATGACATTCAGTATTTTTCTTATACTCTACCTCTTATCTTTTACTTGAATAGTGACAACAAAGAACAATAACATATCGTTTCTTCTTCCATTAACTTTCACACCACACCCATATTTTTGTTTCATTTCCTTGATTGCCTCCACTATATCCAATTTACCTCAGTCCCGTTTGCTTGTCACTTACTAGTCTCTTCTTTTATCATACTCAGAGAATTGCCATATTCGTTCTCCGTTTACTTGTAGGGACGATACACTCTGGTGGTATACACCTAGCGGTGTCTACAAAGCATTAGTCTTCTTAACACGGTCACCGAGTCGGCAGGAAGTTGAACTCCTTCACTCTGATTAATGTCTCTCTCCGGAAGATTTTAAAGTTGGGGTTCTCCGTGGAATGTGTCATTGTTGTGCCGAGCTCGCCCGTAAAATGCGGGGTACATATTTATCAGGGACATACTGTTATTTACACTTGAAATTCAAATGAAGGTGGGTCTTTATTCGTGCAGGATAATCAGTCACTTGTGATGCTACGGAGAGGGTGGACGCCTTGTGGAGTCTGGTCACGTTCCACGCACCAGGTGGTCTGTCGCCGAGTCGAAAGGAAGGACAAAACTTGCTCCAATCGGCAGACTTCTTATTGGGAGTGGAACAGTGGAACGGAAATACCAGATGAAACGATAATTCCTACAATGTTCATCTATGCTAAATATCGTTTTGAAACATTACTTGCATCTTTACACAGATTTAATACAAGAGAAGTGCAATGCTTATAAAACAGTATGTATAACTACATCGAAAGAAGGTACAAAGGTTATTCATAAACATGCATTGTTTGTCGATGCTGAGGATCTGATGATTTAACTGAGTGTAACTGAAGTTAGTTGTGGGTGAGGATTGAGGAGTGAGCACATGTATTTGTTTCTTGCGTATTGTACACTGCATTCATTGAATAGCGTTAGAAATGGCGTCTACAGATTTATTTATTTTTTTTTTTTTTGGTACGGTGGCTGCTGAAGATACCAGCAGTTACGCTCGAGCCTCCCACTCGTAAACACATGGGTTCAATCTCCGGTTCCACCAATCTTATTTCGATATTCCATGGTTTTCAAAAATCACTCTAGGTGATTTCTGGAATGGTTCCTTCAATAGCCTATGGCTGAATTCCTTACCAACTCTCTCCCAGATCTAATGATCACGGCTTCTTACCTATAAAAAAAATCTACAAAGACTGAAATTCTATGTGCCAAAAGCCCAATAAAAATTCGCAAAGATTTAAGTTGGTGGATAGTAGATAGTAGACAGCATTTTAGGTTTATATTGGGCTTGTCATTTTCGTGTATGCAATAGTGAGGATATAACGCCAGTAATTTCGAGAAAATCAACTCACAAACGAAGTGTGAAGCTTGTGTCGACCCTATTGTGTAGATCGTCGCAGATGTCAGGAAAGATCGCCCGCTTCGGTAATTTCAACAAGAATTGTAAGATATTTTAAAAAAAATTTAAATGCAGCTCAGGTGGTTCCATATTGTTTCACAACTAAACAAAAGAAGTCTGAACATTGCGACTATATTGGAACATAGGTTTGTGGTTGATAAAAAACATTGGGATACTGAAATATGATCTACTGTCTCTCATCCAAAAACTTCAGAAAATGTTTGCAAACTTTTTTTCATTTTTTTTAACCTTAGCTAAACTTGTGAAAGAGTCAGTTACTGACACACAAAAGAATTTCACTAGTGTAATAACAGATGAAACAGATGATGATCTTCCCTTGTGGTCAGTGACATAAAAAGCTCAAGGTGGAACAAGATGACGATAGTGTATTATTGTGACCGATTGCAGCAATTAAGCATAATACATACTTTAAACCGATATGAGTTGCTCGCTATACAGCCACCCATTTCACATGATATGCACGCCAACCAACTGTTGAGGAACGTTCTGACTGAACATGCTGCATCGGTTCGAGCTCCTCATTCACAATATAATACGAGCATAAGACCACTAGACGTCATTAAAGGAGGAATTGCGCGGACTGCATTTTCCATCCTGGTAGAGCTTAACTGTAGTGGTTACCCGGTCTTTCGATTGCTGAACATATGTTCTGAGATATCTGGAAAAGTAAATCTCTTAAGAAGTTTGGAATCGATCACTCAGACGTTGGGGAACTAGTAGAAGGAATTTAATAGCTATAACCTAAAATAAGATTTGTATGTGATTAAAAAAGTGTTTTGAATTATTTGTGAAATACCCTTCATATTAGATAAAAATAGTTTGGAAAGAAAATCATAGAACAAGTCAACCAACATGGATCACTATCAACAGAGTCGCGTGCCCTCGTTCCATGTGCACTACGGAGAGATTTCCGATTTAATCCAGAACTTTGAGACATAATCTGGTCATTATGAATTGTGGAGCACCATATCTACCACACTGCTGGCAAAGTCCCGAATGATGAAAATTTATTCACTGGTACGATTAGAGAGTATCAATCGCTAAATAGGTATCTGGGTCATTAGCGGCTTTGTCTATATGCAGGGTATTGTAAATGATTGAAGTGATTTCACACATGTACTATATTATTTGAAATATTTCCACAAAACTTTAGATGTATAGAAAACCTTTCAATTTTTTTTTTTTCATGTATATTACTAGTGCTCTGTATGTGTCCCCTTAATGATCTTCAGATACAAGTCGATAATCAAGTTGTTGCCACACTCAGTGCAGCATATCGATCTGTTGAAAACCATTGTTGATGCCAGCTCACAGTTTTGGTAAATTTGTTGGTAGAGGATTAAACACTGAATCTTTCATATAGAAAATATGGCAGATTGATGTGGATATGAATATAATTCAAGCACAACATAAGCTTTCTCAGCAGCCGTTACTATCTTAACTCACTGCTCACGCGTGCGCTCTCGTGGCAGAAATTTGAAACGCGACTGTTTAACTTTTTGAGTTTTTCTATGAAAGTGTGTGAATTAATTTTAAGGTTTTTTCTGTAAATTAAAGGTTTTATTATGAACAACTGAATACATCATTATGTTTCAAAGTATTGTCCATTGCTAGCCACTACTTTCTCCCATCTTTCTGGTAGCATACGGATTCCGCGTCGAAAGAACAACTCATCTTTTGATGTAATCCACGAATCAATCCAATTTTTGGTATCTTCGTAAGTTTGGAAGCGCTGCGTAGCCAGGCGGTGTTCCATGGATCTGAACAGGTAGTAATCCGATGGAGCAATATCTGGTGAATATGGCGGGTGGGGTAAAACATCCCATTTCAACGTTTCCAAATATTTTTTCACTACACAAGCAACATGTGGTCGAGCGTTGTCATGAAGAAGAATCACTTTATCATGTCTTTGCTCGAATTGCGGACGTTTTTCTTTTAAAGCACGGCTCAAACGCATCAGTTGTGTTCTGTAGCGTTCACCAGTTATTGTTTCATTCGGTTGAAGCAGTTCGTAATACACAACACCGAGCTGGTCCCACCAAATACAGAGCATAAGTTTTGCACCATGAATATTCGGTTTCGCCGTCGATCTCGATGCATGACCAGGCAAACCCCATGATTTTCTCCGCTTAGGATTATCATACCGTATCCATTTCTCATCGCCAGTGACGATCCGATGCAAAAATCCCTTCCTGGTTTGGCGCTGAAGCAATTGTTCACAGGTGAATAATCGGCGTTCAATGTCTCTCGCCTTCAGTTCGTATGGCACCCAATTTCCTTGCTTTTGAATCATACCGAGAGCCTTTAAACGTTTACAAACGGTTGTGCGTTCAACATTCAACGATTCTGCAAGTTCATCTTGCGTTTGACATGAATCTTGGTCGAGTAATTCTTCCAATTCCGTATCTTCGAACTTTTTCGGTTGACCTGGGCGTTCTCTGTCAACTGTATCGAAAACATCACTTTTAAAATGTCGAAACCAATACTCACACGTTTTTATCGACGGAGAATGTTCGCCATAAGTCTCCAATAGCACTCGATGGCTTTCAGCAGCACTTTTCTTCGAATTGAACAGGAACAATAACACTTCCCGCAAATGGTGTTTTGTTGGCTCGTACTTCGACATTTTCAGACCTGCAAACAAATGTGCTGTTTACACATCAGCCCAAAGTCACATACTACACAGTAAAGCCTATTCAAAGAGCTTACACGAGAATATAGTTACACACGAGATTGATGCGATATAGCACAAGTGGCGCCATCTATTGAAAATCCCTCAAAATTAATTCATACACCTATGACTGTATAATTTTTTGACTATATGACTACAGTAAATATGTAAATCACTTCAGTCATTTATAATAACCATATGTGGGGTAATACGTCAGAAATCGGAAACATCAAGAATTTCTCTTTAGACAATAGTTTTTTTATGTATGTACCGTATAAAACAAAACTAAAAAACACTTTTAGTATGAAATGAAAGCTATTGCGATAACAACTATTCTGATATTGTTCTGTAGTGCTGTTATAGTCCAGTGCTTGCCACGGAAGTACGTATTCGCTTCTTAATTTGTTCATTTGAATTCCTAAAACATTTTTTTATAGGCTATGCTAATGAACGATGGTCTGTATTTTCTTGCAGGTGAGTGATTCGGTAGGTCAGCAACCCTTCTAACTGCTTTTCCCCGAGATGAATTTTTGCTGGGCTGAAAGAAGGGAATTCGAGAGTCACAGGTAGGACTTGACATTTTCTTTTCCGTCTCATTACGAGGGAACTCAGAAGTGTAAAGGGACTGTCTCACTTGCAGCTTTTTCTAGGTACAATGGTTTATTGATTTTTTGGAAACATCACTAATCATCAGGTAAAAAAACTGTTATGATCATCACAGTATTAATAGCCCATCATTGCAAACACCAAAAATGAAAATTTAAATGCATCTCAGCGTTTCGAAGTACGTTGAAGTATTTCGAAATATGTCTAACTAATTTTTATCAACATCTTGCTTCGCTTTTAACAATCAATTTGACATGAGATTTCGTATTTAAGTGTACAATAACGATGATTTTCACCGTGTTGCATTCGATGCTTAAAAACTCGAATCCTCTTATCTCTTTTATGTGCGTGTTTTCAGTCCATTCTGTTTCACCATGCCGTTTAAATGTAATCAGTTTGCTTGGGACACCTCACCCACGTGAATAACAGTTACTGTTTCGCTTACCAAACAAAACTTGCGTGGTTTGACTTGATGTTTAATGGATTCCGTTGATCTTGATAGTTTGAAAAGTTGTAAAACGATGTTCATACTGTTATGAACCTTTCATATTTAACTATTTCAGGCGCTTACACATTCAATCTTACGCGATAGTTTTTTTCTGAATAGTCCCTGCGAAGCAAAAATCTCAACCAAAATACATTCCTGTTCGTTATCAATATTTTCATTCTCCTCTTTTGTCATTCTTTCAGTTTATGTATCTGCTTAGTGAAAGGTGGAATATGTACGAATTTTTCTCTCGTAAGTCTTGTGACTTTCTATGTTTGCTATTGGCTCGGTTCTTTTACTGAGAGAGCCTCTTCCCTTGAAACATTCGGTGTTTGGTTTGACAAAAATTTATGAAGATGAGACTTTCCTAGAACATGAAGTGTCTTTTGATGCTGACGTTACGCAGTGATTGATAATTAAAATGTAAAATTTGATGCTTTTAGCAGGCTTCATGTCTGTAAACTTTTATTTACTTTACGGGTTAATGGTGTTGCTACTGCCAACGTTTCGTCACCCAACCTGGAGTCATCATCAGTATTATTTCGGGCTGATGTATTCCCTGCTGCGGATGGTTATACCATCTCGTTCTGTGCACATTATCAATGATCCGTAAAGTTCGAAGGAAAAAAAAAAAATTAAAATTTCCACCCACCCCGTCCATCGTATTTTCATCCTTCTATGTCAGCACCACTTATGATGTATGCTGTTTAATTTAGACACGTCAAGATAAAACTTTAAACATATTGCTATAGCAACTATTCTGCTATATTTCGTGAGCCACATCACAATTTCACTTGCACCGTTTTGATATCTAACGGTCAACGCTCATAGTTTGCCACCAACGGAAGATAACTGTACGAAACATAGTCGAGACCTTGTGGTTGGTACGAAAAATTGGATGGTAAAGTCGTGATGATTTCTTACATCCGCAATGATTTTAAGAGAAATGGAACTGGTAATATATTGATTTGCTTAGGCACTGAATATTATTTCTTGATGTTGAAGAGTCAGCGAAGCAGAGGCTCTATGTATCAAGACCTGATTGTGATTTTTTTTTTCTTGTGGCTTCACACCTCGTCGACGTCTAGGCACCGAGCGTGGTGATGTAACGGTTAGTGCTATGGCCTCGCATTCGAGGGGACGCCGCTTCGAATCCCCGTCCGGGCATCCAGATTTGGGTTTTCCATGGTTTCCCAAATCACTCCAGGCAAATGCCGGGATGCTTCCTTAAAAAGGCCAAGGCCGAATTCCTTCCCATTCGTTGCCCCCCATCCTTTCCCGTCTCTAAAGACCACGCTGTTAAGACCTCGCTGTTAGTTGCAGTAACTAAAATTGACGTAAGACTCAGAAAGAAGTTTATAAGACGGAACGTATGTAGTACAACATTTTTTGGAATATAAAGTTTGGACTTCGGAATTAAACAAATTGAACATAAATGTGACGCTGTAGAAAGATTTCTAAAATGAAGTAGCCAGATTAAGTAAAATGTGTTCTGGAAATTATGTAACTGTGGAGCATATTGTTTTGTGCCAATGAAGCTTGGGATTGTGGAATTAGAGCAAGGAAGAAAATCGAACAGTCCAAAATCACTTGCTGCAGAAAGCCATGGAAAATGAAGCAGACATATAAAGTACAATAGAAACATATTTTTGAAATTGGAATTATCTAGCAAACAGATTTCAGGAAGTTACAGAGATAGCGATGAGTCGCACTACTCGACATGCAGGACTGGTTGAATTCTTAATGGAGCGAATGTTGGAATTATCTGCAGAGGACGAGAAAGATGAGCATATTTCAAGCAGGTTAATTGAGTACGCAGGATGTAATAAGTATATAAAAAAAGAACAGATTATTGCAGGATAGAAGGAAAAAAACTAGTCCATAGATATTTCACAAAAAAACGTTAGATTTTTAGAAACATTAATTATAATTACGTAATCTTTCTCGGCGTTGAGAATACAAATAATGTTCTCGGGTGACTAGCCGAGTTATAGGAGTGTTATCTTCACCGGAAGATGGCGCCGATGATTCAGAGCGCCAAAATATCGTGTGATTATGATAACACTCCTATAACTCGGCTAGTCACCCGAGAACATTATTTGTAACATTAATTATGTTTTCTTTATCTCTACCGACTTAAACAGCGCATAGTATTACTCGGTTACCAGCCACATGCGATCAAAAGAAAATTCTGTTCCTGCTAATTCTTGAGTGTGGCATGTTGTCCAAGGGGCGTTTGATCGTGCATGAGCCAGATTGAATAGGAGGCGTGTGCGCATCCTGTGTGTTCTGATTATCCCTCGTAGAATGAACGCTGCGTGTGCGAAGGCTGTTGTTTGCTATGCTTGCCGGGCCATACATTACCTCGCTTCTACGGTCTTTTAATGCCAGGAGGGCGCAAAATACGGCACTGTAAAACATTCAAGCGACCTCGCAAGTCAAGCAAGCTGCGAAACATTGGTGGCCTACAAGGTCAGACAAATTATGTTCGCTAACTCATCTTAGTGTACTCATTCCGAGGAAAATTACTGCTTACATCTTTGCTGAATACCGCTACGACCACGTTCAATGTACTTTCTCTTACTCATCGAATCCGACTTTTATATAGTACTTATTACCCAAAAGGAAATTCAGTGAACCCAGATATCCCTGCACGAGAAATAATTGAATAACATGGTCTGTCCCAAAATTCGCGAACATTTTCAACGCGTTTTATTTTTTTCACTTCATTCCGAAATTATTTTCTAATTGATCCTTGGTACTAAGCACATCACTACGTCAAACACAGTTTAACCTACTAACAAAAAATCTTACTGAAACTTTTTTTTTTCTTTTGGGTTTACGTCTCATCGGCGTTGAGGACATTAAATGCGGTAAAGAACGGGGGACAAGGAACGGGACTAAATTAATCATTGGCCTTTTGAAAGAACCATACTGTCATTTGCCAAATGTTTCTCGATACAATGGAACGCCGAAATCTGTACGGCCGGACCGGGATTCAAACATGCGTCCTCCCGAATGTGAGGCCAGAGCGTTATCGCTCACCAACACGCTTGATCTTCGTTTTGAGATCCCTTGTAGCTCCATTGTCGAAGATAATCAGGCACAATTGACGAGAAATGGTTTTATACATGACACGAAGTAAAATCCGCTTGAAATCTTATTTACTGAGACTTCCGATCATTAAGTCGTTATTTATACACTTCTGATTCTAAAAATCCCAAATTCAAAGAGAAATAAAATTATCTATAATAGCTAAACTGCACAGTGGTTTCGAAAACGACGATTATTCGGAGCGGATTATACAGGGCGTTCGCCGGGAAACGCAACCCACTGTTAGCGCTACAAGGAAGAAACTGCTCCCGGCGAGCGAGCGCTCAGTTTCCGGCATTGTTCGACCGTCGGCCGCGCACTATTTCATAATAATTACGCTTCATAAACTTGTGTGCTAAGCATTTAAATGTGACGTAATTCATTAGCTTACCTTATAAAAGATGCTGGAAGTGTTGACCCTCTTGTGTAATGCACATTTCACATCTTCTGAACATATTTCGAGACACACACTGCCCTAACTGACTTAATGATTTTTTGGGTGACTGTTCTAGTCGAAAAGCGATATCGTTAATTTTCTCCTCTGTGAGAATACGGTTGACCGACAGTCTCTTTTTGTTAAAAAATGAACCCGTTTCTCTTACTTTTTTAACCAGACGCAGAATTGTTGATTTAGCTGGCAGTAAAGCGCCAGGAAATTCGCGACGAAATTTACTGCGACACTTTTTAAACGACTTCTTCTTCATATATGTATCGTAGAGAAATATTCTTTGTTGCAAACTGTAACGTACCATAATTTTACTCACACTCAAACACGGTACAGATTAATAAGAGTATGAAGCCCCAAACCAGCCAAACCGCAAAGAAACGTTTATTCACAACACTGATTAATAAGAGACTGAAGTCACAAACTATCTACAATACAAAGAAACCGTTCTTAACAATGTAAGGGTCACTGCAATGCACTGTTGGGGCAGCGGAGGTGTTAAACAGTGCGGTGATTCACGGTGCCGGTTGGCGGAAACTGCTGGCGGGACTGACCGAGCAAGTTGCCGACGGCAACAGACTGGGAGGGTAGCGTTTTCCGGCGAACGCCCTGTATTACGCTACAAAAGAGAAATGCTGGTACTAGGTTAATACCGCTGTAACAGAATGAGAGAAAATCGTCGTAGGAATTAATATGTGCATAAAGCAAACAACCGTTTGAAGCAGATTACAAAGGAAATTGGAGATAAACTAAATCATTGGTTGGCAGGTAAACACAAATATAAAGATTCTTGAAGTTTACAGACAGACATGATAATATCTAGTGAAAGATATAAATCCTCATAATAAGGTAATGTATGATGTAATTCACAAAACGAGTAGTATGAATCTAATTTTGAACATTTAACTGATTCGTGTTCCACCAGTCCTTCGCTTAAAGTACCTTGCGACAGCCCCCTTGTCTGCACTCTGTCAACAGATTAACCAAATGGACAATTTTTGAAATCAGGCACCCAACTCGACAAATAGTATCAAATTCACTTAGTAAATAAACAAGGACTTTCTACATAATACACAGTAGAATCCATTTTTGTAATGATTCTACGAAATCCATAAAGCAGCACTATCACACTGCTGATGCTACTTGTTGCAATACTGATATAATTATCAATTAAAAACTGTCCGGTTCGTAAGATGGTAGAAAAACTACTAAAATGCTGTACGTAGCAATTAACATGAAAATAAACAAAGTAGATAACATTTACATGGCTTGTAAGAACAGAGACTTTCCCGACATGTGGTTTCAATTAAATCGTCACTTCTATACCGCCGGACTGTATCGTAGAAACACAATATTTCAACGTCTAGCTGCGCCGTCTTCTTCAGGTGAGAATCCATCTGTTCTGATCAACGGACCGACAACTATTGAATCTGCTCCAAGCTACACCCCTACGCCCGATGCATCCTATCCATCACACTTCGCTTGCTTTAGATGGATTGATTTTTACAATACCATTCTATCTATTCTAAAGAAGATGCACCAGATTTTGCTTTGTTTACATCTTATTTTGAGAAAATGTTATTCTCGACTTTATTGATGCCACGGTGTTTTAGATTGTTCTCTAGCACGACATATCAGACGGTAGTGTTTTCGTCTACCCTTTAAATCTTCTTCGATGTAAAAAAACAAAACAAAAAAGCGCTTCGTGGAACTCATTCAGCCAAAATTATTTCTTGTGTTAACTACAAGGATTGCGATTAGATTTTGGTTTCCCGCGATTTCAAGAAATAGCATCATGAGGATGCTGATGTGATTTCATGATAAATACCTTTCCGTTCCTTCTCCGCAAACCATTTCTGGCTTTTATTATCACGTCCTACATGAACCATGAAGTGCGGATGAGCAAAAATACGATGAAAAAAAAAAATTAACCTAGAGTGGCGTCAGTGATAATAACCAGAAATGCCATTTTTGAATGCAATCTAAATATGAAAAGATCAAATGCTACATTATTGTTTAATAAAAAAAACGTCGGTGCCAAAATAAATAATAATCTATTATTTTAACAATCAATTACAAAAGGAACTGCCTACAATAATTACGCATAGCAGAAAGATCAGATTAATCGTTATGTACTGTATACTGCCCCCAAAGTAACTAACGGGAAGTATTAACGGTGCTGTGTTTGCGGTTGATACTCGGTGTTGGTATGTAATCCGTGTTTAATTGGAGAATGCAGGATGTGCATTATTCACAGTTATTTCCGCTTCATAATTGATAGTCGTACAGCGTAACTTTAATCTGAATTATCAGCTTCCCGCATACCGCCAGCGATCATTTAGAAGCTGATGACGTAAATCCATAAGACTTGGCCGTTAGTACTGACCATCTCTATCTGTAAACATGGCATTTATAGGGTTTCATTCTAATGTTCTTGTTTTGTTTTGTAAATGATTGATAGCAGAATACAGTTCGAAGTTGTCTGAAATGATTCCTGTCTTGCAAAAGTAAAGTCTTACTTGTCAAAGGAGCTATGCAAACATCTGTTAGTACTCTGATTTTTTAATGTGCTATTCAATTAATGCATTCAGAAAAATAGAAATGATCGCATTTCCGGGGCAGAAAATATGTTCCATTAGTTTTGATAGTATGCTGCGTAGTGTCGGGCAGATATTGCTGATGGATTCAATTGGGTTGTTGGAAAATTTTCTAGTTGCTTTTTGAGTGTTTTAAATTAAAATGTCTGCTAAGACGTGTTTATTATGATTAATTGTTTATTCCGTTATACGTTTCGCTCTTTTGGTATGGGGGATCATCAGTAGCTGTAGATATTTGGTTGTTGCAAAATTACGTTTTCTGCTCACATCACTAATATTATGTAAATAACTACGGACTTGGTAGCAGTGCTTAGTCTTGGTCAGGAACATAACGATTAGTGATTTAGAGCTACTGATCATACTCCACACCATAAGGGAGAAATGATTATGGCAATAATCGGTTCATCAAAAAAAGAGTTGTTAACTGTCAAATTTAATTTAAAAACATTCAACGTTAATTAAAATTACTGTGTCAAAAAGTTTTCTCCCCATACAGCTGAATGACTCTCACTTCTCAACCAAATGTCCTTCTAGACATACTTTTTTTTTTTTTTTTTTGCAAAATTTATGTATCATTTAAACACATTGTAACATAGCTATTCATTAAAATAAATAAAAAAATTATCTTCATCCTAGCTTCAACCTAGCTAGATATACTGCCCAGATTGCCCTGCAGTTGTTTAGTCTTCTACCGTTTTGATCCTATTATATACCTGTAGCATTATGTCATCTGCAAACAATCTAACTTCTGATAGTAAACCATCAACACAATCATTCATTAGAATAATGAATAGCAATGGTGCTAATACGCTACCCTGTGGCAGTCCCGTTTTCACTTCCACTTCTTTTGGTACTGCATTTCATACCCTAACTCTTTGCTTTCTACCTTTTTAAGGTTTATCACCATTTTATGGCTCACTCTGTCAAAAGACTTTGAAAGATCTAGTGCTATACTATCAATTTGACCTCCCGTGTCCAGTTCATTGGAAATATCTTGCATAAATCCTATTCTTTCCCTTTCCTTTCTCGAGAAAATAAAAATAGATTATCCACAAATTCCAGTGGTCCTCGTTCTCACAATATTATGTGCTTTTTTATCAGAATCATCGGTATTTGTACCACGTGATTGGGTTGCCGTGTGAGCTGGTACATATGTCGTCAGGTGAGCACGGTTTCGAGGTTAACACTGCCCTGCGTGGTACTGACCTTGTCACGTGCACTCTAATGCCCGAGTTACGAAAATGAATAAGGACCATCACCCCCGCGAATCGTTCATAAAGGGATTTACAGCAGCGTTTATTTTACAACGCGAGGACCATTAAAACGCCTAAGATAATTGCTCAGACCTCTAAGTTAGAAGGAACTAATCTTTCACCTATATGTGTTAGTAACCATCTGTATCTATTGTAATCCGTACGACCGTGATCGCTACACTTACAAGTCCCTCTTTGATGCCAACTGCAAACGTATTTCGTCACTAGTTTTAACGCCAGTCAAAAATGACGGCTGTCGCCTATTGTGATAGTAGGAAATTGTTCTGGGATAGTTTCTGAGGCAAAAACGAATACCGATTATCATTATCTTTTTTTATTAATGACGGAAACTTTTGATGTCATAAAAATGTTTCGAAGTGAATTATAATTTCAAAAACAGGAATTGCTATATTTCGAGATAACCTATGTTTTGTGAAAACTTTCTCTTAGTTTTAAAAGCTTCATTGGTTCTTACCTTTCAAAAAATTATTAGGTTATGTTGTCACGTGCTTTCAGTAACTGCTACAGAGAATACAGCGTGAAATGTTATATTTGTTTTTATATCTCTGCCTCGCAGTATAATCTTTATCTCTACTAAACAATAGAGAATTCCCTTTATCTGGCATCGCAATTATACTTTCACAATATAAACGCAAATAAAGACAATACAATCAATCATTTAAATTTCGATGAATAGCCAAGCAGGGATGTGGTGGCAGGCGGGAACTACCGAGATTCGCCGAAGGTTACCGATCTATGGAGGTGTACAGTCTCAAGGCTCAATGTATTTTATTAAAGTTACATACTTATATCCTGAAAATACCAGCTTTTTGCCTGGTCGTCGAAATATTCATGGTTTTTAAGGGACGTCCATTAATTATGTGAGGTGTTCTTCCCGAATTCCGGACCCCCTTCCCCCTCCCCCCTCTGATGAGACTTAGTGAGATCTGGTCGGACCTCCCCCCTCTCAAATGACGTGAGATTTTGACGGAGACACCCCCCTTACGAATTGATCAAATCCCCCCCCCCCTAAAGTCGACTTTCGCGTCATTTGTAGACCTTTTTTCCGTTGACCCCTCCCCCCCCGCCTCCCTCTTGGTGAGGTTCCGTGAGATATTGCCGGAACCCTCCCCTCCCTATTTCATCTCACGTAATTAATGTACGCCCCCTGTAGAGATGGCCATTTGTTGGCTACCGTTAAGAAAAACGTGAGTTGCCAAAAAAGGGAGGGGGGAATTATTAAAATCTAAAATAATTCCTGAAAAAATGAAAATTACATATAATAATGATGCTATAAGGGGATCTAATAGGTTACTAACTAGAACCATGAATTTCAGACACAAAATAAAACCTCATTTATTGAGTCTTATGGCCTTACAAGGTCGGGTAGTAATTAACGTTACGTTAAACACAATTAGATCAGCAAAAACAAGCAATACCCGACGTTTACAATTCGCCGGAGTAAGCAAACAAAACTGAATGAAATATCTCAAACAAGTAATAAAAACAGCAAAGTTAACATTGAAATAACATGGCAACACAGGCCATCAAATTGAAGCTAACATTTTATTGTACAAAGGAAAATCCCAGGGGGCGCCGTATAAAGTGAATGAAAAGCATCAAAATTGAATCAACAAACAGCAAGATGCTTAAAAAAAAATTGAATCGAAATATAAATTCAGCTAGCTCAGAATTTAAGTGACGGGAGCAGAGTCTTAACCCAGGCGTCGCTTAAGGGCACATAAGTCTGTTAAAATCCACTGAATAGTGACCGTCGTTTCTGGTACATTACCATAGAATCATCGCCGTGATGGTGAGCGACAAACACAATGCCACTGCAGCAATGGAAGCCAAATAAGCGGCTACGACCGCGTTATTAGCATAACTTCCAATTAATGGCAAGCATGCCACTCGACATCTCGCTTTCCCAAAGCAAGAAATGATCAACCACAATGATCATCAGAGAGCGTGCCGGGCTGACACGTCTATTCACCAGCTCGTCTTGGACCCAAGTCACGTCCGTTCATCAGCTCGTCTTGGACAGAAGTCACGTCCGTTCATCAGCTCGTCTTGGACAGAAGTGATGTCTAAAAATGGCTCCTTCTTCTTCCTCGGCTAGTTGCTCGCCACATGTAAAAGAACTCCACGGAATTAGTATTGTAGACCCCAATAAGTGTTCAGGATTGGCTATCTACACATTTCCGTCGTCACGTGTTTAATATCATGCGTCGCATTCGCCGTCTCCTTCGCGCGTTTCCTACGTGGCCTTCAGGGCAGTAGCGGGGTAGGGGGTAGGTCACCGCCCGATTTCGAACGGGACTCAAGCCGGGCTGTCCTGGCGCCATCGAGTCGCCTCGCCTGCTCCATTGTTCCTCTCTCAACCGCCGAAATGGCAGTTTCTAGCCTTCGATATTCAACCCTTCTGAGCCATGCGTTTACAGAAAAATTGATTTACAATAAAATATACCTTTTGCCGCCCTGGTTTTAAACATACATTTAACCTATCCAGACAACCCTCATTATTTACAATTAATTACACGTTGCAAGACTAAATAATTAATAAATTTGAATATAATAAAAAGAAAAAGGAATTATGAATATAATTAATAATAATTTAATTATATTCATTGTGGGTGACGCTGTCACACCACAATATACCTGCTACCCAATCAAAATAAAATTATGCCAATAATTTTATTTGAACTATTCTAACCCTACAGTTGCATCAAAATCATTGCCTACACTATAGTTTCATGGTTCCAGCTCACTCGAACTATCGCATACATGTGACCTCTTTAGATATGTAAACGCGACACGTGACTCTGGTTAACATAAATAATGAAATGTCTTATCCTAATATGCAAAGTAAAACATCATAAAACATTGACAGGTACATAGATGTAAATGAACGACAAAATAGATCTGTTCAATCAATAAACAAAAAAAAATGATGTAAGCACAAGATATTAACATTAAAACTAGACAACTCAATTAATTATTTACAACGGGCTATGCAAATCTAGCACATGTGTTGAAGTTAGATATAGCAACAACAAGAATAAAGAATGCACCGAATGTCCATTATCAAGGCCGACACAAGTATGCCGAAACCACATAACATGAAAATCAAATGGAAAAGACAAATCTTCCGCGAATTTACATAATTTAATCCTTCCGCGAATTTACATAATTATACATACAATACAAAAGAAAGACGGTTCTCGCAAAATGAACTATATTATGCTTTCCAAACTACACTCGTAGCAAAGACATTATAGCGGTGAAACTAAGCGATCAGCTGTTTCCACTTTGCCCGCTCTGTTGTTGTCAGTAAGCGCTGTCCCGTTAAGCTTGCGGCTCAGGCTACCTGTTTTCGTTTAACCTGATTGCAATCCTTCCAGGAAAACTGGCGGTCGGCACAGCTGCTATCCCAAACAGCTGAGCGTCCTTTACCTGTTCTCGCTGCGTTAGCGCTACGCTCGTTAGGCAATTACGTGTCTCAAGACTGACACTTTTACTTTCCAAAGATATGCTCTACGTTATTACCTAACTAAATGTACATTGATCCTTAAGCTATATTTACAAACATCCGTCTAGGAACTTGTAGCCTATGCTGTGTGAAACGGGCGCAAATTCCGGGCATTATGCGGGCCGAGCTCCGTTCTGCCGTCGGTCAGCATGTAGCAGTTTGGGGAGATAATCCGCGCTACTGAGAACGGTCCCGAATACAGCAGAAAGAATTTGGAAATTAATTTTCGCTGTGCGTCAGACGGGGTCATAGTCCTAAGTAGCACCTGCTGCCCGACGCTAAACGTTTGCGTCCGCAATCCGTCGTGTTTGCGTTGCCGCTTCGTAGCTTTCTCTACCAAGAATTCATGTGCTTTCTTGATGTCATCCTCGGGATTCTTCTCGGGTTGATCCTTTGGGTAACGCAACATCCTTTCCGCCAGCATGGGTGCTTGCGTTCGGAACTGTAGATCCACGGGACGAAAATTTGTTGCGCAATTTACGGTGTTATTGAAGTATTCCTCGATCCTCGGTATGTGCTTAACCCAGGAGGCATGATTATCTCCAATTAATGTCCTTATGTACACGCTTAATTGTTTCATGAATCGTTCGCTATTATTCGATTGCGGATTGCGGATTGACGAATAAACGACTCTGATTCCTTTCTCCTCTAAAGCCTTCTTCCATTTCGGGCTGGAAAATACGCTCCCGTGGTCAGTCAACAGGGCTTTAGGGCGTCCACAATGCGGTACATATTTTTCTAAGATGATCTTAAGCGACCCTTTTGTATTCAGCCTTGCGACTGGGTACAATTTTACATACTTAGTGAAAGCATCCAGGACAAGAAATATGTGGCGGAACCCGCATCTGCCAGCCGGAATTGGCCCGTAGTGGTCCGCACATACCAACTCGTTTGGTCCTGTTGGCACCATGTGTGCGTACGGCCCAGCTGTCCTCACATTCGGGTGTTTCGCCTTCTGGCACATCTCGCATGTGCGAGTGCACTTTGCCACACTCCTCCGGAGTCCTTTAAGTGAAATATTCTCCGCGGATAGTTTGGTATAGCCGTTCGGTACCTGGATGTCCGCACTGGATATGGTACGTACTTGCCACTGCGGAATTTAGTTCTTCCGGGAGCCATGCTTTCCATCGCGTCTCGGCATTTTCCCTACGGAAACAAACGCCGTTTTCCATGGTGCAGAGCATCGCGATGTTGCGGATACGTACTTCGTCCGCGCATTCTCCCCGTAACAAGTACGCCCGAACCTGTCTGATGTCCGCGTGCGCTTCCTGCGCCGCGATCAGCTGTTCCTTGCAACGGACCGAGGTCGTGCCATCGTCAAGTGTCATTGCCGCTACCAGTATCTCGTTCGCTCGCAGACGCTTTTGCTCCTCAGACGGATCGTCCCTGGCGTTGCGGCTCAGGTAATCCGCCATCACATTCTCAGTCCCTTTGCAGTACTCGATATGGATATCGAATTGTTGCAAAAACATCGCCCAGCGCGCGATGCGATTACTTGTGAATGTGGCGCTTCGGAGGAATATGAGAGCCTGATGGTCAGTCCTCAGGTAGGTGGTACTACCCCAGAGGTATTGTTTGAACTTCTGAATTGCAAAGAAAATTCCTAGCATTTCGATTTCACAAACAAAATACCTCCCCTCTGCCGGTCGTAAAGTTCGGCTTGCGGTTGCGACGATTCGCATGTTACCGTCTTCTCCGCGTTGGTTGAGGCAGGCTCCAATCCCCTGATAGCTCGCGTCTGTGTAGAGATAGTAAGGTTGGCCAAATTGGGGGTGGGCGAGACAGATTCGTTCCTTAAAGATCCGCTTTATCTTTAAGAACGCAGCCTCCTGTGGCTCTCCCCATTCCCACTTTTGTCCTGCTTTTAACAAACCATATAATGGCTGCAGAATCTTCGCAAAGTTCGGCACGTTCCCTCTATAATATGCACATACGCCGAGGAAACTTCTCAGCTCTTTTAACTTTGTTGGTGGCGTCATCTCCTCGATCTCTCGGATTTTATCCGGCGAGGGCGTAATACCATCGGGCGTGATCCGAAATCCGAGGTATTCTACTTCGTGCGTACACAAAGTGGCTTTGTCCGGCCTTAACGTGATCCCGGCTCGTGCCATTACTTGAAGCAACGTTTCCAGGTGCATCACGTGCTGTTGGAATGATTCCGACGCCACCAATAAATCGTCTACATAAATGGTACAAAACTTCCGGTGGCAGCACGTGGTTCATGGCCCGAATAAATGCCGAAGCCGCGTCTTTCAGACCGAAAGGCAATTTGTTGAAGCACATTTGCCTCCCCTGAAATACAAATGCGGTATACGGCCGGCACTCTTCAGCCAGTACCACCTGGTTAAACCCGGAGGTTACGTCGAGCGTCGATAGCCATGGTTTCCCGTGAAACCGCGTCATCAGTTCCGGTATGCGTTCGGTCCGTTCCCCGTCGGCCTCAATCCTCAAATTGAGCAACCGCGCATCCAGACACGGGCGAACAGATCCGTCCTTCTTCACGACAAATGTCATAGGATTTAAATGCATTGACGGGCGGGGCGCGATAATCCCATTCCTCTCCATCTCCGCGATTGCTACCTGGGCCGCCTGCCGCAACTTGTGGGGCACACTATAAGTCCGTCCCCGCAGTGGTGAGGTATCTGTTACTCGGAACCCGTGCGTGTAATCCTTTATCTCCCCAGGGCGGTAAGAAAAGGCCTGCAAATTGCTTGTCAGCAGCTGGCAAAGCTGTTGCTTTTGCGCTGGCGTCAAGTTTTTGTTTCCCCGCACTTTACCGGTTAGGTCCTCTAATATGAGATCTCGCTCGTCAGCTAATGCGCATATAGCTCTTCCTCCGTGATTCAAATCGCCTTGGCATTCCGTGGTGTCTTGCATCGGTTTGGAACTATTTATTCCAAGGCTCTGCTCACAGGCCTCATGTTTCCAATGCAACACCTCCGGAACCAAATTTGTCACCGTCTTATTTCCCCAATCCAGAATGACTTGACGTTTTGCTAAGAGGTCGCATCCAACGATCACATCTTGCGTCAAACCGGGGTACTATAAGTAGTGGCAACATTAACTCGCTATTCGCGACTTTCACGGGGATTAGCGCTTGTGTGCTAACGATCTTTTCTCTCTTTCCTATTGCAGGAACCACCGTAACTTGCGTTGTGGGAATTTCTTTTAGCCGCGGATTCTTATCTTTCAAGCGTAGCAGAAATTTCTTAGACATTACGGAGACAGACGATCCCGAGTCAATTAAAATATTCGCCCGTATGCCATATGCAATAATATCTACACGGGGACACTTCTCGCGTGCCATGAGGCTGTCGCCGGATACCATATCTTCTTTTTCGTCGATATTTTCTGGTCCTTCGCCGCGCCAATATTCCAAACTGCCGAGGCAAATGCTGTCGGCGTTTGCAGCGTCCCCCGAAAAATCTCATTGTGACGGCGGGGAGTTAGACGCGTTGCTAACGCCGCCCACATTCTTCTCTGTCGCCTTTGCACATATTTCCGGTTCCGCGTTTTCAATCGAGATCGCGTTCACTGGAAATTCTTGCGGGTACGCGGATCGGTTGTTTCCCGACCGCTGATGATTTTTATCATCCTTCCATTGTGCATTTTCGTTCTTCCATTTCTTCCCTCCATTACGATTGCCGGAATTTTGATTGGAAGATTTCCCATTCTGTCCATCAGCATAGGAAGCCTTATTGCCGCCATGCGGTCGCTTAGACTCGCTTTGCGCTTCGCCATGGTTTCGTTCCGCGTCTTGTCTCGCCAGATTATCGGCCATTTTCCCGATTCTATCTAGGTTACCGACGGTTTCTAGCAGTTCTGGTATCGTACGAATGACCACGGGGTTAATGAGTGACTGCACTTGTGGACCAAAGTGCGCGATCACCATCTCTATGAACTCTCCGTCCGTCATTTTGTCGTCGAATTGCCTACACTGCACCAGCAAAGTTTTCACGTAGCTTTCCATCGAATAATGCCACTTGGGAATGTACCTTCCTTGGTACAGCTTTATCCTCGCCTGGTTCTGGATCTTTTTCGACCAGAAGGTCTCAAGAAACAGGACTCTGAACTCGGCGTAAGATAAGTTAGTTTCGGACGCAATTTTCAGCCAGAGTCTGTCTGTTTCTGAAAATGATTCCTCGACCAACACAAGCTTCATGGAATCAGGCACTCCTTTGATTTCAAAATACCGCTCCATTTCGGTAAGATAAATCCTAGAATTTACGTCTTTGCGAGACCCAAAACGTGGCAACTTAAGCTCGATATTACAGCTGTGGACAGAGTAATTGGCGGGTCAGTGTGAACGCGCTGTTGCCGTACTTGGGGACAAACTCGCGATGCGCTCTCTTTCTATCACCTGAAAATTGCAACGCTGTGCGGCCTGTGTTGCCTAGTCCAAGCGTCAACAGCTCTCTAACCACCCCCAAACCTTCCACCTCCCTTTCACTAAAAATGTGTGAACTTGCTCGAGAGAGGATATTTTGATTTTTAGCGATTTACGATTTTTACGTGCGATTTAAATAATTCCTTTTGGTTATTTATTAATTGTAGTAATTTAGTGTAATAATTTTACCGAACAAAAAGTGCAGTAACTTATAATTAGGGAAATTTAGCAAGAGAATCTTGCTACTAAAAATGGATACTTAGGAAGAGACTTATTCTCCTATTCCAGGTGTTTCCGAACTAACGACTCCCAACAAGATGCAAGTCATCGACAGCAGAACCACCGCTGCTGAAGCAGACAACACAGTAAATCTATCATTCACAATGTTTATAAATATTTCAAATTTCTTGTGGACAATGATCGAGAAATTTTGTCTTCTACATGTACGCTAGTAGGAAAAGACTTGAAAGATATGGACGTACTTGATATTGACGAAATAAAAAACTGCAGTGATTTGTTACCGCAAAAAACAACCATATTGCGAAAAAATTAGGGAATGGACAGGCTATTTGCGCTGCAGCTTGTGGTTGTCGGTTTGAGAACTGTCCAGCGCGTGTGTCGTGAGGGAAAATAACCTACGTTTGTTTCTCGAAAGAAAAATATGAAACAATACAGCACTCTAACAAAGCTTAGCGACTTTGACAGTCCTTTGTCAGGAGGACAGTACACGAATTTTACGATAGTGATGAGTGGTAATATATAAACAGATAATTTTGTCGTTAATTAAGCAAGTTTTTCAGTGCAGAGGATGACAAAATAAAATTTTGATTTTAGTTATAAATATACAAACTGAAAATAAAATGTAACACGTGGACTTTTAGCCACAAATAAAAGAAGAGTATTTCCATAAGTTTCCTTAGTCTGTCGAGAATTTTATTTTCTGCGCAGATAATAGAATAATAAATAACAGGTCTTTGAAACCTCCAATTATATTAAACGCATCTGCAATGCATAACTTTCTTAACGAAATGACATGCATCAATATTTTATGACAGAATAGTGATCATAAATTACTTAAAACACGTTACAAACCATTACTACAAGTAAAGAGGTGAATACAACTGTTACGCGCACGGCTTGGCAACGGCGCATTTGACGCCACCCGCCAATTAATCTGGCCAGAGCTATAGCTGCTGCGTACTGTGCGCAATTCGTGTGAACAATACTCCCGCTAGCGTTGGAATTACCCACTTCCTTCATCTTGGATTCCAACTGCGCCAGCTTTGAGTTAGTGTTCTGCACGAGTGTTTGCTGTGACGCTTGCAAATCCTGTTGTGCCGTTTGTACTTGTTCAACCGAACTTGTGACCTCCGACATCTTTGCATTTACAGCCTGCAAGCTTCGTTCAGTATTATCCTTAATCTCGTGGACAAATTCCGAGATCTGACCGAGACTCTGGTGGCTTTCTTGCCGCACGTGCTCGACAGATTTTTCGGTCGCGTCCAGACGCTTCGAGATTTCCGCGCTTGATTCCTGCAATGCAGTGCATGTTGCCTGAATCGTATCTGTGCGTCTCTCCAACACTGAAATATTCGCTCGCATCTCCGATTTGAATGCACTCATTTCACGGGTCATTTCCTCGCGAAAAACGGACAATTTTCCGTCCATGCCCTTCAACAAAGCATTTTGCGACTCAAATTTTTGATTTTGTGCATCCAAACGCTGATTTATGTCCTCCTGTTGTGAAGCTATTTGTTTAGTCAATTCCTGCCTCAATGAACCAGAATTTTGACTTATTTGTTTACTCAATTCCGAAGCTAATTTCTTGTTCATGTCCGCCATCGCGTCAAGTATGCTTTGAAATTGTAACGCGGGCTGTGGCAATTCTGCCGCGCTTTGCGACGCACGTGTTTCAACTTCTGCCCGCATGGGTGGATTTTGAACGGTTTCATTGTCTGGGGTTGGAAAAATTCCTAACTGTTCCCCATCTAATGATGCATTTGAATGAATGCTGCGCGTACTAGGAGTATCATGACACTCTTCGTTCGCCAACGGCATTTCGTGTACTTCCGGTGCTTGATCCATCGCGTTAGTTTGCTCGGAAATGTTATGAACAATTGATCGATCTGCCCTATTAATGGTGCGTGACCTCAACTTCATAGATTTGATCGTAAGATACAAAACTCTCAACTCCGAACAATTACAACGATCGACAACAAACAAAATAAAACCGGGACGAGTTTACTCAAAAAAAAAAAATACAGCATTAAACAAATTCCGCGCATAAATCCCTTCAACATGAAATAAACCCATCCAAAATTAAACAACAAGGAAAAACAACGATGTTTCATGCGACACAAATACCTCAACACATGAGCAAAATCAGCATAAAGATAAATCTTAACTTTTACCATGCATTAAAATTTCAAAAGCACTGACTCTATCTTTAATTTTAAACTAACCATGCTTGATGCAAGTGAACGAAAATATACTTGAACAACTGATTGAAATAAATCACACATTTAGATTTAAATCAAGCATGGCAAACAAAGCAAACAAATTTCAACATAAAATTTATTCTAAAATAATAAAATGAATCAACACAGGTCACATCCATGGATTTTTTTAGACTTGTGAAATTCTCAAAATAATTTCGACTTGCAAAAGCCCCACGTTGGGCGCCAATTGTAGAGTGGCCATTTGTTGGCTACCGTTAAGAAAAACGTGAGTTGCCAAAAAAGGGAGGGGGGAATTATTAAAATCTAAAATAATTCCTGAAAAATGAAAATTACATATAATAATGATGCTATAAGGGGATCTAATAGGTTACTAACTAGAACCATGAATTTCAGACACAAAATAAAACCTCATTTATTGAGTCTTATGGCCTTACAAGGTTGGGTAGTAATTAACGTTACATTAAACACAATTAGATCAGCAAAAACAAGCAATACCCGACGTTTACAATTCGCCGGAGTAAGCAAACAAAACTGAATGAAATATCTCAAACAAGTAATAAAAACAGCAAAGTTAACATTGAAATAACATGGCAACACAGGCCATCA
The DNA here is from genome assembly GCA_031002005.1 of Vandiemenella viatica. NCBI lineage: Eukaryota > Metazoa > Arthropoda > Insecta > Orthoptera > Morabidae > Vandiemenella > Vandiemenella viatica. The sequence continues at coordinate 57,271,335 of JARYHS010013631.1, read as the reverse complement.
AATTGAAGCTAACATTTTACTGTACAAAGGAAAATCCCAGGGGGCGCCGTATAAAGTGAATGAAAAGCATCAAAATTGAATCAACAAACAGCAAGATGCTTAAAAAAAAATTGAATCGAAATATAAATTCAGCTAGCTCAGAATTTAAGTGACGGGAGCAGAGTCTTAACCCAGGAGTCGCTTAAGGGCACATAAGTCTGTTAAAATCCACTTAATAGTGACCGTCGTTTCTGGTACATTACCATAGAATCATCGCCGTGATGGTGAGCGACAAACACAATGCCACTGCAGCAATGGAAGCCAAATAAGCGGCTACGACCGCGTTATTAGCATAACTTCCAATTAATGGCAAGCATGCCACTCGACATCTCGCTTTCCCAAAGCAAGAAATGATCAACCACAATGATCATCAGAGAGCGTGCCGGGCTGACACGTCTATTCACCAGCTCGTCTTGGACCCAAGTCACGTCCGTTCATCAGCTCGTCTTGGACAGAAGTCACGTCCGTTCATCAGCTCATCTTGGACAGAAGTGATGTCTAAAATGGCTCCTTCTTCTTCCTCGGCTAGTTGCTCGCCACATGTAAAAGAACTCCACGGAATTAGTATTGTAGACCCCAATAAGTGTTCAGGATTGGCTATCTACACATTTCCGTCGTCACGTGTTTAATATCATGCGTCGCATTCGCCGTCTCCTTCGCGCGTTTCCTACGTGGCCTTCGGGGCAGTAGCGGGGTAGGGGTAGGTCACCGCCCGATTTCGAACGGGACTCAAGCCGGGCTGTCCTGGCGCCATCGAGTCGCCTCGCCTGCTCCATTGTTCCTCTCTCAACCGCCGAAATGGCAGTTTCTAGCCTTCGATATTCAACCCTTCTGAGCCATGCGTTTACAGAAAAATTGATTTACAATAAAATATACCTTTTGCCGCCCTGGTTTTAAACATACATTTAACCTATCCAGACAACCCTCATTATTTACAATTAATTACAAGTTGCAAGACTAAATAATTAATAAATTTGAATATAATTTTAAAAAAAAGGAATTATGAATATAATTAATAATAATTTAATTATATTCATTGTGGGTGACGCTGTCACACCACACCTCCTTAGGAGGTTTGGATAACTGGTTTATGCCTTAAACTCTCTAGCAGCCTTATACAGTACGAGTATAGTACTGTACCCAGTTTGTGTAAATTGTTTTCACCAATTTATTTAATATGTTAGTTACCTCAATGAAATTTTTAGTTCAACTAAAATTAAATTTTTAACATTCTGCCTCCGGACCGCCTGATCCATCTTTGCGTACCACAAGTCGAGAAACACTGCTTTAGAGGACTGTATGAATTTGAGAAAGAAAAGCAAATTGACAAATTTTGAAGTGGCGAATAAAAATTTTCGCAGTTTTTTTCTCGTTTCTTCTAATTAGTTTGAAAAAAAAATTACAAGCACATTACAGAAAATCAAATATTATCCGATAGCAAAGAAAGAACGGAAACATACGAACGAAAACATTATGACCTCTGCCTACCGCGAAATTGAATGTCGTCGCTGACGTTAAAGACGCGTCATGTGAAAGGGAAAGCATATAAGAGGAGCAGGGAAAATGTGGAGTTATCTATTGACGATACGTGTTGTAAATGTGGAACCCACTGACGTAATTGACTATGCCAAAGGGAACATTGTTATGTGCTAGCTCCTGGGAAGGAGCTTCACGGAAACAGCGAGGCTGTCGTCTGTTCGCATGCTACTGTAGTGTGCATCTATGGAAAGTGGTTGAAGGAAAAACACGAGCAGGTGACAAGGTGGGGTGCACCCACGCCTCATCACAGCCCGTGGACGTCGGAGGCTTGCCATCTCTGTGAAGCTAACGTCCCACGGGGCCTGGATTTGCCGGCCAGGCTGGTCCAGCAGTCAACTGCAGGCAGTGGTAAAGGTCCTGCCTGTAAAGGCAGGGGTGGCGCGCGTCTTTCCGTCGTCCATACGGTATAGATCAAACGCCCTGGTAGCTGAACCCACAGTAGGCAAAGTGGTGGGAGATGGCTGATAGGTGGCGAGGATTAGCCGGTGGAAGCTGGCTTAAAGGAGGGTAGGGGACGCCCTGTGGCAGATCTGACGGCTGAGAACAATGCTGGTGCAGGCACACAAGTGTTTCGGAGCAGACCGTTCACCGCACATCGTTTAACACAGGATTCCGCAGCAAACGACATCTGCGTGTTGTCATGTTGACCCAACAACATCCAATAACGAATGTAGTAGGCACGTGATAATCGCGATTGAACCATGGATCAATGGAAACTTACCAGGTAGATGTTGGTGTTTGGATACGCCGTCTTCCAGGCACCGCGCTAGGGACGGGGCAGTATTATACTATGGGAGACATTCACCTTTGCTTCCGTAGGACCTGTTGTAGTGTTCGGAGGCATTATGACAGTTGTAGACGACGTGAAAATTATTGCTGATTTCCTGCATCACTTCATGCTTCACGACGGCGACGTCATCTTCCAGCAGGAATAACTGTCCACGTTATAAAATTAGAACAGGGCCTCATTTCTGGTGTCATATGGTAGCTACCTGAAACGGTGAATCGGCTCAGAAGAAACTCTGGGGGAAGGTAAAGAATGGCCGGAACGTGGCGTTGATCACATCACAACCCCTCTAGTGCCGCAACGGTTGTGCTGGGAATGCGGAACTCACCACCGCGTATCCTGCGTGAAGCGGCAGGAGCCGTAGTACCCCGTCTCCTTTACCTTACACACCAGCGAAATCGGTCCTCACACAATAGTCTATACAGAAATTTTCATCATACAAAGCAGCAGCAATGGGCGAAAAGTGGATGCTACACATATATTGTTTCTTAGATTTTCGCAATTGCTTGCGAAATCAGTCATCACGCAATAATTCATATAAAAATGTTGTGTACATTTTTGTTGGTCACATATGTTTTTCACAGCCTTCACCGTTGGTGAGTGATGATTCATTTTCCGTATCTTTTAAAATTTCCATTATACAAAGCAACAGCAATGAACGAATTGTCGATGCTACACATATATTGTTTAGTGATGTGCCGGATATCCGTATCCGTATTCGCGGATATCCGAGGGGAAAAAAAAGATCTGTATCCGTATCGGTATCCGTTTCTTTTTTAGCGGATCTTTAACGGATCTTTTGTAAAGAATTTCACTAAGCACGTATATAATATTTTAAAGATATCTAGCTATGAAATACTATTAACTTCAATTCCAATTACTTCATATTTCTTAAATTCTCATGTCTGGCTCATTTATATTCCAAAAATTAATTATTTAAACATATATTTTACTCGAATAGTCTTCACGGGTGTACCCAGGGCCGGCGCTAGGAATTTCGGGCCCGGGGTAAAATGGGCGACCTTTTTTTTAGCTCTACAAACTAGAGGTGGGCAAAGTGACTCACTAAAAAGAGCGGTGTTCATTTGATCACTCTACGAAAAGAACTAGTTCTTTTGAATGGTTCACTAGCTCAGTTTTATTTGAGACCTTTTTTTTAGGTCTCACCCCTCAGAATCCGGTTACACCCCCACTTTTCGATCAAATACCCCCTTAAATCGACTTTGATGCATTTAGTAGATTTTTTTTTTTTTTTTTTTTTTTTTAGCTGTACAGTCCACGAAGAATTACCGTTCACTTTTAGTGAGCGACTGCTCACTCGCTCTTTTAAAATAACTGCTCTAAAGAACTGATTCAATCGCGAACGACCCATCTCTACTACAAACTAGCCGGGCGACAATGGGCGGATTTTTGGCTTCGAGGCCTGGGGGCCCCTGCAGCCAGTGATCGGGGCCCCCATCAGCCGGCAGGGCGCGGGTACATTTGACCCGCTTCACCCTCCCTAACGCCGGCCCTGGGTATACCGCCGGATTGTGTTGTGAAAACACGATATTTCGACGACTAGCTCTGCCGTCTTGGGTTTTCCATGGTTTCCCCAAATCACTCCAGGCGAATGCCGGGATGCTTCCTTCAAAAAGGCCATGGCCGAATTCCTTACCATTCCTTGCCCCCATCCTTTCCCGTCTCTAAAGACCACGTTGTTAAAAAGGGACGTTAAACTGTTAAAAAAAAAAAAAAAAAAAAAAATCTGCCGTCTTCTTCAAATGTGGAGACATCTACACTGGTCGGCTGACTCATAGATACCCTATCTGTGAAGATGGCGGAGCTAGTCGTTCTTACACTTATTTTACTAGGTTCCCAAAGGTAATTGGTAACTTACGACTGTAGTAAGTTTTAAGGTATTATTTTAACTATCTTTATTGTGAGATCAGGCCTCTAATCTTTGTGATTTGCTAGCTGAAATTATGTTTAAGGTATGCTGAAGTGTTTACATCAGATAAAATAATCACTTTTACAGAAACTTGAAAAAATAAATGTTATATTTAACATTAAGTTTAGTAAATTGTACTTCAAAAAGAGTAAATTGGCTGTTTTGTCACCCAAAAATCTATTACGATGAGCATCATAAATTATTCCTGCTGCACTGAAAAACTGCTCACTTGGAACGCTTGTTACAGGTGATGATAAATATGTGCTACTCATTTGTCATACACCTCAAAAATTTTTACTATTATTGTTAACTGCTTTTTTAACAATCAGGTGCAGCTGATGTGCTGCAGAATCAATATTATCTACGTCAGATAAAGTGCAGGAACTCTTCATGTTGGATCCTCCATCTCTTACCATGCAGTGCACATTCTGTTTGGGATTCCCCAACCTTCAAATATATTTTAAAATATTTCCGAAATGTAATCTCCCGTTTGGCGTTCTTCAAGTATATCCGCTTTTAAAACGATGTTTTCCCTTATAAAATCTTTTGTAATGTTCTGGACAACAATGAAACACCTTACCAAAACGGGATGTGAAGGAAACTCTCTCAAATTCCTTCAACACGACTTTATTTTCGATCCTAAAGTTCGCTGCAGATAAATTGTGTAAAATATTTCCTGCCTTTTAGAACATAATTTGCAATAACATTATCCAGCAATTGTCGGAACCCAAAATCTTCTACGTGTTGAAAAGATAATCCAGATAAAGGTATCATTTCTGCAATTAAATAGTTTTGAATAAATTTTATTTTTTACTTTTCCACATTTTGACTTTTTCTATGTATTCGTTATAAAATGTTTTCCTAAATTCTCTTTTTATCGTTTTTAAAGACGTTCCCTGTGTTCGTCGGCAATCTTCTTAGCGGAGTCTTCTTTTAATAATAACTCATATTTTTGTGGGTGTTTCGTCTGAAGTTGAATTTATAAGAAAGTTGTACATTCATGGGAATACATGCCTTCACAGAGTTTGTATTTAGCACAATCGTCATTTACTATCATAAAATATTTCAATATTACACTACTGTACTTTTTTGTATAAATTGTTTTTATTTTAATTTAACTTACAACTTCCCAAAAAACAGAAACGTATATAACCTACGCAGTCCTATGTCATCCTAAAATATAAACATAAACACGCATACTTCATGGTCAAAACACGTCGCGTAAGCTTGACGTTGCCGGCCTCGGTAGCGTAGGGGCTAGAGTGCTAGCTCCACGTGCCGAAGGTCGCCGGTTCGAATCCGGCCGCGGGCATGGATGTTTAAGTGTTGTGTGTCTGTGTGTGTGTGTGTCCTGTCCGTCCTGTGGCATCCGCACTTTCAAGACTATATAAACACTGGATTTAACTGATACACTGGAAGCTTTAATATAACACATCGAGCTGGCTGTATGGCCTCAGCTGCCAAAAGCCATTAAATTAAAAAAAAAAAAAAGCTTGACGTTCGTCGATAATAGATCATAGTTGACGACTTTTCCACTGTCGGTCCAAGTTGAGATCCGTATTCGCGGATCTAGACAATAATGATCCGTATCTGTATCCGTATCCGCGGATATACATTTTTAACGATCCGGCACATCACTAATATTGTTTCCTACATTCTCGCAGTTGCTTTAACCTAATAGAATTCTTATTATATGACGTTGAACTTCTTGGTTTTATGGTATAACGTTAAACGTTTTTACACAGTTTGGTAATTCCTAAACTATGAAAAATTTGTATTATTATTTAGAAAATAAGAGCTAATTATAGAAAAGTCAGTGAGAGTCCGCAGAAGGTGGGCACAATTTTATTATCGTTTCAAACTAATGGAGGAATAAAAACAATCTAAAAAGAATCTTTAATTTCTTTGGTGTAAAACCCAAAACCGTAATTCCCTGATTTTTATATATCAAAGGAGACCTCCGTTCGTTAAGATTAAAATCCGAAGACGCATTTGATAGAGATCTCTTTCGGAAGAAGTTCGTGACACGTGGGGCAAACATTGACGAACTACCCAAAAGAAGACGCCGATACCACTGAACAGAAGAGTGCAAACAGGGTCACAAAAACGAATGAAGCTCGTCTACCAAAGGAGTAGAGTAGAACAAAACGAAAGGTAGCAACAGCTTTTTGTCTGGTTTTGCGCCTTGTCAACATCGAGGTCATTCATTAGTCGCGGGAAAGAACTGGAGGCAAGAAACGAAGAAAAAAAAATTCAGCAATAGCCTTTTGAATGAACCATTCCGGCATTCTGCTGGAATGATTTGAGGAAATCATGGAAAATCCAAATCTAGACGTCACACGGGGATTCGAACCCGCGTCCTCCCGAATGCGAGGGCAGAGCGTTCCTGCTCACCCACCATTCTCGGTGAGCAACAGCATGATCATGAAAAAAATTTTGGACGAAGGGTAAGCAAGGTACGAATTGCTTTTCGTTAATGAGACGAAATAAGGTGATTTATACAGGAGAGATTCTACCTTATATGTGGAACTGTTGACGATAGTCGAGACACCTGCAGACGTGTCTTCCCTGTGGGACCCTACACCTGACTTACACCCTGAGCAGGGTGGCATTCTTTTGCAGCGCAGGAATGCGGCCCTTGTAAGCCTCTTTCAGCTTCGCGAAACAGGTATTTGGAGTTCCCAGGCCTCTCCCCACGCCAGTGGAGGGTGAGGGGCGACAATACGACGCCACAGTGCTTTTAACCCCCGTCCTTTATGTGATAGCTATCTACACTTTGCGATCCTCGCCCTTTCTCAGACCTTATTAGGCGTGGAATAACCGTTACTTTTTTTTTGCATCTGTGTTAGCTGTTCAGTCACACTGAATTGGCATAACCTGTAGCACAAATGTTACGTCTATATAGTGGGCTGGTATTTTATGTATTTCATAGGGAGCTGTAGCAGGGAACAATTTAATCTAATTGCGACCGAGCGCACACTCCGGTGGCAATTGCCCTATACACCCATTCCCCCGTTTCCTGTACCCACTTACTTTTGCCCTCTACAAATTTCAACTTTAAATTGTTTCAATTCTACGTTCAGCACCAAATGACTAAGATGTTTCCAGTTTCATATGCAACCTAATTAGTTACTCAACTTTTCACTTTGGGAATTTTTTTTTACCACTATGTATTTCATCATTACCCTGCCCATATGGACAGAAAAATTATACTATTTGGCAATAGAATACTGTAAAAATCTTCTTCTTCTTCCTATCCAGTGTTAGGGCTGTTCCGGTCTCTATCCATCTTCTTGGTGGTCTTCTTACATCTCTCCTACCTCTGAGAAGGTATTTGAGGATTTTTAATGGGGTCCGTTCTGTCTTCATCCTTAGTACATGGTCTGTCCAACATGTTCTGGCCGTTAATCTCCGCTCATTACCTTTGCGTAGTGTCCAGGCCTCGCTACCGTACAGTAGGGTAGATTCAGCCGGGATGTTATATAGTCTGATTCTTGTGTGACGATGAACAAGAGATGGTCTCAAGGTGCTATTTACTGTGAAAATAAAAAAACAAACAAAACTAAAAAAAGTTAAATGTTTCTTAGCCAAAACGATCTAACACCATAACTTGTTTACAGCTTCTCCCGCTTTTGTGTTGGCCACTGACTCCCAAACCAGCAGCTTCATCATATCGCTTACCGAGTGTGCTCCACCATTATTTCCACGGACAAATGTAATACCTCTCCGTCGTACCACGTCCAATTCCTGTATTTGATACTAATAACGTGGGTGCCGCATTACCCAGCCATACTCTAGAAAAGGCCCGAGCAAGTTTTGTAACCCAGTTATTTTCCTTTCTTCACTCGTATATCACCGCTTTATTCTCCGTAATAGTTCAGTACATGGTATAATTTCCTGGTAACAGTACAAGGTCTCAGCTCCCCCCACCCCAACGTCAAAAGGATTGGAAAGGGGGGGGGGAATTAATTTGGACACCATTGTGCTTTAAACCCACATTTCGTATCGTTTAATCAGATAGCTATCAACATTTTACAACAGGATTTTGCTTTCCTAGAAAAGCCGCTATCGCTCAGTGTGCATTAGGAATTGAATAAAGGATTACATTTCATGATCTGTGATATTTGGCGAAGAGAAGTTTCAGTAAAAGCTAAATCTCACATCTAGATAATAGCCAAACATTTTTCGCCCAATATCCGGCAAGACTCATAGTCAACTTAAACAGACACACCAACCTATTCATCCGCTTTCTGCCTGTCAATCACTTCAAACACATCCCCTTTATCCTAACAACTACTGAGTTAATGTCAGAGTAATTTAGCTGTACTGTCTTGCACCCCTTTCAACTCCAGTATGTTATATCCAAGGTCCGCGCAATACCACCGTACTAAAACAAAAGACTGACCAAGCTTTCATATTCCAGTTCCGATCCTTCCTCTAAACATCCACTCACTATAATTTCCTACAGATACACAAATTTACAAACTGTTCCTAATATTTTCAAAGCGTGGCCAGCCCAATGTTAGTCCCATTACAACATGGAAGTGGAGAGATCCCATCGACAACCGAGTACGGAAGATGATCTGGGAAAAGTCCACAACAGCTATGACGAACGCAGAGATTTACGGTTGGCCCCCCTGTGTGCACTGTGGTTAGCGTCAATAGGTTGTCTACAGTGAGTCACTACCGAGTTCGCAGTGAGAGTTCCCGTACTGTGCGTCTGTCGCTTGCCACACGTCCGTCCGTCCGTACTACTCCGAAACAGAGTGACGTTAACACATTACCGTAGCCTCCATTTCCTTCCTCCTCGACTCAGAAGGAAATTGGGAAAGGCAAAACTCCTACTGCGTAGCAGATTAGTCAGCCTAGGACGAAGCGGCATAGAACAATAACCAGCCGGCCTCGGTATCGTAGGGGCTAGAGTACTGGCCCCACGTGCCGAAGGTCGCCGGTTCGAGTCCGGCCGAGGGCATGGGTGTTTAAGTGTTGTATGTGAGTGTGTTTGTCATGTCCGTCCTGTGGAGTGTCTAGAATTACTTGAAAGACAATATACACATGGAGAAACTGAAAAGCAATGGATGAACTAAACTCATACTTGAGCTGGCTGTATGGCCTAAGGAAGCCAAATGCCATAATAAAAAAAAAACAATAACCAGTCTAATGGGTGCGCGGCATACGCGAATACTAGGGCTACCCTTACAGTACAGTACCGAAATCCACAGTTGGATTTTTCGTAATTTCCCGTAATTCTGGGTGATTCTTTCATTAAAAGCAGTCGTCGGTTCCAGGAAAGTCAACAGCAGTATGCCTTTAAAGCTACGTTCCTACGATCTCTTGTAACGGAGGCGGCACCTCATTAGCCGAAGTGTAGGGATGACTGCGCGCCGCAGGTTAGCCCTCGCTTACCTCGCCGCCACCTCCCCACCACGTTGCCTAGTGTCGTTTGGCACAGAGCACGTTACAGCAACAGAAGGGGTGCGCACCGCTGCTGCAAACCGATGACAACAGCGCACCGCTACACACGCCTGTGATGCTTACCGACACAGAGTGGGTAGCTGCGTCTCATCTCCGCTAGCAGAGGCGGCCCTGTTCCCATGGCATGTGTTGAGTATTCGTCCCGTCCCACCTCCGTTACAAGATATCGTGGGAACGCGGCTTAAGGGGGTATCCATTAATGATGTGAGGTGAAATAGGTAGGGGGGAGGGGGGAGTTCGGCGAAATCTCATGAAACCTCATCAAGGGGGAGGGGGGTCAACGGAAATCTCACATGAGGTTTTGAAATTCCTTGTAGAATTGTAGAGCTAAAAAAGAAGAAAGAAAAAGTCTACAAATTACGCGAAAAGTCGATTTTAGGGGGGTATTTTTGTTCAAAAACCGACTTTAGCGGGGGGGGATATCCGCTCTTCAGACCATGAGACCTAAAAAAGGTCTTCAAAAGTTGGTAGGGGGGGGAGGGTCTCCGTCAAAATCTCACGTCATTTTAGAGGGGGGGGAGATCCGACCAAATGTCACAAAGTCTTACCAGAGGGGTGGGGGGTCCGCAATTCCAGAAAATCACCTTTACGTCATTAATGCACCCCCTAAGCACGCTTTTCTGGTTAACGTCGTTGTAACAATACGAAAGAGTTTGACGACCCACACAGGGGAATCTGGTTTGAGCCCCTTTCGTGAAAGATATTTTAGAAACTTGATCAGAAAATGATGTTGGTGAATGATTCTAAACGCCAGATTGTGCACCAAAATCTTGGGTTCGTACAGAGTGAAGGCAGGCCACAGAGCTGGTGGTGATTTATCCGTCGGTTGGGACTTAAGTGTCCTTAAGAGGAATTTGCTTGAACTCCGGCACCTTGTTTTATCATCTCCCGGCTTTCACCTCTCGAACAAAACAGAAACGAAATACACCACTGTACATAAAAAATCGATAGTTATTACCACTTACGAACACTTCCATTACGTTGAAGTTTACGGGAAGTCATCTCGGTTAATATTTCTGCCAGGAGATAACACCATAATATCCTTCGTCGGTACGCGGTTACGGATAGAGCTGTGAAAAAATCAGACAAATATTTTTATTTTATTTTTTGATCTTTCTGGGGAAAATCTGTGACTTCTATTATATAATGTAAATCCAGCCTTTATACTCAAATTTTCTTGATTTGGTTTTTTTTTTTTTTTTTTTTTTAAATCTTATTATTATTTATTCTGCGTTTGAAGATTCACATAGGATTTGCTAATACTACTAATGAAACTTTGTACGTATGCCATGGCCGTAGTCTTGAAGCTCCAAAATTTTGTAATCTTGGCTCTAAATGTTGCTGGCTATTTATATTTTTATAATTTTGCTATCTAATCTCCTCTCCTGTGAAAGGAATATTTGTGGCGGCGTGGTGATCTACTACTGGCATGAATCTTGGTGCGTTCAGAATTTGTCTTAGAAATCGATTTTGAAGGATCTGTATGTATAATACACTTGTTTTGCTTGCCGTTCCCCATATCTGGCAGCCGTAAAACCAATACGGGAGTGATATCAGTGAAATTTCGGTATTGGGCTTAGTAAACACACGAAAGTGGCGTTCTTGGAAGAAAGGTTGTAAGTAGAATCTATGAAAAGAATTGTGTGGTGTGTGGGCGAACGAATAATTACTGGATTTGTTGGAGGAGGGGGGGGGGAAGGGGAGGGAGAGGCGGAGGTAAATCTTTATATAAAGTTAATAATTATTCTTTAATAATTACGCCAATACAACTGTTGTTGGATATTATTTATTTGACGGATGCTTTTCGCCTCTCCTCGAGGTATCTTCAGCGTACAATGTTTTCTTTAATTCCTGATATTTTATATAAAGACCTCCACAATCTTTTTCGACAGACGTTGTATTATATCATGTTTCTGAGGTATTTCGATGTAAGCTTTGTCCATTGTCTGTTTTTGTGTCCCACTTGCTGCCACCGTGCGTCTTTTGGGTGCCTGTGCGAAGTTTGCCCGGGGTATGGCTGGCAGGAAGCAGGACTGTGGAATGCGGGGGTCTGTAGTGGCGCCTGCACAGTGTCTGTCACAGAGGATGTCTGGACGGACTGGCAACCTGTTCTCGGGCGCGCCTGCGTGCTCGGAAAAATCACACCACATGCCAACCCGTCACGCGGAAAAAACGCAAAACATCCTCAGTAAACACACAACCTCAAGTCTAGTAAAATACTCACTAGTACAGTCAGACACCACGTTCTGATATTCTTTTAATTATATTCTTCCAGACGCTCAAAAGGAGGTCTTGTCACGAGATACAATTTAGTTTCACATTCGGGAAGACACCGGTTTGAATACCCGCCTTTCAGATGTATGTTTTCCATGATTTCACCTAATCACTCCATGGGAATGCCGGGATGGTTCCTTCAAAAGGCTGTGGTGTAATTCCACTTTTTTTTTTGCTCCCAGTCACTTCCTGCATGTTATGACCTCGCCGTCGATAAAGCGTAAAACCAGAAGCAAAAAATATATAATAAAATAAAAATATGAAGAACAACCATTCGGTAAACATGGTAATATTTTCAACCCTTACTATTCAGTGACTACAAGCCATAATCCCAACGCAAAGGCGTGGTTAGAAAGTCTACACGACCGTGTATCAGATCCCATGACAAAATCTCCTCTCGCTCTATCCCTGTGGGAGCAAGTGTTCAACGCAGAATGATTTCCTTTGCCATAGTGATGTCAGATTATCAAGATGAACTGATGTGTTATGCAAGTTTTTATTAAAAAAAAAAAAGCTTTCTATGATAAGACCAGCCAGCTAGCACAATAACATCTATTTTGTTGGAGTATTTTACGTATTTTAGATTCTGTATGGAGCGGACGACACAATATGAACACAATTCTTAGTTCCACCTCCACGATCGAAGACACTTGAATTGGTAACCGCTTCAACAAGGGACTAGTTTGCTACCGCCTCTACTATCGGGGTAGGCATCTCGTCTGATCTCACATCAGGCTGATACTAAACATTTACAGCTTAGAAATTTTGCATTATTTCTCCAAAAAATACGAGACAAAATCGATAAAATAGATCACTGAAAACAGCAACTTGCGTCATATGGAAGATACCCGTCAAAGACCTATGCAGAAAGAACGCGTTCCTACAGATCAAGTTTAAAACAGTGAGCTCGGGGAGGGAGACAGATTGATGCATAACCTTTACCATCATACGTAACAATTTTTTCATATATTTTTTGGCAAGACTTGCATCCACTCAAATGCCTGAGTCATTTAGGACAAATATCTTACGAGAGCCTCTACCAGCTAATATTTCAAGTAATGTGCAAATTTGTTTGTGTAACTTGTTTCCGAGGTGAAGGGTGATGATCACACTAGAATTCACCCGCTCAAAACTACCAACAAAACATTATTTCAAGTTTGCCGTGTTTGAAGTCTTAGATCAGACATCCTGTGAGCAACATGACACCTCAACGTTTCGGCTGTGCGGTGTGCAGTCTTCGTCAGGTGGAAGATAGTATCTATTCTTGCATCACTTAGGGAGTGTCCATCAACTACATGCTTCGTCTAGGGGAGGGGGTTGGCTGGAAAGCTACGCTGAGCTACGAGTGGGGGGGGAGGTTTCCAAGCAAGCCAAGCCACGTAGCTTCTTATTCATATTAATTGCAAAGTACAGAACACGCAACAGCACGTGAATATTTATTTCTGTCATTTATATCCGTATGCAATTTACAATAGTCTGACAACAGAAAAGAGAAGAAAATATCTTCTGGAATCAATAAGGAAAGAAGCTACGTTTTACGTGGTAGGGTGGGGAGGAAGGGGGAGTAGAGGCAAAAGTCACGTCTGGTTAGGGGGCATCCATTAATTAAGTGAGGTGAAATAAGGGGGGGGGGGATCCGGCGAAATCTCACCAAGGGGGAGGGGGGGGGGAGTAAACGGAAACCTCAAGTGAGGTTTTGAAATTCTTGTAGAATGGTACAGCTAAAAAAGAAAAAAGGTCTACAAATGACGCGAAAGTCGATTTTAGGGGGGGTAGAAACGTACTTTAGGGGGGTATAACCGCCCTTGGGAGCATGAGACCTAAAAAAAAGGGTGCATTTGCAGTGTGTGTGTGTGTGGGGGGGAGGGGTCTCCGTCAAAATCTCACGTCACTGGGGAGCGATCCGACCAGATCTCACCATAGGTGGGGGGGGGGGGGGGGTGCGACCAAATCTCACGAAGTCTCAACAGAGGGAGGGAAGGGGTTCCGGAATTCCAGAAAAACACCTCACGTAATTAACGGAAGCCCCCTTACACGGAGGTGAGAGGGGGTTTCACAGGAGGCCAAAATGGAGCTACATGGTTTATGCACGCTCCCTTACTTATAAACGAAGAACACTACCAACGGGAAATAAGAGTGTATTCGCTGCGTCTGACAATGTATTTTTGTTTATTATTTATCTCCAGTTCTGTCATCGATCAGTACCAAGTAAATGTATAGTCACTTCGTCTGAAACGTAACGAGATTCCGTTAGCGAGCTTGGCTGGATTGTTGTGGGAACTTGGTGCTTCTTGGAATCAGCGGGAATTCCGCACTGCACCAGAGATGTTCTGCCACCGCACAGCACCGCAAAGCCTTGATGCGGCGCCATCATGAGAACATCAAACTTTCACTGCCCCGAGACTGCTGCCTCTGGGAATACGGGAGCACCAACCGTAGAAACAATGAGCGATTACCATTTTCGCTAGAGCGGCGACCGACTTTCGACGTTATCGCTGCCTTTATAAATTTCATTATCTGTTTAGTGTCCAGATGGATTTGCGGACAAAGTGGCTTCCGGTCCGCCCATCCAGGGCTGTGCCCCCTGCAGCTGCATTAGAGACGGTTCCTTTCACCTCTGCTTCCTTTACTGCAGCCCGGTCTGAACACAAAGGTGGCACTTTTACCAAACCAATCCATATTACCTGTCAACTCTGACCAGAATTAGTGTGTATAATATGTAAATTTGTGACATAAAGTGTAAGGCAGGTAAAGAAAGTTTATAAGAGTTTTTGAGGCTGTTTATATATTTTTGCTGAATAATACAATAGTTTTATTCAACTCTTATTACTGGATTTCTTAATCACATTTTTCTTATTTTGGTTCGCTTTCAAACTTCTTTGACTAAAGTCACCAATTTCACTACCAGAATCTCCCAAAGACGAAAAAGTCTTTTTTGCCTTTCTTCGAATGACATACTGAATGATAAGTCTGAAATTATAAAAGAGAAAACATTTTTTTCCCTGTCATCAATCTCTCGACTTGTTTGATGCAATTCTCCATCCCTTCCTCTCATGCGCCAACCTCTTCGTCTCAACATACCCCTTACAAGCCACGTCCTCAGTTATCTGCTTCATATATTCTACTCTCTGTCGTCCTCTATAGTTTTTACCTTCGACTCTTCCCTTCACTACCAAATAGACCAATCCTGCATGTCTCAAAATGTGATCTACCATTCTGTCTCTTCTTTCTGTAAGCCTATTCCACAAACTACGTTCCCCATCCATCATTTCAAACTCGTTCACTTCTTACTTCATCTGTCCACTTAATTTTCTGCATCCTTCTATAGCATCACATTTCAAATGCTTTATTTTTCCTTCTTTCTAGTATTCCTGACATCCATAAATAATAAAAACCATAAAGTTCTTTGGTAAACATATAGAATTTTAAAAAGTTCTATCTAAGTCCTAGATCAATATTTGAAACTAAATTTTTTTCTCTTTTTCGTGAAGGTTCGCTTTACTAGTGTTATTCTGCTTTTAACATCATTCCTGCTTCGGCCATCAGTTGTGATTTTACTTACCATGTAGCAGAATTCACTTACTTCTTCTATCCTATTTTGGTCGTCAAAATAAAAAAAAAATAAAAAAATGTATAACTGTGCAATATTATTTTCAGAAATTGGGGCAGCGTAAGGGATAGTGAGCTGGTCTCCGGTTGCAGGAGTCACCAGTTCGAGTTCGGCTTCGGATATAGCTGGCTGAAACTACCCTGCCCCCATTTTTGACTCCGCCTACTTATCTGTGAGGCGATACCCAAAACCGCGTCAGTCAGTGCTTCCCTGCCTCTACAGCGAAACTACTCAGAGAGTCACATACAAATTGTCCGAGTAATTTGTTGTGGCCTGGCTGTACTATATCCAATCTTACGATCACCGGTTGAAGTATTTACTAATAAGTTTTAGCACTATGTAGGACCCACGTTGTATTTCTGGTCTTCGCAACAAGACTTCATCATTGCAAATATTAATCTTTCAATATGTTTCAATCAAATTGATCGCCCTAAGGATGTAACAATGGTATAATGGAGGAAAGATGGAAGGAGAAGAAATATTAAGGAAAATTTGATAGTGTCTCTGTGTTCTATGAAAGTTTTTCAGCAGAATCACTAGACTCGACATGAGATTTCCAGAAGTTACTGTTTTGAATGACACGAAACTATGCACCTAAATACTTGGATGGAAGAGTTTCTTTTTAAAAAGGTCGTTCGTTATACTTTCTTACAGTTTCCAGATGCTATATAAAAAAAAAAACAAAGGTTAGCATATGTGACACAGATAACTGTGCAGTATTACATGCGTCAAGGCCAGTATAATGGCACAGGATACAAAGTTCAGAGAAATAACATCAAGAAAATAGCACATTCCCAAGAGTCGTTCTTTCTCAACTGAACGGTGATATCAGCTAAGTTGTTGCGGCTTATCTTAACGATGAATTTTGCAGCGATTAGCAAATTGACTCTGTTAAAACGTCAGATAACGCCTCAAATACCAGAGAACACTTGAGATACACCGCGTGGCTTGGAGAAACCAGGGTTACTCAACTCTCACGAGGCCCGTAGCTCTCTTCCGCCTCAGATATTGTATCTGAGCCGGATAAACAGTCGGGTACTTTTTGAATGGCCACTTGACTAGTCTATTTGTTTGGCTGGCCTTTTGCTTTGCATCTCTCACAGTAGGTACAGATATGACTTGTCCGCACCGTCGTACGTACTCATGTCGATACAATTTATGGTTTTATTGCAGAGTTTCGAGAAGGTGTTGTTCAGTACGAACAGAAGTGGCCTCGCATTCGGGACGATGCAGGTTCGAATCCCCGTCGGACCACCCTGATTTCGGTTTTCCAGGGATTCCCAAAATCACTCCAGGTGAATGGCGGAATGATTCCTTCAAAAGGCCGAATTCCTTCCCGTTTCTTCTCCCAGTCCTTTCCTGCCTCTAGTAACTTCGACGATGAATAACGCCGTCTTATTGCCGTGTGACTATTAAATAATGCATTAACTATAGTAAGACTCAATTAAAATATATATATATATGCAGTTTACTAATACAATAATTACTGTTAATCTAACTGTGGTCCTCTACCAAAAGGTTGGTTGGACACTCCTGAAAGAGGCATACTAAGCCTGATGTCAGAGATAAAACGGTCATTTCCTTTCCTCATTACCAAACTTAACCAGGTAATCCTACCGATTATAAGGGACCTACGGCTTAACGTGGATTCCTAACCATGGAAACGTTCTGGCGTACTTCACATTACAGAACAAGCGGGGTCAGAGGTAAAGGTCGGGTTAATGCCTTTGAAAATCCCCGCCGATACAGGGATTCGAACCGTGGACCTTTCAATCTCGAGTCAGACGCCATGTGGGAGCGTCCATGAATTATATGGCTCGGTCAAGGGAGGGGGGGGAGGAGGAGAGGTTAGATAGAAAGCTACCATGGGCTTCGTGGGGCCGGGGGGGAGGGGTCCAAGCTAAACTTTTTATTCATTTTTTGTCACAGTTAAAATATTTTTCAGAGTATACAACAGAACGTTGGTTTTATTTTCCATCATTTAGGCACGAAGTACGTAGGTTCAAATTCTAGGTGCCACACGCCAGTGACAGGTCGTATTGTTTGGATGTTTTGAAGAAAAAGCTGTTTTGAATCTGATCGCCCCCGTGTTACCACACCGCTCTTTGATTAAACGATTCTAATTTTGTTCTGTCAAGTGAATTTCAGCTCATCTCTAACCACAGTACTCCTGAAGTGTTATTTCAAGTTGATAGTGTGGTGTAAAATTGTGCTGTACGATAAACTTTACGAGGCTTATCAGAAATGTTTTTCAGAGAGTTTCAATATGCAAAACGGCGTCAGTGAGCAATGGAAACGTTTTAAGCAGGAAATGAATCATTCCCTGAAAATATAGAAAAAAGAAGGTGACAGAACTGTATCAAAATAAAACAAAAAATGCAGCTCTTCTTAGTTTTATTTATACGGCATTTATAGTTTATTCTGTTTTATCAGTTAATAAACACTGATGTATGAGAATAGGAGAATGTTTTTAGTGACACTTCAAGAAGAAAGGGATTCCTGACTGTAACTGAGAAAGATATTTTCCCAATAATAGAAAATTTGTAGGAGTGGTGGCATCACCATTTCATTCAGAATATTTATAATTTTAGAAAAGCATGTATAGCAATTACCGACCGTGGCTATTATATACACAACTAGCCTCAAATCCCGTAAAAAATGACGGGTTTAACGAAGCCTTCTGACAGTTGATTTCTTTGCCGTTGCCTAAAATACATACATTTGTTGTTATGTAATGCTCATAACCTTATTTCGTAATTTGTACATATTTCAGTTGCAGCTTACACAGCGATATAGATGCAACTTCTACTGAATGAATGATGTCAGGATTAGGGAACCAATTAAATTAAAAATTAATTAGGAATTCCAAAACCTTATGGTAAAGCGCGTGATATTTGTTTTATTCCTGTTCCAGTTCTCATTCAGCACGATAAATATCGTAACTTCAGTAACTCGGAACTTATGAAAGCAGCTTAAATTACTTATTAAACTAAATTCATTGTGAATTATTCTGTAAAAAAGTGTGCCGGTTGTCATTCTGGTCTTGTTTGCATTTCGACATAACCACAACTTCTACTAACATTGCTGTTCAAAACCCATAAATTCTATTACCCGCGTACGAATACATTGCTATCTAAATTTGATCTACTGGAAAGTAATAAAAGGAACTAATAATTAATATATTAATTTAAACGCAGTACATACTTTTTTACTCTTTCGGCAAATCATTCCTTCCAGTATATTATAATGACTTAAAATACCTGCATTGCATGTAAATATCTTGTAAGCCTGTCCAAAACGATGTGTTGAACGCAGTATTTTAGCAATTCATTTCTTCGTTAAGTACAATTTTCTTCAAATAACGTTCATTATCTTACAAATCATGCAATGTAGATAATTGTTAGCTTACTGTAACAACGGTATCTATGCCCAGAGTGTATAAGAAAAATATAAATCAAACGAATTTTAATTAAGAAAAAGCAACTAATATTAATATGTCGATTTCAACGGAATACGTACTTTTCTTTCAGTGTTCTGACAGTTAATCTATTCACGAATGCATAGCTAAATACAACTTAAATAACGCGGATAACATCAAACTTCTCCGTTCGTTGTTTGTTGGACATCGGAGGCGAAAGGCGTGACGTCATAAGGCGCGTTCCCACAATCCCTTGTTACGAAGGCTAGACGGACGGGACCAAATTAGTCGAAGTGTAGGGACGACCGCGGGCCACAGGTTAGTCCTAGCTTAGGGGGCATCCATAAATTACGTGAGGTGTTTTTCCGGATTTCTAGACCCCCCCCCCCCCTGGTGAGATTTCGTGAGATCTGGCCGGACCCCCCCCCCCCCTCTGGTGAGATCTGGTCCGTGAGAACCCCCCCCTAGATATCGCTCTGGAAACTTTTTTTGGTGAGATCTGGTGAGATTTCGCCGGACCCCCCCTCCCCTATTTCACCTCACGTAATTTATGGATGCCCCCTTACCTCGCCGCCACCTCCGCACCACGTTGCCTAGTGTCGTTTGGCACAGAGCACTTTACAGCAACAGAAGGGATGTACACCGCTGCTGCAAACAGATGGCAACAGTGCACCGCTACACACGCCTGTGATGTTTACCGACTCAGAGTGGGTAGCTGCGTCTCGTCTCCGCTAGCAGAGGCGGCCCTGTTCCCATGGTGTGTGGTTGAGTATTCGTCCCGTCCCGTCCCGTCTCGCCTTCGTTACAAGGGAACGTGGGAACGCGCATATAGAGTGACGTCATGGCGTGGCAAATTACCAAAACTTGCGTTGGACAGTATAGATATTAAAGATAGTCTGATAAGAGAAAAGAACACAAAATTTAAAGTTTAGTTCCTCATGAGGGAGGACGGAAGGTGTTAAGGCAAAAGCCACATTAGGCAACGCGGGGAATAAAGGTTCAAAAGAGGCCAAAATGGAGTCACGTAGTTTATGGACACTCCCTAACCACTAAGCAGACAAACCGCTCGTAATCATTGTAAGATCAAGAAAATAATATTATTTCTTTTCAAATAACACCGTTCACACGGTATATTAATTCAGTTACTAGGAAAGATGTTAAATATTATATCGTGTTGCAAATGGTCCATTATCAATGTCTTCATACAAATTTTGAATAACGTGTTCCTTCTTTGACTGGTGTTGGAGATGGAAACATTGCGAGAAGAACCCCTAGTCGTGCCGCTTAGAGTTTCGTGTTTGATGTGCCGCTGCAAGGTGGGAGCCTCTTCAACGTCGTCTGTGCGGAGAGGAGAGGCAATTCCCCCGCACAGGCGCTCTCGCGGCTGCTCCAGTAGCCGTTTAATTATTCTGGCCGCTACCTCTCCCCACCACACCTTACAGGTTGGCAGGTAGAGGCCGACCTACTTGCCGGAGAACAGCTTTGCTATAACAACACACTCTATCACAATGTTCAACAAACTTATTTAAACCATTGAATCTATTTCTTTAGCTTGGCCCATTTTTAATTTCATGTCGCTGTTCTTTATATTTCTTTCTTTTTTTCTTCCTCATCCTGAACGCACTCAGTTATCATTTTGTCTCTCTAATTCTGTATCATTGCCCTTTTGTCTCCTCTGTCGTCTTCCCTTCCTCTGTTGGTAATTACTTCCACCTGTAGGCTCCCTAGCGGAACCGTATAATGGGAGTTACCACTCCACCTTGTAATTCACTTCCACTCATGAATTCGGTTACTCTTGTTACTCTAGGACCGAGTATTTTTATTAATTATTTCAATAATTTTCGAAACGTAGTTTCGTGTTATAGGAGTTAGATTAATTTAATAATAATCAGTATTTTATTTGAGTAATAGTTATTTTTTTCTTTTTTTTTATGGCTTTACGCCTCGTCGACGTCGACTTCATTAAAGGTTTTTTTTGTTTTTTTGACTGCTTAACGTCTCTTTAACAGCGAGGTCTTTACTTTAGAGACGGGAAAGGATGGGGGCAAGGAATGGGAAGGAATTTGGCCATGGCCTTTTTGAAGGAAGCATCCCGGCATTTCCCTGGAGTGATTTGGGAAACCATGGAAAACCCAAATCTGAATGCCCGGACGGGGATTCGAACCGCCGTCCTCCCGAATGCGAGGCCGGAACGCTATCCGTTACACCACCACGCTCGGTGAGGTCATTAGAGGTTGGATGGGACTGTGGGCAAGGAACGGGAAGGAATGCGAGGCCGGAGCGAGTAATAGTTAGTTATTCTAGAACGTTTCTTACGTGTTAAGCAGTATGATATCTAAGAGTTTCTGCTAACTTACAGAAATCCATTAACTAACGTTAGAGCTAATCTAGAATAGGCTACCGGTCCCAGGTTATTTATATCATGATTTGCATCTTAATATGGATTTCAGTTGATGTATTAAGATCGAAAAGTGTTTATTAGTTCATTGCATAGTATATGAGTTAGGGTTAAGGCGCGGGTGCCTCTCCTTGGCTTCTTAGTCTGTGTTGGTCATTCCGGGTCTTACCAGCTCCAGTAACAATTCTTGATTACTGTCGCACCGTCAGTGACCAGTTGGATTTAAGTATCTGAACCGGTATGAAAATATTTGAATCAGCTTCATATAGTCAACGTGAGCAATTTATACCTTTTCCCGAGAAGTATGATAACTCTGACAATTTAATTTCTTAAAGTTAACTTACAATGTTTGCTCCATTAGCACCGTACGAGTGTTGTAATGAACGAGTGAGACTGTTTCAATTTGAATCTTCAATCACAGAAATCATGCTTATATGTTTCTGAGAAATCTGGTGTTAGGAAAAACCATTTCTGAGAATTATTAAGAATATTATTGGGACCTTAATATTTACTGTCTTTATTTCGTGAACAACCTTTTACCTGTAAGAATGGTGACTTTTCCGAATTACGATTGCAATGAATCTTCAGTGGTTTAACTCCGGACTGTGTTGTAAAAGTATATCTCGACGTCTAGTTCCACCGTCTTCTTCAGATGTAATAATTTCGTCACTTTGTCCTGCTGCCGCCCTAAGACGACTACATATTAGAGCTCCACGGGCAGTATCAAATACCAAACATACGTTCCTACCAAAAAAAAAAAAAACACTCTTAAATATTCATCCTAACCTTTCATTAATTAGTAAGTAATGTGTAAAGTAACTGGTTAATTCATTGTCCACCATGTCTTATTTCAACGAATATGATAATGCTTGAATTGAACCTTTTCGTCGAGCTTAAACTTTGCCAGTACTAGATGAAACACTCGATCTCTCATACTTTTATGATTCAGAACGCCATGGCTGCTCTCTCGGTTGTAACCCAAGCTTTTTTTAAAAAAATAAAAATAAATAAATAAAAAAAAAACACACACACACACACACTTGATTTCTGAATTTTGCTGTACAAAAAGGCATATAACAACGTTAAAAATGATTATAACTGACAATAGCTGTTGTCGCAATAAACCCTACAGAATCCGAATAACAGACACCACAAGGTGTTCATTCAGTCTACTAGGAAAGTCAGATCTTCTTCATGTTAAAGTGTTCTTGGCACTTCTGTTGGCGCCTAAAATTAGTTATCTTTTTATAAAACAAAGTAGAGGAAGCCTACAAAAATCACTATCTGATTCCTGTAGATCAAAGTATTTAAAAGCTACTACTTTTGTTTGAAATTTTGTTCACACCACAAACTATTCGAATTGTTAACATAAATCCTCTTTCGCGGTCCCTTTCTCTAGTTGAATATACCATTGTAAGAAGAATATAACACTGCAAGAAGAGTTAAAATGATAACCATCACAGGACTCCCTCGCATTATGCTGTCACTTAGACCTGCGAAAAAATAACCTACCTTTCTCCTATCTCCAAGGAATTCCCATACGTCTGCGGCCTGCCTTTCTTATACCACTACTTCACCAGCCACCGTTCATTCCATGTCCTATATTCAGCTACCTTTTACTCCATTTCATTCTCTCTACCTCCAATTTCTAGTGTACTTGATACGTCAAGTGTTAACAGAACCATTTCTCCCTATTTTCTCCACATATCCTCTGTTTTTAAAAAGAACTCTGTCTTTTTCCCCCAATCCCCACAGCCAGTCTGAATCTGTTGGTTTATTCCCATATCTAGTTCACCAATTGCACTAAAATACGAGGATAAATATTTAAACTCACCTGATTCCTCTTCGAAACTGTCCCTTTAAACGACATACTCCCTACTTTCCTTTTTCTTAGATACAGATCACCGACATATGTAGAAAACTGCATACTTGGGATATTTGTTGCTTTGAGAAAAATATCACATATCATAACTCATTCTTTAAAACCGAATTGAAGGAAGGCGATTATCAGACGCTCTCCTAGTTTCTGTGAGAGCTAATTTCAGTGGTAATTTTACATATTCCTTGGAACTAAGTTGAATGTGATGTAGACAGGGCGTTTGTGGATTTTGTAGGAGGCACCGGAAATTTAGCTTCGACGGAAATTCCTTGGTCTAGCTAGGACTTGTTCTACGTTGTTTCTATGCACCTATCGTCAATAGTAACCTCTATGTCTATGGAGTACGACTGATGGGTACTGCCGAGATACTCAACAAGATAGAGCGACTATTCGGTCTCCAACACATAAAATTTGTTTAGTCGTTATGAGTCATGAACTCAGAACCGTTACTAATATAGAATGTGAACCTGGAGTAAAACTTTCCACCATACAGATCTATAGGCTGTGAAGTTATATCACCATCTTTATTCTCGGCTCTACAATGGAAGTGGTATTGATAGCGAATATTAGTTACAAAATGATTTCTGAGTCAGCAGTTTCTTGATTAGCTTCATCCTTTCTGTACACATTGAATTCAAACAATTACATTTCTTCCATATTCTATTCGAGTGTTTTGGATTTTCCGTTGGAATGCCACGCAGTTCATATCTTATTAATCGGTTTTAAAGAACGTTTTTCCGAACTACTAGGGCATGATGGAACGCTGTAGCACTGCCCTAACTTCTGTAAAATTTTACTGAGAAGTCAGGAGATGTTTCCTCCTTACACAAGGGCCCATTGTCGTTGTAGCCTATATAGTAACATGTGGGCTTATTTTACTAGTTATTGGTGGTTAAATGAATAATTGATTTATAAATCCATATTTGATGGTCATTGAAACCCATTGCATTGATTCAAAGTACAAACGGGCGTGGCGGGTCAGTGGTTAACGCTCTTGCCTCGCATTCGGGAGGACGGTGGTTCGAATCCCCGTCCGGGTATCTAGATTTGGGCTTTTCATGGTTTCCCTAAATCAATCCAGGCGAATGCCGGGGTGCTTCCTTCAAAACGCCATGGCCGAATTCCTTCCCCATTTCCATCCGCCGCCTCTAATTACCACGAAGTCTACGAGGCGTAAAGCCACAGGAAAGTACGTTATTTCGATGATACGAAGTCTTCTATGTGAAAACTTCCTGAAAATGATTTAGGTTGTTTAAACAAGTTTTGAGGCTACGTTTAGACTTTTTAAAACACGCAGAGAAAAAATCCTCATTTAATAAAAATGTGTTTCAGTATTAGAAATAAAATGTAACCACTTTAGTAACAGTCTCATTTTTTCTAATAGCAACAGGATTCACATAATAAATTGGTGACATAATCTTAGAAAGTAAGTCGTTTACTTATACACACATAGACACAAAAGTGAAAGAGAATGAGTCAGCAAAAGCGAGATCCAGTGTGGAGAATGTTAATAATATTGAAATTATAACTTTGGAAAATTAGAATATTTATTCTTCATATGCAGTAACATGAGAAAAGTGATGGGGAGGGGGGGGGGGGTGCACATGTTACTTTCCTCTGCAAGTCATAAGGTCTCTAATATTGTATGCATGGTAAGAAAACGATATACTTATTCTTAATTAACTATTAAAACCAAGGCTAAATCATTGAATGTCAATGCTACCAGCGCATGCGATTTATAAAACGTGTTACATTCAAGAGGAAACTTTCCCTACTGAGTCAACGGAAATGTTTGGCATGTCGATTCCTGCTACCTACCCACAGTAACAAAAAAACACGTTTACAGCCATGAAACCCTCTTTCAAAGGCATCTTGTCGTGGGCAAACATCCTCCGAAGTTCCGAACCCGCCTATACCCATTGCGAAGCGCCCATTGTGCCCAACACCACAGCTGACAGCTATTTCGAGCCGATAAGCGATACCTTTCCTCAGACACTTTGTGTTTCCTGAAGTCACACGCGGAGCGAGCAACTTGCAGCGTCTCTTATCCTCCCAGCCCTGGATGATAAGGGAGCCGCCGCACGCTCCAGCAATCCAAGGACGCCTTTCTTCGGCAGAGAAAGGCTTCTCAGAACACTGATTGCTTTGCCGATACGCCGATGCCTCCCAGCGTGGCAAGAGGACGCCGTTTTTTGTCATTCTCGCCGAGAAAATGGAATGGAAAATTCATTTGGGCATCCCATGTTTCGGGATATCCAGAATTTCTTTCACAACATTTCTCGACAAAATCTCCTACGCTGTGATTCCACCCTCTCTTAAATCATGTGAGACCAGTAGTTCGTAGTAGTAACGTACAGGTAGGAGATATTTTCGAGAAACATCGAATCCTAATTTTAGTAAACGAGTTTAACAATACTAGTAACGTTTGCTAAGTCGAGGAGATACGAATATCTGCTTCGCTGATGGGGTATAATCTTTTGTTCCGGCGATGGAGTGTATATCTGTAGTTAATTAGGTAATTTACACCATAAAGGTGAAATAACTCACTGATGAGAGATTTGATGGATAAACTGAAGGTAGGATTAATATATATTGAAGAATGTTATGGATTTTTTACCTGCATAATTTAAATTCAGCTATTTTAAGAGTGTCATAGTTACTTACTCCCAACAATAGCTTAGAGCTAATATTCTAGGTGAGAATATTTGTAAGTGAATCCTTAAAATATATCTTCTCGTTGAGGTGTGATACATAGGGGGAAAAATCAGAGAGAGACAAAAACTATTTTTACTAAACTATTTGCATTCCAAGCCAATAAATAGATTTCTGTATATACCGATATAGAGTACGCCGGTGTAAAATAAATTAACATTAAGAGACGTAAGCTAAATCCAGTTCACTATAAAGGTCAATAATTTGTTGTGTGTGTTCAGCTGAGTTATTAATTCCGCTGCTACGTGCTTGCTTTACGGAGTCTTTAAGGGGGCGTCCATTAATTACGTGAGGTGAAATAGAGGGAGAGGGGGGTCAAGCGAAATCTCACCAAGGGGGAGGGGGGGGGGTCAACGGAAATCTCACGTGAAGTTTCGAAAGGTCGACTTTAGGGGGCGGTATTTCGTCAAAAAGTGGTGATGTAACCGCCTTTGGAAGAGTGAGATCTTAAAAAAAGGTCTAAAATAGTCGCGAGGGCGATTTCCAGGGGGGGGGGGAAATCTCATGGAACTGATCTCACCAGAGGAAGGGGAGGACCAGATCTCACGAAGTCTCACCAGAGGGGAGGGGGGATCCGGAAATCCGGAAAAACACCTCACGTAATTTATGGATGCCCCCTAATGGACAGTTCACGGCGATGTGATGCGGTGTAATCAGCTGATGTTTCAACTTGCAATCTTATTTTCTTCTTATGGCTTTACGCCTCATGGACGTGACGTGGGGGTCATTAGAAGTTAGAAAGGACTGGGGCAAGGAATGGGAAGGAATTCGGCCATGAGATTTTGAAGGAACTATCCCGACATTGGCGTGGAGAAATTTAGGAAATCATTAAACAAACTGACGTAGCGATGACCGTATAATATTCGAAACCACGTCCTCTCGAATGCGAAGCCAGAGCGTTACTGCTCACCACCAGTTTCCGTGTCCAATAAAAAATGTAATGGTAAACGAATAAATCGTTGCACTGTAATGTTCACTGAGTATTTCTGAAGTACTTAAAATATTAATCAGAATTTCAATCTCTATAACTTATATTAAAACGTTATTACAATATTACGGAATCGAGTGCCACAGGGTAGCGTATTGGGACCATTGCTATTCATTATTCTAATGAATAATTGTGTTCATTATTTACCATCAGAAATTAGATTGATGAATAAATAACGCCAAAGCAATTGAATGTTTGAGTATCTATTGAACTCCCGAATGCGTTTCACTTTTTTTTGCAGAAACATCTTCAGCGGGTTCCCATTTTACGGTCTATTAGAATAAATACTTAAACATTGAGTTGCTTTGCCGTTATTTATTCATCAATATTATCAGCAATTGAGGAAATTGATCCACAACATCCAGATAACAAATTAGATTGTTTGTAGATGACACAATGTTATACAAAAGGATCAAAACGCCAGAGGGCCAGAGGGCTGTAACAGCGGCAGAGTGATCTGGACAGGATATCTAGTTGGGTTGGTAAACATGGGATGAAGATAAATGCAAAGAAGAGTCAGCTAATTAGATACATAAATAACAAAGGTTGATTATGATTATAAGTTGGGGAAAGAATTGCTTGTTGAAGACTTGAAACGTAAAGATCTTGCATTACATTTAATAACAAACTTAACTGGGCAGGACACATTGGACAGATTGTAGGAAAAGGTTTCAAAATTCTGCACTTGTTGTAGAGAGAGAGTGATAAGAGGATGTACGAGATAAGTAAAGAAACTGGGTTACAAAACTTTGGTCAGGCCATTGCCTGAATATGGTAGCGTAGTAAGGGATCTACATTTTCAGTATCAAATACTGGAGGGTGCAAAAAAGGGCTGCTAGAATTGTTTCTGGAAATTACGTCAGAACGCAATGAGTAACAGATATGATAAAAGAGCTGGAATGGAATTTATTAGAAGACAGGAGGAGGGTGAAGAGGGTCATGGGAGTGTACGGGGGCATATATTGGTGATAAGGCATGGAAGGATGTTGGTGTAAGAATTAAGGATAGGCCCTAATGCAAGGAAGGGAAAAGATGACCATGACCACAAGCTGGCACTCGATTTCAGGCACAAGGATATAGAAAGATTCTCTTTTTTAGGTAAGCGTGTCAGAGAATGAAATAAGTTACCAAGAGAAATGATGAATAATTTATCAAAAACGTTGAAAGAATTTAAGTTAAAATTTGTAGAGGGCAAATGTAGGTGGGTGCAGGAAGGGGAGAAAGATGCGTGTGTAGGGAAATTGCCACCGGAGCGTGCGCTCCATTGCATTTTTTAAATTAATTAATATTTAGTAATCATATTACTCTATTACCAGGTAGCATCTCTTTAAAACAATCTTTTTTTTCACTACCGATTAAAAATAATTTTTCTTAATTCCTATACCACAAAGGCCCCTTCCAAGTGACAAATATTCCTAGCTTCAGCTTTTACACTAGTACTTCCATGGTTTTGTGAACTCCACTTGTTGCATATTGAACAGTACTTTTCTAAATATAAAGGCAATATTACACTGCAGTCACGTCACGCAATATCATGTGATAGAAGAAAAGTGTGTGACATTGTTTAATACAGCTATCTTATGATTCGCGTGTACACTGCTGTCACGTCACGCCGTGGACCTCACGGATGATTTCATGTTTTTATTTTCTGCGGGTGCTCAAATTCTGGAGTTTTAGTTTTAAGAATGGACGAGTTGCTTGAGAATATGAATGCTTATACAACCATACATCATCGGATTATCGGTATCAATTTATACGACAAGCAGCTTGGGAGTAAATTAGAAGAGAATTAAATAACATATATGATGTAATTGGTAATTACAATTCCTTTTATGTTGTCTGTTGATTCCATTCAGTTGCTTTTCAATTGGTAGTCAACTGTTAGACTATTTCTAATACAGATAATGCTAATTTTGATGCTTAGAATGTAACGACGGAAGAGGGTCATGGGGGTGTACAAAGTATACATTGGTGATGAGGCTTGGAAAGATATTGGTGTAAGAATCAAAATTAATGCATGAAAGGAAAAAGAAGACCATGACCACAAGCTGGCACTCGATTTCAGGCACAAGGGTGTAAGATTCTCTTTTTTTTGGTAAGGGTGTCAGGGATTGGAAAAAGTTACTAAGAGAAATGATGAATAATTTACCAAAAACGTTGAAAGAATTTGAAGTTAGAATTTGTAGAGGACAAATGTTGGTGGGTGCAGGAAAGTGTGAAGATGGGTGCGCTCCATTGCAATTTTAATTAAATATTAAACTGCAATAGACAAAATAATCCAAACATTTTGATCGTTATATGCCATTATCATTTTCAAAACAAAACCTGCAGTCATAGTGTTTCTTCAGTAGTAACGGCTCTAGTTGAGTATGCTGTTTTTTATGTCATTTCTAATATGTTCGTGTAAGAAATCAAATAGTTCCGTTCTCATACGGTAATACATACGAAAACGTCTCTAATACTTTAGTATTGCGGCACTAACCGATGAAATTCACCCAATTGTACTCTAATTTGATTGATCTCATATATCCAAAAATAGATAAGTTATTTTTCTTCACTGAGAGCATCAAAGCAAACCACACTTTCCAGTTCTTATTACCGTGCCGTAGATTTTTTAGAGTTAACAGTTTCCAACTTCCGAAACATACGCAGAACTGAAAACAAGAACATGAGTTCACATGACGTGACGTGAAGGGAGGTGCCAGTATTGTAGTTCTAAGCATGATATCGCGGTTAGAATCGTGATGGCGCATGAGCTCACGAGATGTAACGCCGTGTTGCCTTGCCTTAACGTCGGCACTGATAATTAACAACAAAATGGTCATCGATCAAGCAGATGGTGACACAGCACGAACATGTGAAGCCACACGTTACACGAGCTAACATCATAAATTAAACCTAGTGGTCACTAAAAAGTTTCATTATTTATTTCTTTAATTTTCTGAATTATAGTACACATGGGAAAAATAAACCAAACCTTTCAGGGAGCTGAAAGAACCCCCGAAATTAGCATGTAGCTAAGACAGTGAAGAAAAATAGTAATAACGTCAGAACACGGTATTCGTAAATTATTAAAAACTTATTTCAGCGTGTCTAATGCTGTAATATAGAATGTTACTTCTCATTCCGCTCCATGCTGCATTTCAACATAACCACAACCTCCACTAATTTTTCTGCTTCAAAGTCCAAACATCTACTGTTCCGCACGCGTACATCGAAGTTCTCTAGGATAGTGAGTGCAATCCAGCAAAACAGGATCACGCAGTCCCGCGGAATCCCACATCATTTTACAGTCTGACGAATCCTGCAAAAATTTATGCGGAGTTCATAAAACGGCGCGAAAACGTATCAGTATGCGCGACATCGTCTCTCAGTCGTTGATTTACGTCCCTGCTTGGGTTCGATCTGTTGTATTTCCCTGCTTGACCCTTATATTTGAGTTCACATATGAATCCCTCAACAAAAGTATAATTTTGTCATCAGTGGTGATTATTAAGGGAGCGTGCATAAACCACGTAGCTCCATTTTGGCCTCCTGTGAAACCCCCCCCCCAAGTAGCCCTAGGTGGCATTTGCCTCTACCCCCCCCCCCCACGTAGCTTTTTTCCCCTTTTGATTCCAGGATACATTTTTTTTACTGTTTTCTCTTGTCAGACGATTGTAAATTACATAAGCAGATAATTAACTGAGGGAAATAAATATTCACATGCTGTTGTGTGTTCTGTTCCTCATTTTAACCGTGAAATATGTTACGAAAGGGAAGCTACGTGGCGTGGCTCGGAACCCCCCCTCCCCCCACGTAGCCCAGCGTAGCCTTCCAGCCAACCGCCACCCCCCCCCCCCCCCCTTGGGCAGAGCCACGTAGTTTTTGCACGCTTCCTAAGTAAATTGATTTGCTCCTATATATTTATGTTTTTATTTTATACATTACTATAATTTGAATTGTAATGTCTATTTAATTTAATGAGCCCGCCAATCAGCAGGACGCAGATTCGAATCCCCGCCCGCCCAGACA
Source organism: Vandiemenella viatica (assembly GCA_031002005.1). Classification (NCBI taxonomy): domain Eukaryota; kingdom Metazoa; phylum Arthropoda; class Insecta; order Orthoptera; family Morabidae; genus Vandiemenella; species Vandiemenella viatica. The sequence goes on along the minus strand of JARYHS010013631.1, from coordinate 57,240,272 downwards.
GATTTCAGTTTTGCATGGTTTTACGAAATCACTCTTCTTGAATGTCGGAGTAGTTCCTTCAAAACGACACGGCCGAATTCCTTGCCGTTTCTTGCCCTCATCCTCTCCTGGCTCTAATGAACTGGAAGTCGACTACCCATAAAATCTGAAATAAACAAGCTTATTTAGTAAGCTTTTCTAATTATGTTCTTAGCTTACAGAACGAATAATAATAATTGTAAAATTTAATATTATCATATATTATCAGTTACCCGCAACTTCGTTCACGTGTAGTATTAAAGCTTTCTCTCTTAAGCCGATTATGACAAATATCTAAATCTGATCAGTAATTTTTGCGTGAATCGCGTTCGACAAAAACTGAATAATAATTGATATGAAGTCTTCGCGGCTTCACCGCTGTATGGTGTTGAAGAAAAACAACAACGAGCTTTCGGCGGCTAACTCTGCCGCCATCTTCAGGTCGGATGTTATACAGTGAGCACCAGAGGTGCACTAAATAATAATTTGTTGAAACTTTCAACTTAAGTCCCTGGCTTTCCGAATTCATATCAAAATGAAACGCATGCTGTTTCACCCCCAACGTATACATTATTGGAAAGTTCAACGAAATCCTACCAGTATTCTTGCCTGAATCGCGTTCAGTTAAAAACTAATACCACTTGTGGACACTGTAATCTTTAATCTTTTATTCATTTTTACATTAGTTGAAAGCACTTCAAAATCCGATCATTTATTTTTGCGTAAATTGTTTTGAACAAAAATTAATACTTATTCGTGGACATTTTTATCTCAAATTTCTCAGCTTTCCGACTTCACGACACATGTATACATTTACCCTTTATTACCTTTGGGCCTATGGGCTACAAATTATTTAGTAGTCTTTACATTAATCGCATTCAACGATAAAATGACGCTAATTTTTGAAGATTTTGTTTTAAATTGCTCAGCTTTCAGAATTCATATCAGAATGGTACCTACCATATTTCACCCCCCCTCCCCCCCCCCCCCCCCTGCCCATGGACCGTGCATTATTCGAAACCTCATCAAAATTGCAGTAGCTTTCCTGCAAATGCTGTTCGTCCTGACAAAATCACGGTCAACGAAATGTAAGTTGCTTCTCGCAGTCGAAACATTGACAGCTAACTATATAATAAAATCCAAGAATAAATTGGGTTTATTAATCATACTATCGGTAATACCTATCCTTTTGCTTATCTGTTCTTAAGGATTACCATAATTATTCATACTGATCGTTGTGGGTGAGTGGTAACGCTATGTCTTCGAATTCCGGTTTCCGGAGGATGATGGTTCGAATCCCCATCTGGCAATCGAGATTTCGGTTTCAATGGTTTTTCAAAAATCACTCCAGGATGATGGCGAGCTGGTTTTTCAAAAAGCCATGGATGAATTGCTTCCCGTTCCTTGGCCCCCGTCTTTTCTAGCCTTTAATGACATTGACGAAGCGTAAGGTTATATAAATTTTTTTCTGCCTAACTTCAATGTCTAATGTAGTTGTTTGCCTACTTCTGCTGCTTTATTTCATTTTTATTTCCATGACTAAATTATGAACCTAAAATTTGTGGATTTGGATCCATTGTTACTACTGAGTAACTTCGGTGATTGAGTTACGTTGCAGCTCGAAATAGTCCCAGCAGGAATATTTCCATTCGTGTCAGGAAAGCGGGACTCCTTCTAGAAACACTGGCGGAGTACTACTTCGAAGGCGAAAGACCAAAGTATTTTTTTCTGTGAAGTCATGTCTGTTTGATAAATAGCACAATACTTCACAACACTTCTTAGATAGAAGAAAGAAAGCTTTAAGTGTTTCATAACTACTTGACAATTACAACCACGCATTAGAGTTTAAGAGGATTATTACAAAGTAAAGATTATAGAACGGAACTGATTAAAAACAGAAAATTCTCCGGTTTTTTCGTAGAGGTAATATTAACAAACCGAATGTGGTGAGTGAGCGGTTAACGCTCCAGTCTCGCATTCGGGAGGACGACGGTTCGAATCCCTGTCCGGGCATCCATATTTGGATTTTCCATGGTTTCCCCAAATCACTCCAGGCGAATGCGGGGATGCTTCCTTCAAAAGACCATGCCCGAATTCCTTCCCGTTCCTAGTCCCCAATCCCATCCGTCTTCTAATGACCTCGACGTCGACGAGGCGTAAAGCCATAAATTAAAAAAGTAATATTAATTTAAAAACAAAAAACAACTGAAATTTAAATGGCGGCTCTAAGACGTCAACTCGTAGTGGCTGCTGTATCACCTATTCACCTGTTTCGATGCTATTCTGAAAGGTTTCCACTATCGTAGGTAATTTTACAACCACATCTACTCAAAGAGCACACGGACGATATGTGAAAATATTCGTACTACAACTGCATCGTACCAGAAGTGGGTAAGAGGTAGAAAATGAAATGGTCATAGGTAAAGTAGATGTTGCATATAGGAAGATCAGAATTTTGGAGAAATGAAGAAAAGAGGTGTAAACATTAAAGCTGCGGATGGGAAACCTCTTTTAAGCTCAGACGATAGAGCTAACCGATGGAAGGAATACATCGAAAAACTTTATGATGGGGACGACTTGAACAATAGTATAATGGAAAAGGAAAGCGATGTCAACAATGATGATTTAGGAGATCTTGTCTTGACGACAGAATTTAATAGAGCTCTGAATGACTTGAAAGCAAATAAGGCAATTGGAATTAATGTGATCCCTGCAGAACTTCATAAATCCCTAGGAGAAGAAGGAATCGAAAGATTATCCAAGTTATGAAACAGGAGAAATTCCAACTGATTTTAATAAAAATATCATCTTCGCACTTCAGAAGAAAGCACAAGCTGACAAATGTGAGAATTATCACACCATTAGTTCAACATCAGATGCTTCAAAATTTTGATAATGTTAGTTGGGACAAGATGTTCAAAATTTTAAAGAAATCAGGTCTAAAATATCGAGACAGAAGAATACTTCATAAACTATATAAAAATCAAGTAGCTATAGTAAAAGTAGAGAACGATGAGAGACATGCATCAGTTAAAAAGTGTGTCAGCCAAGGTTGTAATCTATCCCCGTTAATATTCAACTTGTATGTAGAAGAAGCAATGAAGAAAGTCAAAGAAAAATTTCCATGTGGCATAAGTGTTCAGGGAGAAAAATCAGTATGCTACTATTTGCTGATGACATTGTCTTGTTAGCAGAACGAGCTGAGGATATTGAGAAGTTACTGAGTATCATGAACAAAATCCTGAAGGATTATTTTGTACTGAATAGAAACCAAAGCAAGACAAAAGTGATGAAATGTAGCAGAAATAAAATCAATCACAGTAGATTAAATACAAAAATAGGATCGGATGCAATAGGAGAAGTAAGTTAATTCTGCTACTTGGGAACTAAAATTACAACCGATTACCGAAGCAAGAATGATGTTAAAAGCAGAATAGCGCTAGCAAAAAGAGCATTCATGAAAGAGATAAATCTTTTAGTTTCAAGTATTGATCTAGGAATTAGAAAAAACTTTTTAAAACTCTACGTCATGGTAGCGAAACATGGACTTTAGGAATACCAGAAAGAAAGAAAATTGAAGCATTTGAAATGTGGCGCTACAGAAGAAAAGCTGAAAATTAAGCGGACAGACAAAGTACGAAAAGAATGAGTTTTGGAAATAATGGGTGAGGAAAGAAGTTTGTGGAAGAAGCTTACAGAAAGAAGAGACAGGTTGGTAGGACATATTTTGAGACATGCTGGATTGGGTAATTTGTTAGTGAAGGGAACAGTCGAAGGTAAGAACTGTAGAGGAAGACAGAGATTAGAATACACTCCTGGAAATTGAAATAAGAACACATTGACGCCGGTGTGTAAGACCCACCATACTTGCTCCGGACACTACGAGAGGGCTGTACAAGCAATGATCAAACGCACGGCACAGCGGACACATCAGGAACAGCAGTGTTGGCCGTCGAAGGGCGCTAGCTGCGCAGCGGTTGGGCACCGCCGCAGTCAGTGTCAGCCAGTTTGCCGTGGCATACGGAGCTCAGTCTTTAACACTGATAGCATGCCGCGACAGCGTGTACGTGAACCGTATGTGCAGTTGACGGACTTTGAGCGAGGGCGTATAGTGGACATGCGGGAGGCCGGGTGGACGTACCGCCGAACTGCTCAACATGTGGGGCGCGAGGTATCCATAGTACATCGATGTTGTCGCCAGTGGTCGGCGGAAGGTGCACGTACCAGTCGACCTGGGTCCGGACAGCAGCGATGCACGGACGCACGCCAAGACCGTCGCATCCTACGCAGTGCCGTAGGGGACCGCACCGCCACTTCCCGGCAAATTAGGGACACTGTTGCTCCTGGGGTATCACAGAGGACCATTCGCAACCGTCTCCATGAAGCTGGGCTACGGTCCCGAGCACCGTTAGGTCGTCTTCCGCTCACGCCCCAACATCGTGCAGCCCGCCTCCAGTGGTGTCGCGACTGGCGTGTATGGAGGGACGAATGGAGACGTGTCGTCTTCAGTGATGAGAGTCGCTTCTGCCTTGGTGCCAATGATGGTCGTATGCGTGTTTGGCGCCGTGCAGGTGAGCGCCACAATAATGACTGCATACGACCGAGGCACACATGGCCAACACCCGGCATCATGGTGTGGGGAGCGATCTCCTACACTGGCCGTACACCTCTGGTGATCGTCGAGGGGACACTGAACAGTGCACGGTACATTCAAACCGTCATCGAACCCATCGTTCTACCATTCCTAGACCGGCAAGGGAACATGCTGTTCCAACAGGACAATGCACGTCCACATGTATCCCGTGCCACCCAACGTGCTCTAGAAGGTGTAAGTCAACTACCCTGGCCAGCGAGATCTCCGGATCTGTCCCCCATTGAGCATGTTTGGGACTGGATAAAACGTCGTCTCACGCGGTCTGCACGTCCAGCACGAACGCTGGTCCAGCTGAGGCGCCAGGTGGAAATGGCTTGGAATGCCGTTCCACAGGACTACATCCAGCACCTCTACGATCGTCTCCATGGGAGAATTGCAGCCTGCATTGCTGCGAAAGGAGGATATACATGGTACTAGTGCCGACATTGTGCATGCTCTGTTGCCTGTGTCTATGTGCCTATGGTTCTGTCTGTGTGATCATGTGTTGTATCTGACCCCAGGAATGTGTATATAAAGTTTCCCATTCCTGGGACAATGAATTCACGGTGTTCTTATTTCAATTTCCAGGAGTGTATATGAAGCAGATAATTTAGGACGTGGGTTGTAAGGGATATGTAGAGATGAAGAGGTTAGCACAAGATAGGAAGGGATGGAGGATTGCATCAAACCAGTTGAAAGACTGATGGCAGAAAACAAAATCATTTCCTCAATGTGTGCCTGTATGTTTTAACTGAACAAGCAGGTACGTTCTACTGAGTTTGGTGGGTGAGTGGTTATCTTTCGAGGCTAGCATTTATTGGTTGTACCCCCTGTACGGTAATCCAAATTTTGGTTTCCCAAAATCACTCCATTAGAATGCACGCTAGCTCCGCTTACATCAAAACAATGAAAAGAATGAATAAAGATATACATAGCTGTTACAGTAGACAACTAAGTGTAACCGTTGATGCTGGAGAGCATCTTGTATTAATATTTTAATATGTCTAATATAAAAGTAGTAAATCTAAGTTAGTGCTTATTAGTTTCATTAATTGATAACTTGTGGTACTAATTATTAGTATAGAAGCTTTGGTTAGTAGAAATATTACATGTTAACGTTGTTTAGCGAATTTTATTCAGATTCTGCTGATTAGCAAATGTTGTTTTATAAATGCAAATTAGCGGTGCACTGTAGCCTCTAGAGAATGAAATTTTCAAATATATATATATATATAATAATTAAATAATAATTTGAAAAAAGTGTGTTTGTAGTAAGGTCCTCCTCAGAAGTTGGACTTACTGTCTTTAGATACATCCTGCATATACCACTTCTCTCTGGAAGCACTGATTGAAATTACTGCACACGTACACAAGACCCCCTATGTCAAGAAACTTCCTGTGGTTGTGCAATGTGTGAATGTAAACAACGGAAAGTTGTTTACGCTTTCTTAGAACTCCAAGGACAGAGTTTGTTGGTATCACGAATTTCGCTCGGAAGCGCAAACTTTGGCTCCCATTTGTAAAGAAAACTCTGAACAAGTGGCTTAGGAATTCTCACGATGTTATTTGAATTTAAATACGCTGTTCTTGGGGGTATCACAGTTAATACTTTTTTCGGGATCTAGCGGTCATTCATTATATACGAATTTACTTTACTTTGTTGTTGCAGAGATCAAAACAGTTCATCTGCTTGGTGTGGCTTTAGGAACTTGCCACCGAGCGGGGCGGTGTAACGGTTAGCGTTCTCGCCTCGCATTCGGGAGGACGGCGGTTCGAATCCCCGTCCGGGCATCCAGATTTGGGTTTTCCATGGTTTCCCCAAATCACTCCAGGCAAATGCCGGGATGCTTCCTTCAAAAAGGCCATGGCCGAATTCCTTCCCATTCCTTGCCCCCATCCTTGCCCCCCATCCTTTCCCGTCTCTAAAAGACCTCGATGTTAAAAAGAGACGAAAAGCAGTTAAAAAAAAAAAAGGAACTTGCCACCGAGCGTGGTGGGTGAGCGGTTAAGGTCTGGCCTCGCATTCGGGAGGACGCTGGTTCGAATCCCCGTTTGGGTTTTCCAAGGTTTCCCCAAATCACTCCAGGAGAATGGCGGGATGCTTCCTACAAAATGCCATGGCCAAATTCCTTCCCCTTCCTTGTCTCCAGTCCCATCCTGCCTCTAATCACGCCGACGAGGCGTAAAACCACAAGAAACAAAAAAAGGAACTGCCGGTACCCGGATTCGGAAGTAGCGAACCGGGATTTGAGCCTTGGTACTTTAGAGCCCAACTCCGAGTTTTACCTCTTACTCGCCACACTCGAAATTTTAGGACGAATTGAAGTAACTCTGCAACAAATATTTTCGGCTGTAGACACTGACTAGAAGACAACTTGAAGGTGTTATTGTTGATTTTGTACGACGTTCTTATGAAGCAAATGTTGTTTGTCATGTAGCCATGTTGAGGTAAGAACAGGAAGATTCTATCACCTACCGAAACAATAGGTTCGACAGCAAATAGCATACCCAAAAACAGAAGATTAATTTCTGGGAAAGGTATTTTATCATCAGGGATAACATATTCCAGACTGGTTGCTTACGATTTTCCCGCCGTAACTGTAGTCCCGGTTCTCTGAATATATGGAAGGCTATAATTTTCTGTGTTGTGGCGGTGGTATTCCTCAATATCAGCAGTCCTGTTACGGTCGTTGAGTGAGGACATTTCCTGCTGCTTAGGTGTTGCCTAGCTCATTTCCGGCGTTGCAATAGCTGCGTAGATTGCTATCTTATCATGCTGAACCCATGCCCATGTTTATTTCCACACACTATTTCCCCAGCAAAAGTTCTCACTTCAGATGATTTCTCATCATTTTAGATCAACGCAAGTTGTAAATAAACAACTTTTACTTTCCGAAACATGCATTTTGCAAAATGTTTATATAAAACCTAGCTTTTTCTCCCGGCTTTGTACGCGTTAACTTAGAATTTTGTTGCTAGACTTGGAAATAGAAAGCTGTAAGTGAACAGATCATACCCGTACTGGCTGCGAAAGAATCAAAGAATGAACGACCTATATAAAATTGCAGAGATTTACTCATGCTATCCATCTCTCTGTCACCGTTCAATTTTTTTTAATATATATATTCCATGACAAAGTGTTATTTATCCCAAAAAGTTATGTGTGTCCTTCTTAATGATATATTGTATGATTTTCTGTGAGTTGTGACCGAAGTATTCCCCAATATCTGCACTCTCTTACGGCCGTTGAGTGAAGACATTTCCTGTTGCTTGTCAAACTTCATCAATATCGGTTTAGCCGTGAAAAAGTAAAAGAGAGACAGAATTACTTTCGCATTTATATTATTGTAGATACATCACTACTTGTTCTTTGATGAAATTTTCCTTCCGACCTGTACTTAAAAGAATTAACTTATTGTCTTATAAGAATTGTGCCGTAATTGATATCGTATGCAGTAACAACATTATTTTGAATATTTAATGCAATGGAATCTTCAGATTCCATACTTCATTGAACAAAAATACGTACATATGCGTGGAGACAGTAACGGAGCGTGCATAAACCACGTAGCTCCATTTTGGCCTACTGTGAACCCTCCTACCCCTCACGTAACCCTACTTGGCTTTTGCCTCAACCCCCCCTCCTCCCCACGTAGCACGTAGCTTTTTCCCCTTTTGATTGCAGAAGACATTTTGTGCTGTTTTCTATTTTCAGACGATTGTATATTACATACGAAGGTAATTAACTGAGGGAAATAAATATTCACCTGCTGTTGTGAGTTCTATTCTTAATTTTAACTGTGAAAAATGTTATGTAAGGAAAGCTACATGGCCTGGCTTGGAACCCCCCCCCCCTCCCCCCACGTACCCCACGTAGCCTTCCAGCCAACCCCCCCCCCCCTGGACCAAGCAACGTAGTTTGTGCACGCTCCCTAATTATCCAAACCTTGTTTATTGCAGTAGAAGAAAAATGATAGTATAATATTTGGTTTGATTAAGAGAAGGAAGTTGACAAAGTTGTCCACAATTACTTTGGTGGTTTAAATTATGACCATTCGAAAAACCTATTTACAAATTTAGAAATTAGTTAGTCTGAAAATTATACCCAAACGTCGTAATTAAAATGATACTTTGTGTTTATATCTAACACAGGAAAGTATGTGGTTCTGGAATTCTTAAATTAATATGTGGTAATTTTACTGATTTTAAGCATGAAATACTCTTTTACACATTGGAGGGACAAGAGTTTCGTCCAGTGGAATTTCTTGGTTTTCTGAGGCCAGGCAAGCGGCTATTCGATGTAACGAGCCTGTCTTTCCGTGTCGTCTTGTAGTTCTTGCGCAAGGTGTTTGGTTTTTGCATGAACCAACACATCTCCTTCAAAGTGACCCCGTCACGAGGTGCAGTAAGCTGACTGATACTATAGAAGGTAAGTTGCGGCGGAGCTTCACATCTGCACATGAACCTTATCTTATCGAGTTCCTGCATCGTTTTGTTTCTTACTCGGTTCTCGCCGCCTGTCTGACGAAACTGGCGTGATCTGCAAAATTCTGAGGTCGTGGATGGGAACATCAAGACATATGAGACAGCAACGCAGATAAATGTTCAGCTAGATACTCAAATGAAACAGAGATGAAACTTCTTCCCCTTCTTGTAGCCTACTCTCATCATTAGCATTTCTGCTATGCTGACCAGCAAAAGGGTGACCTTGCAGGGCTACAGTTCATCCATAATTACAACGAACCCTACGCAGCAGAGATTATCAGATGAGTAGCGTTCATAATGCCATGTAAACACTGAAGTTTAAGGTGGGCTAGAAGATAAACACTATGTATCGTCCCTAGTGCACAAACACTAGAAAGCTTTGAGAGAGTTAATGAGCAGACAATGCGAAGACAAGAAATTGTGGCTGCTAATGGCGCTTCATTCTACCGCGAGTGCGTATCAATTTATCTGGCTCAGGAAAACATTTAATATTTCAAGATTTTTATCAAATCAAGTCCAATTAACAGCGTGAAAGTCAAAAGTGACTATTAATATTTCACGTGGACAAAATATAAAGTTCGGAATAGCGAAATAAGCATTACAAATTCCGACTATGGAAACATCCTAAGAAGCTTTAACTGTAGGTGCAACTTTGGTAACTGGAATTTTAATTTTCCGTTTATCTAATCTTTCCAGCAAAACAGACGGTTTAGACTAGCGAAACCGGCATCGGCGTTTTTCAAGCATGATTAATTTCGGTAAGGCGTCTAACCTAAAAGAATGTGTACCGTACATTTAATTTCCCTTTTTTTATGATTCAAATCGGTCAATTCATAGTCAGCCTTTTCGTCATCGTATTTGGCATGCTACACAACTTGTTGAACAATGCCTACAAGACGAATTTGAGACGTCCATGGATCTTCCTCTGGAAAATAATTCTGCGTCGTGAATATTCGTCTTTACTGCTTTCAACAACAAGATTTCGAAGGACGTAGAAGCTTGGGCTTACAAGGTCACAGACGTTCGGCGGTTTGTGCCCGACAGCTAATGACATTCCTGGAACAGGTATAGTGTCCGTCGACCGACGCCACTTACTAACTGGTCCAGCTGACAATTGCGTCTTTTCTGACCGCAAGGAATGAACAAATTGTGTAGTGTTCCACACAAAGTTACGGACAGAAAATTTCCACGCGATGTTGATAGGCTGTGAATTCTGAGACTGATTTCGCATTTCTCCGATGATTGAAAAACTTGCCGACTCTTGTCTGACTTTCAAGAACGACATGTACTGTACATCTTTCCTCTCCTGCCCCACAAAAGTCTTATGCTTTACTGACAGTTTGCACTTAACTGTGGATCCAAGACAACTGAAATTGTTGTGTTTCTTGATTTCAGATATTTTTGCGTACAAACTGACAATTTCACTGATTAAGAGTTGAGTAGTGACTTTAACAATCGACTCACTCGCAGTCTGTAATATCGCATTCGGAGGATTTTGTGGAGGACTAAAATTACTACGTTCGGCTTCCAGAAATTCGTCCAGTGACAATTTCAACTCGGTTTGTGCCGTCTTAACGAGCTCAACTGAACTTGCCACGGCAGTCATCTCTGAGCTAAGTTTTCGGATGTTTTGTTCGCTTTGGTCTTTGACCTCTTGAACAAATTCCGAAATTTGCCCTAGGTTTTGGCCGTTCTCGTTTCGCATCTGTTCAATGGACAGTTCGGTAGCGTCAAGTCTTTTAGTCAACTGTTGATTACCCGATTGCAAAGAAGCACAGGTAGTTTTTACTTCTTCTGTGTCCCTTTCCAGCTTAGAAACAATTTTAGTTACATCAGACTTGAATTCGGATATTTCTTTTGTGACTACAGAACGGAAGGTGGATATTTTTCCGTCCAAATTTGTTAATATCGCAGCTTGCGAATCAAATCGTGTATCAAAACTCTGCTTAAGCAAATCCGAATTTCTCTTATTTTCCTCCCTTTGTGAATCAAAACGCTTGTTTAATTCCAGAAATTGCTGGCTACTTTCCTGCCTATGTGAATCAATTTGCAGGCTTAATTGTTGGCTTAAATCCTGCTTTAGTTGTTGATTCGCGCTCTTACTTTCCTCTTTTTGTGAATCAAAACGCTTGTTTAATTCCTGTCTATGTGAATCAAATTGCTGCCTTTGTGAATCAAATTGCTGCCCTATTGCAGTCATCAACATGTTTAGCATTTGCTGTTGGGTCTGTTCTGAATGTGTGAGCGTATTCTGTGTCATTTCACCGACAGGAGACGGAAAATTTTCCATATCTTCCTGTGGCGACAAAGTAGACTGCGAACTATATGAGTGGGTCGGAACTTCAGAACTTACGTTCCCCTCCCCTGCATCCGATATTTCGCGTTGTTCCGCTAACTGAATCGAATCGTTCATGATTTCGAGAGAGTTTTGCTTATCAGACTGATCATCCATATCAAAACCTTTTATTGTACGGGATCGCAGCTTCATAAGAACACACAACGAATGAATTTACACCGCAATTGTGCAATGACGAAATCTAGACTCACAACAACAAAAATACCGCGAATTTCAATACACACAAATACATATACTCCTCCAAAATACAGCAAGAGAAAAGCAACGATGAATCATGCAACACAACACCATGAAAGCAGACTTACTCTCAAACACATGGGCAAAACATGCGTGTCTTTAATTTTCTTAGCAGCTACCATGCATTAAGAAATCAACACTGACGTTACTCATTTAAAAATTTTAAACTGATCACAAAATTGTTACAATACAAAGTGTATTGCATCTCAATTGAAATACACATATCAATTTCTTTTTAATGCGTTCAAACAAAAGTGAATTTTATGCATTGAAACAAAAACGAACTTTATGCATTAAAATACAAGTGAAACACCAAAATAAAATCTTGTATGAATATCTATTGACTACAAGAATAATAAAACAGCCAAAAACCATGCGCAACATTCCATAAAACTTTCTGAATTTGGGCTCCAACTTGTATTAATTTGAATTAGTGCCACCAAGTTCGCAGACATTAAGAAGTAATGTCTCATCTGGCACCAGCGTTGGGCGACATTATGCGGTGGGTGCCTTGGTGGGCAAACCACGTTACAATTATCTTTCATACCTTTATGATTAATAATTGTGGATTTTTAATTTTAATTTTTATGAAGGAGTGGAAATTTACTAATTATGCAAGAATCTCGACGTTAGTTGGAATTTAGGAAAAATTGTCACAATATGACATTTATTTTCTTATCACTGGCGATTACAAGTCTGAGCGAATTTACCGTTAACATTAACACAAATTGGCAAAATCATAAAAGCAACGCTCAGAGTTACAATTAGCCGTCATGGGCAAGCAAACAATTGTATATTTACTTTTAAATATCTCAGAATCAAAATGCAAGAAATAATGACAACTGGAAACAATGAAAAATACAAGTTATGACTACCTCAGACAAAGGCATCATAATACTGTGACTTTACAGTTAAAAAGAAAATCATGGGCGCCAGAATGAACAATATATCATTCGAAAATAACTAGTTCTGGCAAATTATGCCGCTAGCTCAGGGGTTTTTTTACAATTACAAAGTGAGAACATGGACCTATCCTCTCAAAGTCGCTTACGGGTTCTGTTTCACGGAATGCACAATCACATGGCTTGGTCGTAATCAATTACCATTGTAGTTCTGCGTCTGATGTCTGTGATGAGTGTAGCGGACCCACGATATGTGAGATTATCTCACAAGTCGGCTATAGGCATCTCTGGTCTGGCAATGCGCATCATCGCATTACCGGCTGTGTTGCGGTGATAACCTTGCTCCAGCAAGGCAAGCTGCGGTTAGCGAAAGAAGTCAACTTTCCAAGTCAACCTCAGACTGGTGCGATCGAAGTTAGAATCCCAGCTCCTCGCTCTTCGGTCCACGAGGAAACTTCTTGCTCCGCCCATTTGTAGTCTCGAAGCTCACATACAACAAAAATTCCCAGGATTTTGAGTTATACGCTCATTTTGATTGGACCTTCAGGTCGGCACCTAATGTCACGTGATATCCTCGATATGTGATTTGGCCAAAGAATCCAACAGAGGTCGGACATATTCGGCTAAGTTCGCCGGGGCGAGAGAACATTCGGGTTTCGGACGGCAGGCTTTTCCCGCTCGGTGAGTGACCCATCCCCAGGGAGCAGTGTGTGTGGTCTGGCAAATCCCAAATCTGCGACGTCCTGTCGCCATGGCTCGGAAAGACCAAGATTAGCTTCAAGCCTACATAGCTCAATAACTCTTTAATATTCGCTTTGCTACGATACACTGTATAAGTTCACCATTTCATTACAGTCCTCACTTGGAATCTTGCGTACTTTATAAAATTACAACAAAAATCTATTCACGTGGTCGCCCAAGATTTATGTAAATTACTCTTATATTATTACATATATAATAAAAATGCACCTTGTAACGTGGCGACAGCGCGGCTCGTTACAATAGGTGGTATTTTTTTTTACAAATAAACGGTTGAGTTTACGATAAGGGAAAAAGTTGATTCTTATCCATTTATCTAAATAATATAAAATTTTGGGAGCTCTATGTTACAAATTTTTGCCGAACTATGTTCTGGGCCCCACGTGACCCTGCAGGTTTATATAGGTAGTTGGCACACAACTTCGCCAGTTGGACTAAGATTTTGGTAGCAAGCGGACGTGCTGTCCGGTGCTGCGTGAGCTACCTCGTGTGCAACCGGAAAGTAGTTCCATGTGTCCCGGCAGCCATGTAACTTTATAAAATCATTTAGGGGTACTCCGGCGGTCTGTCTTCCTTCTTAACCAGCAATCTTTTGGCAATGAGTGGCCGATCGCCTTTTCAACTGTAATTTGGAACTTAATTTTGAAGAATATAGTGATGTGTTAAAATTGGACACTGCTTCTATTTTCGTAGTTACAATCTAACCTTTCCCGAGGTTAATTGTGGAAAGTGGCTACCATAGTTACTTTACAGTTGATTTATCCAAGGTATTTTACACGGTTTAATAATTTTGAACAGTTTAAATTTTGGCAAAACTTTATCCGGGAGTGGAGTAAGTTAAGGTGAGGAAGGCAAAACAATACCGTACTTCGGTAGTAAGCTAGCTCCTTACAATAAGCACCGTCACAGTTACTGGGTAAGCATGGTACTTAATGTTCTGGTGCGAAATGTGGAGCAGTAACATCCTACTATGTTGACCGTCAGCTAGAGAACGCATATTTACTCTTTGATGCGCTTGTGCAAAGAGAAGGGAATGCACAATAGTCAAGCTTATGAGTTATGACGTATTCCCACATTATGAGAAAAAAATTTAATGAAATAAGGTAGTAATTTCTTTTTAGTTGATGCTATCCTGCTTCCTATTTTTTCTGATCGCTTTAAGCCTCGTCGACGTCGAGGTCATTAGAGGCGAGAAAGGACTGGGGGCAAGGAACGGCCATGGCCTTTTAAAAGAAGCATCCCGGCATTCGCCTGGAGTGATTTGGGAGAACCATGGAAAACCCAAATCTGGATGCCCGGTCGGTGATCGAACCCAGGTCCTCCCGAATGCAAGGCCAGTACGTTAACTGTTCACCCAGCATGCTCTGTTTCTCCTTTCTGCATGTTGACTTTGTTTCAAACCAGTTAGGATTAGTTTTACCTCAAACGAATTGTGAAAAGTGCTTGTCAGGAGTGATCTTGTCTCTGTATTCGAATCTGGAATTCAGTCTGTACCATTTAATACACAGTAAAATCATAAAGATTCTGTTTTTGCCATTTCGACAGCTGAACCCTAAAACGGATGAAAAACTTCACAATGCAGAAATAGAGGTTCTGAAATCGTTAACCATCTGCTAGGAAAACTGAAATTCATACTTACACTAGAAAAATGGCATAACAATTTTTTTTAAACAAAAGTACCTGATGAAACCTCCTAGTACTGACATAAGCACTGTTTATGAAACTTGAATTTTTATCACTCATTATTGAGTCTATCAAGTTGGTTCAGTTTGTCACGGTATCATGGTGATACCTGGCGCCTGACACGGATTAGGCGATTCAAGACCCAGTGGTGGAAGAAACTTTCATCATTCAGCAAAATTTCCCAAAAGTGTAAAAGAGGTGAGGCACTATTCATAAACATCAGATTCTGCGCCATATCCCGGGGTTAAATCCCACACATCTCTATAACGTGTAATGAGTTATATCATGCGACACTATTCATGGCGTATCGTCCATCTGAAATATTTCATCAATTATGGAACCCTGCATTCTTATCATTGTACCTAAATTTATGTCCTTTCTTGAAACTGGTCATTTAATCCCTTTATTCATTTCACAACTGTTTCATTATTACATATTTGCTCTGTAACATGAGATCTCAAACAGTTATTACCAGAACATCCAACGTTTGTCTATATGCTATCAACAACACACCAGTGCATTGCATTAGTGTGGTGGTGTTGACATATACAAACTGAATAACTGAAAAAAATTGTTTAAAAAATAAAAAAAAATACTTCAGAAAAAGTACACTAAAAGTTTTAAAATAATTTTATACCTTGATTATAAGAAAATAAAGCTAAATGGACAATATTTTACATTATTGTTATTGAAACTTTTACATGGAATCAGCCCCAGCTGTCACATCGCAAAGAACGAATTGCTGAACTTTATTTGGTGTTCGAAGCAACACAGAGAGTACGAACAAAACTTCCAAAGATTTTACAGCATGTATTGAGGCAGATACTGTTATTGTGGGAGACAGTTTAGGAAAACAATTTAGACAGTATTTTAATCTGTGACTCGAACTCGTTGGTCGTCCAGGCATATCTCTGGCACTACAGTGTCAATTGGTAGGCTGCATCATGCAGTAAATGCTTTACAGTTAGTATACTTCGGCGTATCACCTGTATGCTTCAGTTTTGTTGAAACATGTTTCTAGCTTTAATTGTAGGTAAGTAGTAACATGATTTTTTATGTATTATTGTTATTCATTGGTGTTTTTCTTGCTTTGGCTGGCAACAAGACCAAAAATAACTAATTAATGTAAAAATCTCAATAACGGTAATGTAAAATATTGTCCATTTAAATTTATTTTCTTATAAGCAAGGTATAATGTTATTTTAAAATTTTTAGTATGCTATTTTTGAAGACGGATATTTTATTATTAAATTTTTAGTGGTATTATAGTTTTTGTATTTTAAATATGCCACAGCAGTTCTCATTTTGCAAACTTTGTGGTAGCTCAGTGGTTAAAGCGCTCGCTTTCTAAAAAATTCTGGCTTTATATACCACAACAACTTCCAGTACGGGGTGAACTCGATGCTGTGTTAAGGAATGACAGTTTACATTTTGGACCCCGCTGTGTTTCAACCTAATTGTAACATCTGTTAAAGCTGCTGCTCGATAATTGAAACATATAACATCTTGCCATTAATACATACCACATACACAAATCTGTCTCTGGAATATATCAGTTTGTTGCGGCATCACACAGAAAATATTGATTTTTAATTGGTTTACACAACATGAAATCTTAAGCACATGTTGAGACATTAGGACACATTTATTTTATGAATATTCTGCCACGACAGAAATATAGCTTAACTGATTTTGACAGGATTTAAAACTGTGGATTTTTGTAAAGAACATTGGAAAATGAAAGGGATGGGGGTAAAGAGGTTGGGCTTTTGTATACCAAATGTAGACTGTCTTTACTGTTTGATTTAAAGTATATGTGTGTAAATTTTTATTGATATCCAATAAAAACTGTAGGTATGTATAAAAAACAATTAAGGCACGTAGAGGCAAAGAGTAGTTTGGTTTTTGTAAAGCTAGTGTGGACAGTATTTTTCTCTTCGCTTTAAAGTATACATGTGCAAAGATCCATCAAATCCCTGTAGCTTTGTGTAAAGAACAATTTCAAAATTTAAATAGGGTATGGGAGTGAGCGGTTGAGTTTTGTAAACAGAATGTAGACACTATGTTTCTCTTTGTTTTTAAGTATACATGTGTAGTGTTCCATCAAAATCTGATACAAACTGTGGGTATCTATTAAGAACATTAGAAATTAAGAGGGGTTAGGCTAGAATGGAAGAGGGGTTGGGCTTCTGCAACCAATTGTAAACATAGTTGTTCTGTATGTTTTAAAGTATGCGTGTGAAAATTTCCTTCTGAATAGGATAAAAACTGTAGCTTTGTGTAGATTAAGGGGATGGAAAGGGGGAGACTAGTTTAGCTTCTCCAAACCAGATGTAGACAGTATTTTTCTGTTTGTTTTGAAGTAGACAAGTACATACTTCCTTCAAAATCAGATAGAAACTGTAGCTTTATGTAAAGAACATTGACAGCAATTAAAGGGGTAGAAAGGGGGATAGGGTTTGTGTTTGTGGACAGAGTTTTTATTTTTGTTTTCAAGTATACCCATGCGAAGTTCCGCCAAATTTGGATTAAAATGTGGGTTTGTATAAAATTAAAAGGTGTAAAATGAGAGCTAGGGAAGGTTTGGATTTTTTGGTGATATTCTTCTCGATAAAAGAAACACATATATGTGTGTGACAACTTTTATAAAGATCGGTCAATTGGTGTCAACTGTAGCCTTTTATAAACAATATTGTCAATAATTAAGGGGGTGGAAGGAGGGAGAGTGGTTGGGCTAAATGTTGACAGGATTGTTCTCTTTATTTTAAAGTATACGTGAACAAAGTTCAATCAAAATCAGACAAGAAATGTAAGTTTGTATAAAATTAAGAGGTGTGAAGGGAGAGAGGTGTGGGTTTTTTTTTTTTTTTTTTTTTCAGGAACCTTTGCATGTATATGCCAACTTTAATGGAGATCAGTTAAATGGTGTCGACTATAGCTTTGTATAAAGAACATTGACAAAAATTAAATGTGTGGATGGGGGGAAAGGGAATCAGTTTTTTCAAACCAAAAGTTGACAGTATTTTTCTCTTTATTTTGACTATAAATTTCCAAAGTTTCATCAAAATCGGATAAAAGAAGGCGGGTTTGAATAAAAATTAAGAGGTGTAAAGGAGTACAATGGATGGTTTCTCAATGTAATTCATATGGGACCACTTTGGAGGTATACGCTATCCACCAAAATAATTTCATTTAAATTGGTTCAATATTGGTGAAGATATTGCTGAACATACATCCAAATATATATATATATATATACAGATAAAATGAGAACCTCCTCCTTTCAGTTAAAAACAAATTAGAAAATATGACCATATTGTGTACGAATCACAATCAATAAAAAAAAAAGTACAAAAAGGAACTATACAAAACGACTTCTTTTTTTAACATGATTAATGCTTGTTGAGTTCATTAGAGCTGGGAGAAAATAGGGGAGAAGGGGAGGGATTCATGTTGTGCTAGGTAACAGGAGGTGATTTTTCCATGACCTAAAGAAACCATCCCAGCATTTTCCGATACTGATTTCTGCAAACCATGTAAAACCAAAATCTGGATGGCAAGACCAGAAATCAAACTTCCATTCTTCTGAATGTCAGGTGAGAATGTTAACATTTTACTCAGTAAGTTTGGTAGAAAGAGAGTTTTGCCTGCTTCTAGCAAAATTTTTCAGTCACTACTGACTCATGCCAAGAGACATTTTGTACTTGGCACTTCCAAACATGGCTCCCAGTCATGCGTTTGTGCATGATGTGAAGCAGTTGGGTTCTTTTTCACCTTTTAAGTCGTTTGATCTGCACATTGAGTAATTGTTTTGTTACATTTGGTTATACTGCCAGATAAGTTAATTATAGGCAATCTGTCAGCACTTACTTTCTTTCAACTGATTTGTTTTATCATTGGTTCCCAGTAAACTGCATCGGATTAAATATATGCTAATATGCAATTATTTACAACAATTTCCATTCCTTTTAGACAAAGGTACCAAACTATAAACACTGACCACATCACATTCTTTTAGTGCCAATGGTTTGTAATGAGAATACAGAGCTCTACCTCTGTGAAACCTTTGGGAAATGGCATGGACCATAGGAACCCTAGGACCTTTACCTTTTTTAGCACCCATAAATAGGTAAATGTTAAGTTTCTGAACTTTTGTTAATATCACACATCTGTACCGAAATACTGCTTTCTGAGAAGCATCACTGAAGTTAACATTTACAATACTCCCTGAAAATATTAGTCAGCTATCTGTTTACACACAATGTTATGGAATTTGTATCTGCTCTCTTTGTCACTATGAAATGTGCACTTTCAATGGTATCTATAATTCAGTAAAATGTCTGAATCCCTAAATATTCCAATACAGACTGTGTTTAATTCAGAACACAATGGGAACTTTAAGGGGGGTAGCAATAACAATGAACGTGAATATTACATAGAAATTTCTGTTATTATACAGGTAATAAAACATACCAAAAACAGGGTTGTCAACAAAGTGAATCACTTATCCACCTATAATAATATAACTGGCATCCAGAGCAGTACAAAATTAAATGCATGTTGTCTGAAGGATCCTGAAAAAGTTAGACCACCTTTTTTTTTACGATATAGTTCAGTTGTTAATGATATCACTTCTTTACAAGGACGTTTACATACAGACTTTTGCAAAACAATAATCTTTAAAATTACAAGATATATTGTGTGACACACTCCTACATTAATAACAAAAGTCCTTTTAAGGTATATCTTACAAAAAGTTCAAAATACACATAACATATTGGAAATAAAATTAAAATGTTCAAATAATCATCATACCATAAACACTGAATTAATGCCTATAATTCTTAAAGAGGATTGAAGTCTTTATACTTACATACACACAAAAGTAACAAAGAAAGAAAATATTCACAGTATGCATAATTATAACTTTACCACAGAGGACAACTCCACATTGAGGTACTGAACTTGGAAGGAGGTGTACTGCACGGGATGGATACACCAGGATACAAACTGTCAACTCCTTTTCAGTCTCTGGCAGACCTCATCCTTTTCACTGAATTTGCTGCAACTAAAGTGGATTCTCGTCACTCAGTGCGAATTCTCTTTCTCCTATGAAGCACAGGAACAGGAATAATTCCATCCATGCAGATCTTGTCAACACTACTAATAGATTTTTCAGGCTTTGACTCTACTGGGCCTCCCATTTCACTGTTACTATCAGGGTACGAAACAAGTAGCTGAGATGTCTTTACTTCTGCTTCTAGCTGTGGCTGTGGTTGTTGGTTGGAAATTGTCTGCTTCCTTTCGGTGCCACTGTCATTGAGATCCATACTTTGTTGGGAATCACTGTCAACCTGTATCTTTGAAGAGGAAAAGATCAGCGTTGGCAGTCTCAGAGCCTCAATTGTCATATTGTACTTTTTCATAAGAGAGAGCAGAAGTTCATGAATTTGCTCACGCTTGTTGCTCACTACTTCTTGTGGGAACCACTTAGCTAACCCCTTCACTGGCAAGTGGGTAATCTTTGATGGGATTCTTAAAAAGCTTTCAGCATACTGCAATAAATAAATCCCACAATCAGTCAAATTAGACTGCTGTGGAACGCTCGGTGTATCTCCTTTGACTGTATCCTTATTAAAACTCACGGTTAAGTCCAGTTTTTACTTTGTACTCAACATGCAAGTAATCTCTAAGAGTTTCAACTATATGGGTGCGGCTTGCTCCTGCCAGGGAGTCGAAGATCAGTATGCAAGCTGTTTAATCGTTGCGTAAGTGGTTTCAAGTTCTTGTTTTCAGTTTCTTTGGGTATAGACGTATTTAAACTGGGATCTTTAAACAGAGCATGTTTAGGGAGAGGTGCCACCTCCTCCTCTCCTTCTGCTTCAACACTGTTAGACCCATCATCTTTAGGAGATTCCAGTGTTATAGTTGTGGGACAACCTGTAAAGGAGTTATTTGTGGGCAACCAAACTGCAACCCCTTCCCTGTCTCGTCCACAAGCACAGACTTCCTGTGAGGCATTTGATTTTCTTTCACTGGAACATTATCAGACATCTGCACACAGCCATTTAGGCCAGGAAAACAAATTATTGCTAGGAACCAATGACAATGTTTCATTAATGGGAATAAAAATGAAATCCTTCTCAAAAATATTAACATTTTTTGTCCAGCCCTTACTCTATTATGCCTCTTCTCTGCAAGTGATACCTTGGGGTCATCTTCAATACTAGATCCACGTTTTGGATTTTTAAGTGGTTTTTGTTAGACATTTATAAAAAAACGAGTTGAAGACATAGGTACGAGCCTGGTCTTCAGCAGTCAATGCTGAATTAGTTATAAACTTTAAGTAGAAGTCTATTATTGCGTCATTCAGAAAGTGGCCTTCACCTAAACGTTCATAATCTGCTGTGTTGATTGGAATTCCACCTTTTGCTGGTAGAGGAGGATAAACCATGATTGTCTGTATCTCATTATGAACCCTTCCCATATGAATAGCAGATCCACAAGCCCCTTTCTTTATTAGCTTTTGAAATTTTTTAGGTGAAGCTCGAACAAGGAGTTTTATTTTTGTTATTTTCAAGCTCCCCAAGAAACTTCTCAAAGATACTCTTCAAAACCACTTTACTTTCTTCTGATGTACATTTTGGAAACAGTGTAATCCTCCTCTGTGTGTTGTCTAGGCTGCTCGGATCATAATACGGTCCAGTACAAGTAGACATTCCTAATGATTGCCTAATACGCTCAGCCGTTATTCTATTTGTGTACAGGGACAGAACAGGTTGGCCTGGTCCAAAATGTACAAGTACCTTCCTCAGCTCCTGAATCTTCACCTCAATACTGACATTCTTTGTATCATCAGACAATGATGGAACAACAACATGCACACCAGCTGATGACAACAGCACTCGGTCCTTGGGGATGACCTTATAGTTTCCAATATGGACTGTGTGGCAATGTATTAACTCCATCTCACAACCAATAAAACTGACAATTTTTTGATAAATAATTCACACAGTCAATTATGTAAATAGTGTGTCATCTTATCATTCTGCTATACTCATTTCCTTCACAGTTGGCATTCCTGTAAAAGGGAAAAAAAACATATGTAAAAAATTAATCAACAAATGGTGCACACTGAATTACAACCAGTTTGATAAATGTTGTGAATGGTTATAATCTATATCATTGGAAAGATGGGCAGGCCTCTCTCCGTGCCATTTCTGTTTCCGACAAAGAAAATAGTTTTAGGATGCCAAATCATGAAATTCCAACAGTACTAAATATCTGATTTAGAAGATGGCTTTCTAAGACTGCAATATTATGGATCCTGAAAACAGTTAGACCACTTAAAACACTTTTAATTGGCCACTAAATCTCTCTGGCATGGCTTTTTCTCCTAATACAGCAATCCAAACAGGTAAAGGTGACTTGCATTTTTTAATGTGGAATCTGAACCATGAAGTCACATACACCAGCAAGCTTGGCCACAGGTAAAAGACAGTTTACTGGCTCATAAATATTCTGTCCCAGATGGGATTCAAACCACCAACTTTCTAATCTCCAGTTAGACATCTCATTCACTGAGTTACCAGGGGTACACTTGAAAAATATTAAGATGCAGAAATTGGGGGGATGACAATGTTCAATTGCACTAAGAAAAAGAATGGGTTGTGAAATCTTGCACAAAACCTTTATCTTGTTCTTCACACTGCCCATTATTTCTTTTCACCCTAACCATACAAGCTGACAAATTGGGGTAACAACAGTGCATCTATTTCTTGCAATTAAGTGCAAAATTGTATAGGGAAACAAAAAGTTACACAAGAGTGAGCACTCAACCTGGACATTAGTGTTCTGCGACTGTCTACTTGGTTCATGGTTATGCTTCTTTAAACTTATGTCTACTTTCATATTTATCAGATCCTTCCTCGTGCTGCTTATCAGTCCCTCCATTCACTTGAAATTAATACGCAAAACTAGCTGTTGGTCCCAACTTCGTTCATGGAAGTGTACAGTATGCATCTCTCTCTTAAACTGATTATGCCATTACTAACACATGGTCAACAAGAGAGAGACAGAGGGAAAGAAAACTAATACAATTCAGCTCGTACACTGATATCACAATGAACATTTCAACTGCCAGAAGTAACTGAATCTGACCTAAATTTTTCGTTCCACAAAAAATGAATACTAATTTGTATAAGTCCTTAACTTAGTTTCTTAGCTTTCAGACTTCACATCAAAATGAAACACATCCTATTATACCCCAAGGACTATGAGCTGTATATTTTAAGAAAGCACATCGAAATCCCATCAGTAGTTCTTGAAAAAAATGGATATTGATCTCTGAACACTTTTATCCTAAGATTCTCAGCTTAATAACTTACATCAAAATTAAACATGTCCTATATTACCCCCCTCCCCCCTGATCATGGGTTGTACATTATTTGAAACTACATCAAAATCCAAGCTGTAGCTTTTCCATGTATCCAATTCATCCAAACAGAGAGAATTGCGGTCAATGAAATATAAGTTGCTTCTCACAGTTGTAGTTTTTATGGCATAGTATATAAGATAATCAAATAACACCCAATTACTATTATGTTTTAAGTATAGATTTATATAGGAATTAATCAACAAAGACATCAGATGAAGAAGTCCCAAAAAAAAAAACACAAAATGCAAGAAGAAACTTAAAATTTAAAGCAGAAATCTCAATTTTTTTCCTAGAATCAGAAAGGATTGCATAGTATTATTTCCAGTTTTTTATTGCTGTATCTAGTATTTTTACTAGTTTCTTCACCATCTTAAAAGACCATGTCATCAAATTACTCAACTTAAAATTATTTTCCTTACTCACCACAATAATATACATTTCAGCAAATCAAGCAACTTCCAAACATAAATCATATCAACAACTGAAGTAACCAAATTGATCAATATTAACATCACACTACCTTCTATCCCTATTTTCCTGTCACTTCATGAATCATTACATAAAATATCGCAACTCCATTGTGAAAAAGCATACAAATTGGTTTGCTCGCCATGGGGTCAATACTGTTTGCTTTCAGTACATGTGAGCTGTCAATCAGCTAAGTAATTGTGGGTGTAATTGTTAATGCTCTTGATTACACACGATGGGTTCCATGCCATCGTACAGAGAAACACAAAACTCTCAGAAAAAAACATTTCTGCCGAGTTGCTGCAACATTTTGAAGCTGGGGGGATGCTTTCTTGTCCTGGAATGTGGCAGGTGACGAAACCTGTGTTCACCATTTTGAGCCTGAAACAAAACTGTAATTGATAGAATGGTGCCATTCTGACTCTTCACAGAAGAAATAATTCAAAGCACCTGCTTCTGCTGTAAGGTCGTGATTACTGTGTTTTGCGACGGTGATGCACACCATTAATTCTGAGGCATATGTGAACATATTAACCAAGCTCAAGAAGCGCTTCCACGATTTTAACAACCCAGGTGATTTTTTTGCTTCGATATAATAATGAATGCCTCACACAAGTTTGAGGATATCACCAAACAGGGTTGGACAGTGTTACACCATCCACCCTATATGCCTGACCTAGCTCCCTCAGACTTTCGCTTGTTTGGGCCATTGAAGAATGCCATTCGTGTGGGAGACATTTTGAGGACAGTGAAGAAATGGCTTCGTGAACAGAACAGGAGTGGTACCGCCAGGGCAAACATGCTATTGTGTCTCCTGGAGGAATGCCATAGAAAGGGAAGGAGATTACATGAAAAATAGGGAGTATAGAAGAAACATCATTCTTTCTTGTGTGTAAGTTTCATTGTGTGGTGCATTAGTTTCTGGTCGACCCTTTTAAGAAATAAAGCAGAAACTGATATCAGTTTATCAGTGGAGATAAATATTTAACTAACAAACTAAGAACAGACAGATCATAAAAATATGGCAGGAGGAGGAAATATTTCCAATTTTATATTCATAGGTTAGTTTCATGTGCAAATTCATAGGTTGCCAGTCAGAAGTACAGTAACACCCTGAAAAACTGTGCAAAATGTATCCATGAACTGATAATAGTAATTTGGATATTTATTCCTTATCAGTAGAATTTTGTAGTACAATATTCCAGTTTCTAACAAGTCTATCTAATGGAAAATATATCATGTTCAGCACACAAATTACACTTTTTATTTTCCTCAATTTTTACCATTTACAAATGCTCACGGGAGGCCACGTAACTCAGGAAGTAGAGTGCCTGACTGCGGCCCAGATGACTGGGGTTCAATCTGTGACAAAGCCTAGGATTTAATCGAAGCTGAAAGTCCAGAATGGTTCCCCAGCCCACTCAGCCTGTTATCCAATGAGTACCATTGACGAAACTCTGCGAGAAGTTAAAGAAAACAGCCAGAGCATGGTGATGGCCCTGTCACATCCATTCTAGTGCAAAGGTTATAATGGGATGCAAAACTCTTCCTCCGTGAATCCTACGGCAGTGGCAGGAACCATCGTAACCCCATGACCGTTATCTTATAAACACTTACTGTGGTTCCTACTAATAATGTTGATGATACAATTCAGTGTGCAGTACTTGTAAATGCCTATGCATTATCATAATAATTTGCATGCTCTGACTTATCAAATAACCTTCAAGCTAATGCAATAATTCTTTCATGTATGTAAAAAACGGCTGTGTACCTTGGAATACAATGATTTACAGACTGGTCAGGCAGTATAATGTATTTTTCAACAGTTGCCTTGTAGACTTTCTCTAATTGTATAATGAGAGGGTTTTGTAAAAATGACTTGAAACAAGACATTTTTTCTATGTACTGCATTTACCACCTATGCAAGGTTCTTTTTTTTGTGCAAGGAGAGGAATAATCTAATATCGCAGTTCCCCTTTCCCCCCACCCCCAATATTTCAAATGTTTTCAGACAGACAATTTTTCAATGATAACTTCAATTTTGGAAACAGAAAATTATCACAATAGGGGCGGGAGGTTGGCGCAAATCAGGGGAACGGTAGGAAATGTCCAGGGAAAAATATTAATAAATTAACCTAATTATATAATTGTCTTAATATTTATTATACTTAAGATGAAGTTTGATTTTGGTTTGCATTAGTGCCCATAAAGGTTTCTGACATAGTGTGATGGTGGAAGCTGACAAAAATTTACCAAGCAAATAGGTTTTTTAACCACGAAATTACAATCAGATAAATGATATGGATCCGCAGAACCATATCCATCCAGACCTACGCACCCAACCATCTCTATTTTCAACACATCGCAACCTATCTACTGACGGCAAAATTTGTCACTCTAACCACAAATCAGTTATAACTTAGGAACAATTATCATAGAACATATTTTCATAGAACCTTGCACAAATACTTACTGCATATACTATCTCTCGAATCAGCAATTATGTTTCAATATTGCTTCACATATCAGCTCTCAGCAATCACCCAACATGTATAAATTTCAATGTAATCTTTTCAGGTTTTGACAGCTGGCTCCACTGTCTTCATCAGCTAACAAGTAGCTTCCAGATGTTACAAGCTTGCTATGGCTATCTAGACTGGCTTAGCCTCATTTCACATTTCATTTTAATATGCTTA